>CM046876.1:465885444-466485444 GCA_025667525.1 Glebionis coronaria | reverse complement strand
GATTAGTATTGTGTACATCTGGGGCATATGTGTGTGCTTGGATTTGTGTTGTGTGGATCCAAGTTACATGTGTGTACTTGGATATGTTTAGTTGAGTTGTAATAAGTTGTGTAAGTTCTCACTAAACTATAAAGTGACGTGGTTGTGTCTTGTGAGTTCTCACTAAACTATAAAGTGATGTGTAGTTGTGTTGTGTGAAGTTATCACTTAGCTTCAAAGTGAAGAGTCGTGAAGATTGGTTCTAGCTTTGGATTAGAACTCAACATCTAGCCTTATGTCGGAAAATGGTGAAGTAGGCAACGTTGTGAAGATTGGTTCTATCTTTAGATTAGAACTCGACATCTAGCCTTGTGTCGTAAAATGGTGAAGTAGGCGACGTTGTGTAGATTGGTCCTAGCTAAGATTAGGTCTCGACATTTAGCTTAGTGTCGGAAAATAATGTAAGTGACGTTGTAAGGTTTTATCCGCCAAGAAGGAAGCTTGTGGATATAGTGGAAATCTCGAGTAGTTGTACTCGAGGAGTGGAGTAGGAACGAGGATAGAGCCTCGTTGCCGAACCACTATAAATCTTGGTGTCTTCATACTAGGTTGTTTCTTTCCTTACTCTTTACTTACCTTCATTATCATTACACTTACTAGTTGTCATTTTTAATGCATTAGAATTGAACCTAATCATTAAGCAACTAGCTTTCAAGTAAAAGATGGTTTTGACACTCACCTAATTGAAAGGAATTTTAATTAGGAGATAAATCAAAGAGAAACTATTCAACCACCCTTCTAGTTTCTACAATTGGTATCAGAGTGATGGTGACACAGGATCTTTGAAGTATATTGTACTTTAAAACTTGGATCGATCCATTGTCTCCTCAAATTAGAAGGTTAAGTTGTACTAAAGTTTTTCTTTGGTCAAAACTATTTTTTTATTGAAAATAGGCCTTTTAATTGGTAATATAGCATCCCATTTAGATTAGTAGTATTTATGCATTTTAGATTTACTCTTGAAATGTATCTACTAGTTTGCATCTTATTATGTGTAGGTACTCATGAAGATCAATCATTTAATTGATTGTGGATTGAGTTACTTACACTTATAGAAGACTCATCTTATTTGATTTCCAACACCATTGAATGATGATATCAAGATGAATGAGAGTGATACTAGTCCTTGAAGACTTAGTAGTCACTTTAGTCATGGTTGGGCTTTGTATTGGTACCTTGAAAGCTCGGAATGCACTTTGTGGCTAAGGTACATTTTCGTTCTTCCACACGCCCTATTGATCATTCTTTTGATCATTAATTGACTATATGCTTTTTATTGGCATCCTTGCCTTGACATTTGTTTGTGGTTTGTGATTCTTTCCTTTTTACCTCTCAAACCTTCATTGCTTGGATACTTGACTCACTATGGAGATGTAGAGTGAGTTAGTAGAAGCTTAAAGTTTCAAGCATGATTTCCATAGTTTTCACCCTTACGGTTTGTAGGCCCTATATCATGTGTAACTTGTGCAATTGAGCTCATCTCTAGAATGATTGATGAATCCCTTGAGATACCAAACTACTTCACAAGTTGTAGTCGGATTTTACACATTTGGATTTGAAATATTCCAAAGATATTGTTATTGTAAATCCTAGCAATAATAATTGTCCGATTATGTGGGAGAGAAAGTGAATCTATACTTTGCTCACATTTTGAATTAGAGTAAGACTGCTCTTGAAAACGATCTTACTCTATGTATCAAAATTACTTGGTATAGTTCATTACCAAAGCCGTTTATACTTTCGCCGGAAAGGCACGTCTTAAACCACTATATATGAAACAAGCTCTTCGTCTCCTCGATTTGAAGATTGTAATTTGTCTCTTGAGCATTGTTCTTGGTCTTGATTCACTCCTCTTGACTTCTCTCCTCTTTGCTTCTTTGCTACGAGTAGTCGTTTGTCTGTTTCAGTCTTTTTCTATCTCGATTCAACTCGTAATCCTTCATCAAGGCATTATGTTTTGTGGTGGTCCAATGATTTCCTAAAGGCTTAAGACATATTTTAAAGATTTTAGAAATTTTGGTTTTGAAAAATTCTTTGATTTTCTTTGATAAAAACTCGCCATTGTAGGCGGTTCTTTATCCTCAGGACTCAAATGCGCGGTTCCATATCGATATGGAACCGCGGCCAGTGATTGCGACTAAAGTGCCAAGTTTTTATTAAAAATCATTTTTCAAACATACCTCTCTCTCTTCTCCAACGTAGCGACAAGTTTTAGTTTTTCCACCATTGTTGCACCTCCAAAATCTTCAATTACTCAAGATTAATTGATTCCAATTTGTGGGTTTTACTCATCCTTCATTCAAGATCAATTAATTGTAAGTTATTTATTTAAATTTCATCTAATTTGTTCTAGGGTTCATACATTCATAATTGGGGATTTTTAAAATTGATATTGAATTAGAACCTTACTAGGAATAAGAGTTGACATAGTAATCTTGCTATGATTCTTTAGGTTCATATTCATTGAGATTTCACTAAAACCCACTTGTAGAAAAATCCGAATTTTGACTAAATAGTTTTGGTTAATTGATGGAATTGATATGAACCCATGAACAAGTTGGTAAGGGCATTGTTAAATGCTTACCTAAAAACCTTGTTTTGAAAAACCAATGTTCAAGTTCATTGTTGATTTTACATGATTAATATGTTATTGTCAATGATGAACTAGGAACATTGTGAACATGAGATTGATAAGGATTGATCCTTTGTTTGTCAAGAGATTGATGAAACACATTCTCATCTTTTTGATTTTTGGTTTATAAGTAACAAATGAGTGAATGGGGAAATATTGTTGTGCTTCTTTAGGTACTAATCATGCCTTCGGAATATCAACAAGATCACCAACACACTAAAAAATATATGCCAAACCTATCTGAAATGTGTCCTTCCCCTCAACTTGCAAACACCTACTCCTCACTCCAAAACCGTTGCTTTCACGAGGGTAGAGTTTTCCAAGAGGATATTGAGGGCTATATATATACTCAGTCGATGTTCGGACAAAGCGGGTTTGATTGTTTGTTGGACATCAAGGAGGATATATATCCCGAATTTCTTTTGGATTTCTTTAGCACATATTCTCTCGTTTATGATAACGGTAGAGTTCATGTTAGGTTCATCCTTGAAGGTCTTTGGTCAAGCTCTTCGTGTTCTATTTAGAGGCACTTGTCGATTTACGGATAAATGGAAGCTTGGTTATCTCCTTGAACCATTTGACTATGATCCAGATTAAAATGAAGAGATTGACCTTGAATTCATCCTTGACTTCATTCGTAAAGAGCGTAGAGGAAACGTTGTAATAATCCTCTATTCCAACAAGCGTCGGGTGAAACGCTATGAGGTTCTCTTAAGCGACCTTAATGATTGTATGGTCCGATGGGCCGACATCCTTAGGGAAAATGTGTTTTGTCTTGGTGGAAACCGGGATCATATTCCAGCGTGTATGGCCCACATGTTATGTTGCATCGCTACCAACTCCAAGTACAATCTCGCATATTATATCGCTCGACGAATCACTTATGCTCTTTCCAAACCCAAAATAAACCTTCCCTGTGCCATGCTCCTTACTCGCCTTCTTAAGAAGGTTGGTGAAGATGTACTATCCCGACATCAACATTTCTCGCTTTCGTTCGGTCAAACGAGTCATGCTACCTATTCAAAAGGTACAACCACGAAATCCGAGAAGTGATCGAGGTTCGAGAAAGTACGATTCACAAGATTTCGATGATGAGGACTTTGATATGTCACCACGTGATGGTGGTGGCGTAGGAACTAGTGCTCATGTTGGCTCTTCGAGTGACTCCCACCCATCCATGGACACTTTCATGGACGGGTTAGACGAAATCATCCCTCCTCCTCACTATGCCACTAGTGGACTTCCAGATAAATTTGGACTTGAGGATATCTATCATGCAAATCTTAAAACCCAAGGTGATTTGTATGATCATCGAGTGGAGTCAAGAGGATCGTTCAAGAGCATAACCAAATTGATCAAGGGACTTGGCAAAAAGAAGAAGTGAAGCTTTGGTTTATCATGGTTGACATGTTTGTGAACATGTTTGGACTGTTGAACATTATTCCCTTATTCTCTCTTTATTTCTAGGATGTTATGTTTATTAACTAATACTTTGTGTTTGGAATTAGTATTTTTATCCTAATTGCCTATGTGACCGATCTTTCGATTTACATAGCTTTGTGCATATTATGTGTTAGTTAGCTTCCTAGATTTTGATTAATAGTTCACTTTGGCTTGATAAACCTTGGTATAAAATATGGGCTTGCAAAAGCTTCAGGAAGTGCACCTTTTCGAACCCCCTGGTGGCGGTTCTTTATCTTCCCCACGGTTCTTTATCGATACCGAACCGCGACCCTACATTAGGAACCGCCATCAACTGTTTCGACAAAATCTTTGCTTTACACTGTTTTGCTTAATCTGTGTAAACATTGATTAAACTTTTGCAAAAAAATCTGCACTTTCCTAAACTAGGCTACCTAATTTCATTATTCACCTAAAATGATTTTAACCCATTACTAGTTTGGATCATCCCTTCCTCTTGTTAAACCCCTCCTTGTTGATCTTGTTCTTCATTCCTTAAACTTCTTTCTAAACCTCCACACAACCATGGTGTCCACTAGAACATCCAATTCTTCCAAAACTTCATCTCCCAAAATAAACCTTAAGATCGAGATTAAGTTACCTAAACTTGGTTCTTCATCTTTTCACATTCCCAAAAATGAGATTTCTCCTATTCTCATTTCCTCATCGCCTTCACCACCCTTTGCTCCATGTAAAACCAACTCAACTCATGGTATTAAACATTCACATGGTTCTACCTTCTCTTCATTCCAACCAAGAATGAATGAGTTTTCCTCACCCTTCACTCCTAGTCCTCCCTTGGATGTGAATACTCAACCTCAACCTCATCAAAGAATTACCTTTGGTTACCTCTCCTTTAACTCCACCAGATTCACCCATATCACCCTTGGACACTATGCCTCCACCACCTCTTCCTCCTTTAAACACAAATGTTCCTCTTTTGGGCATTCCTATTTCTCACTTCATGGGTGATCCTTACTTCTTTGGTTTTTAGAAGCTCATGGTGCTAATTGCCCATGTTGTCTCTATAACAACTACATCATTCAAAACCTAAGGTTGGAGATGCTTGGTATTCATAAGAGGGTGCATGATTTCTTGCTTACCTTGCTCTCCATGCCTCCTCCTCCTAGGATATGAATGATGATTTTCATAATCAAATGTCTTTAAAGAAAGTCAAGCCAAAGAAGACTATGCTATCAAGAACTAGTTTAAGCTAACTTTGTATTAGTTAGTTGTTATTTCTTTTCTTGTATTTCCTTTCCTTCATGAGTTTTTCATGAAGATGTTATATGGATTTAGTTTTATGTGTTTCAACCTATGTGGTCACATTAATCAACTTCAGTTTATTTAAAACTAAGCCTAAATCTATCACAACCTCTAAAACTTGACTTATAATTCGATAAAAATGTTATCTAAATAGATTGTCTTTGTCAAGACACTCTTTGTGAGTGTGTTGCTTTTATGCAACCCTAACATACTCTAGTGCTAAAAGAGGTAAAAATCCAAGATTTGCAAAATTTTGAAAGAGTCTTAATTTTCTCCAAAACCTTTGAAAATCATGGTTTAACGTCCACTGTACGCGGCTCCATAGCTAGTCGCGCGGCTCCATATCGATATGGAACCGCGGGTTCCTTTAAGGAACCGCGGACAGCAAAGCCGTTTTTGGCTTATTTTTGGTCTTTCTTCTTTGACCACTGTCTTGGTTAAGATTCTTTATTTACCCAATTTGGCTAAACATTCCCTAAAACCTTTTGTTTTCATTTCAAATCTTTGCCTTGCCTATTTTCTTTAAATTTTTCTCTTTTGGGAGTTCTTCTCTTCATCCCTCATAATGCCTAACTCTTTCATTCCTAACCTTGACATATCTTTGTCACAATCTTCTCAACCTAAAGCTTCTTATTCTAAGCTTTCAAAGAAACCGAAAATCTCGGTTTAACCCGTTTTGATCCAGAAGAACAAGAATCCTCATAATTCATCTTCTCCCAAATCCTCCAAGAATTCTTCTTTCTCTCCGATTAAATATTAGAATGAGACTTACTCTATAAATCCAATTACCGGAGAAAAAGAAATTCTTCCACCACCACCTAAACCTTTCAACTCTCCACAACTCAATGACCTATCTACTTTCCTAAATCTCACTAGGCATTGTGAAAACATCTCTTATCCATTATCTCCCTCTCCACCAAACTATCATTTTGATGGACCTCCCCCATCTAACGACTTTGTTTTGCATCATGGTTCCTCGTGTGTTTGTTGTCGATTTCAATAAATTGAACTTGCTCATGTTTATGACAAGCTAAATTCCTTGAAATCCTCCTCACTCGAGCTCCTCTCAAAGTTTTCGTTCCCGTGAACAAAACTTCAAATGACGCCTCATTGTCTTTATTTTCCAACTAAGGCACATTTTGTACTTTAATTGTTTGAGTCAATAAAACATAAGAAATCTTGGAAGATTATCACTACTAGAGTAGTTTATGATTTGTGGTTTATTTTTCATATATTTTGCTTTAAATATTCATACTGTGTGTATGAATATTTCTATTGTATGTTCTTTCATATTTGTGTAATATGAATGTTATGTGTGTTATCTTTTTCCTGCTAATTCTTTTTCACACATTTGTTAAAGAGTTGATCATGGTTAAAATATACAATTGATTATGGGTGATTCCATAATTTCTAAATTTTTAACCCCTTGACATTTTAATCATTTTGATTGGTTTGGATGTTTCTTTTCTTCCTTTATTCCACCAATTGAACTTTGATATTGTCAACACATACTCTTTGGACATACTTAGCAAATACTTACTTTTAATTTAGGATTTCATTTCTTCATCCCTCTGAAGTTAGTTAGTAGGTAGTGCACATATATACATTGGTGTTTCTTTTCTATCTTCTAACCTTTGTGTAGCATGTCACCTTAGCTATCTCACTTGGTGCCCCAAGCAAGGGGGAGTAAGCACCAAGGGGGAGCTACTAGCAAAGTCCGGTTCTTTTCTTCTCCAAAGACTTGTGCTAACCTTTTTGCTTCGACAAAGGGGGAGAAATGATAGTCATAAACTCGTTAATAATGCAAATAATTTGTATTTTACGTAAATGAGTTTATAGTCTCTCGTAATAAAAAAGGGGGAGATTGTTAATGCAAAAAAATGCCTAAAAACATTGTTAGTGCTAACTAATCTCTCTTTGTTTTGATCACGACAAATTACAAAGACTTTTATTGTCAAACACAATCATAAAACGAATTATCTAACAAACACTATCATCAAGGTAATAATCATTACACTAACATATCTTAATCATGCTTAGTGATCATAAAAGTGATTAGCCTTAAAACTCACTTTTGTCAAATGTGACAAAAGATTTTTAATAAACTTTATTTTTAAGAAAATGTTTTATTAAAATGAAAATGTAAGTTTGAATATGGCATATTCCAAATGCCATAAAGAATATCCTTTGAAGGTTTAAACAACCTCAGATATTTCAAATCCACTAAAAGACAAAAAGGAGCGGCGTCTACCTCCGCGGTTCCTTAAGTGCCTACGTAGTTCTCTATTGATAAGGAACCGCCTAGGTAGATTAGGAATCGCCTCAGCTAGCCTTTGGGTTTTGTCTTCTATAAATAGTGGATCAAATCTGCATTTACAACAACCCTTTTTGGACATTTCTTTCAGCCTTCTTTCTCCTTTTTAATCTTAATCATTTGTAAATGATCACTTAATGTGTTAAGTATGTTTACTTATGATTATCCCTTTGATCTCCTCCTTTACCTTGTCCAAATATAAGCTCACTCACACACTTGTAATGTGATTAAAGAAGAAGCCTTGATGAAGATCATCCTCCCATAAAGATCTAGTCATGTTCATCATTTATTTATATGTGTCTTGTGTAAATCCAATGTATTTGTGAATACTTGGACTAGTTTTGTTCATCCAAACTATTTATGAATACTTGGATTAGTGTTGTGTACATCCATTGCATATGTGTGTGCTTGGATTTGTGTTGTGTAGATCCAAGTTACATGTGTATACTTGGATATGTTTAGTTGAGTTGTAATAAGTTGTGTAATTTCTCACTAAACTATAAAGTGATGTGGTTGTATCTTGTGAGTTCTCACTAAACTATAAAGTGATGTGTAGTTGTGTTGTGTGAAGTTCTCACTTAGCTTCAAAGTGAAGAGTCGTGAAGATTGGTTCTAGCTTTAGATTAGAACTCGACATCTAGCCTTGTGTCGGAAAATGGTGAAGTAGGCAACGTTGTGAAGATTAGTTCTATCTTTAGATTAGAACTCGACATCTAGCCTTGTGTCGTAAAATGGTGAAGTGGACGACGTTGTGTAGATTGGTCCTAGCTAAGATTAGGTCTCGACATTTAGCTTAGTGTCGGAAAATAATGTAAGCGACGGTGTAAGGTTTTCTCTGCCAAGAAGGGAGCTTGTGGATATAATGGAAATCTCAAGTAGGTGTACTCGAGGAGTAGAGTAGAAATGAGGATAGAGCCTCGTTGTCGAACCACTATAAATCTTGGTGTCTTCCTACTAATTTGTTTCTTTCCTTACTATTTACTTACCTTCATTATCATTACACTTACTAGTTGTCATTGTTAATGCATTAGAATTGAACCTAATCATTATGCAACTAGCTTTCAAGTAAAAGATGGTTTTGACACTCACCTAATTAAAAGGAATTTTAATTAGGAGATAAACCGAAGAGAAACTATTCAACCCCCTTGTAGTTTCTCCAAACTGGATAAAGAAAATAACAAATTAATACATGAATGAGTAATGGATGTTGGTAGGGTTGTTTGAAGTGGTGTGATGGGTTGTGGATCTAGAAATTGTAGCAGGTATGGGTTGGGGAAGAGAGAGACTAAAATATATAAATATATTTAATGCACTTTTATTTAAGAAAATTAACAAAAATTAGTAGTGCACCCGCATATGTCACTGTTGTATAGTGTGTCAAAGGTGTCGATACCATACGACTCTTAAATCTAACGTTTGGTTTGTATAGAATGTCTACTGAATAGTAATTTAACCCAAAAATAAGGGTGTCCGCAAAATCCACCATGCGCTTAGAAAAAACTTCTGACAATCTATTTATTTATTCAACAACTTGTTCATTTGGTCCCATATTCACTCCTTTTCGTTTATAATTAAATTTTAATTTATATTGTAATATATAATAATCTTTTAAATATTATTTTCTCTCTCCTAAATTAAATCAAAATTTAAACCTAAAATTTAAACCAAACATTACTTTTTATTTAACACTACCTAATCCTAAACCACCTACTTTACAAACTCACACCAAAAATAAAACTTGATTTTAAACCAAACAGACCCTTAACACTCTTTCATGTTGGAACTGATATGAATTGTTATTTTGATAATCATAATAACATAGTTAATCAACAAGAAAAAAGACGTTTTGAGGGTAATTCAATAATTATGTTTTTTTTCTTAACTAAAAACATAAACTTAAGAACATGAACGAGTACACTTGCATTCTTAATCTTATGATCCGTTCCTTTCTCTTTTCCCATCTCATTCCTTTCTATTTCTTTAAATTTAAACTCGAGAACAGAACGTTCACTTACGAACACACGTGGAGGATCTTCAGACAACACCCAACATGGGACGGGGCGGAATGAGTTGATGTGGATGATCACAAGGAAGTATTCAGTCCCGATGCTCGTCCTCGACCCGTCAGAAAAGCTCGACCCGCCAAGAAGACCAAATCTGAAACAAATGAGAGCACCGACGGAGGATCCTCGGGGTCTATGAAGGACGTGCTAAACGATGCAATGCATCAAAAAGTGCTCGCCGGTAAGTCCGCGTACGAGGCTAAAAAGGCAAAGGAATTGAAGATGATGAAGCTGACCGAGTTCCAGTTTCTCACGGTAGATGACGAGGCAATTCCGAAAACCAAAGAGGTCGTTGTCCTAGGGAAACATGCAGAAATAATGACAAAATATTTGGGCCAAAATTAATTTGTTTTCGTTTTTAATTTTCGTATTTTTTTGTTTTTGTATCATATTTTTAATTTCGTATTGTATTTTTATTTATGTATTTGTAATTTTTATTTGAATGAAATAAATTTAATTTTGTATGAAAATGAAAATAAAAAAAATAAAGATTGTGGTTGGGCAAAAGTGAAGAGGAGTGAGAATTGTAATGACAAATGAGGTGTTTTTGGTAGTTGTTTTGGTGTAATGTAGCGGGGCCAAAATAGAGAGGAGTTGCCTCTTCACCATACATTTCGGTCTTAGAGGGCTTGGTATCACGACTTATAGGGGATCGTAGTGTTGAGGTGGAGCCCTCGTCGGGTTTCGCCGTCACACCGGCCCCCCTTGTTCGTCGTGACCAAGTCGGCTAGACGACGAACGCACGAAGAAGAAAGATAAATAGTTATAGCCGTTGTCAACGACTATATTTTTAAAAAAATAAATTTTTTATTTAAAACTTTTACTATTATATATATGCCCCATTTTAACACTTTTAATACACACATATCTTTCTAATCTCTCTATCAAACAACAAAAAGCGCCTTTCTAAAAAACTGAGTGGCTCGTCTTATTTTGGTTCGTCCAATGTTGAAGATATGACTGATTTGGAAATAATAATACAACTTAACGAAGAAAATGAAGTTGAAGTTGTTCGAAGGCGTAGATACATCAATCGTGAACGTGATTTCGCGGAACCACGTTTAATGGCCGATTATTTCGTTTCATACCCAAAATATCTGGGTGGAAAGCGATATCGCATGTAGTGTTCACTATTTTAGAAATAGTTCAAGGTATTGAAAATTACATTCAAACATTTAATCCTCTACCCAAACACTTTATGGTTTTTACTATTGGATATGATGCAACGGGTTTAAAGAGTTTTAGTGTAATTATGAAATGCACACCCGTCATACGCCAATGGGCGTTCGGTACAACACCGGATGTATTAGACGAATACTTGCAAATGGAGGAACGTTGCGCACACGATTTTCTAGATAAATTTACGATATGCGTAATGGATTTGTTTCAACCCACTTTTTAAAAAAACCCACATTAGCTGACATTCATAACCTATATGCCGCGCATAATATGACTCATGAGTTTCCCAGGATGATTAGTAGTATTGATTGTATGCACCGGTAATGGATTAATTGTCCGAGATCATGGCACGACCAATATGGTAGAGGTGATATAAACACCCAACCATAATACTAGAAGCTGTTGCATCATACGATTTGTGGATTTGGCAATGCATTTTTCGGTGTTGCAAGTTCCAATAATGATATTACCGTTCTGTGTCATTCTCCCTTTATTCAACGACCTTTTGCTGAAAACGAAGCAGAGGTCCCGTACGTTGTAAACGGGCAAAAATTTCATAGAGGGTACTACCTTGCAAACGGGATTTACCCACAGTGGTCCGTGTTTGTGAAATCATTCATTGTTGCACGCGAAGAAAAAAATGCTTTGTTTAAACGCCAGCAAGAGTGTGCCCGGAAAATATTGAAAGGGCATTTGGTGTCCTACAAGGAAGATGGCGTATTATTGCTCAACTGGCGCGTTGTTATAGTGTCAACAAGTTACGAAGAATTATGTACACGTGCATCATATTGCATAATATGATTTTGAAAAATCAAGGATATGCGATATCTGAAGTGGCTGAAATGTACGTCTGTCATAACCAAATATGTTAAGGACATAGGGTTAAGCGATGTGCAATCCGTCAGAGAAAAAAAGAACTTCGTAATAAACCACCATATACAAGGTTTCAACGATGCTTTATTGAGCATATATGAGAACGTAATTAACCCCAAAATCAGTAGTTTATTTATTTCTGTAATTTAGTATCTTTTTAGGTTTCGTATCGTATTTTAATTTTCGTATTTGTATTTTTATTTAAGTGTTTGTAATTTTTATTTGAATGAAATGAATTTACATTTGTGCGAAAATAAAACAAATAAAGATAATGGGTGATGAGGCTAAAGTGGAGAAGAAAGTGAATGTCATGACAAAGAGGTGTTTTTATTAGTTGTTTTGATATGATGTGACGTTAATGTGACACCAATATGACCATAATGAAGAAAAATTATATATTATTTATCATACCTAGTTTTTTTAAAAAGCGAATCGAACTTAAGTACTTTACTCTGATGAGTATTGAGCAATGGTTTGAAACCCGGGTTTTAAATCGACCCGGTCGAGTCATCGGGTCCGGGTCGACCCGGGTCAACCCGGTTTAAAAATTTTTTTTTTATATTTTTAATAATTAATAAAAGTTATATATAAAAACCATAAAAACTTTCGAATATTGATGATGTAAATTGTTTACCAACCGATATAATATGTAAAAATAAAATTCCGTCGCAATTACGTAAAATTTACATATTTTTTCAAAAAAATCAAAACCCGGCCGGGTCACAAGAACCGGGTTGACCCGGGTCACCCCCGCCGGGTCAAGCCGGGTGTGAAACCCGGATCAAAATGACCTCTTTTTTCGGCCGGAATCGAATCAACCAATTGACCCAACCGGATTGACCCGGTTCTAAGAACATTGATATTGAGCATAACTTTTTCCTATTAAATGTTCATACTAATAATATATTGTTTATACAATGCGTATATTATACACATTATAAATAATATTTGTGAAAATGACTATTTATACGTATTTGTATATGTGTATTTTATTTATATGTATGTAATTTTTGAAATTTGAGATAAATATTATTAGTTTTTGATGACAAAAAAATAAAGAAAAATAACTAATTTTTTTTACGTAAGATAAATTTGTTAATGTAAATTGGTTACACCAAAATATAAACAGTTTTAAAATGGAGAAAACCCAAAAACCGGATCGAAACCGCAAACTGCCCAAAACTGAATGATTTCGGTTTTTGTTTTTATAAAAACGAATATAACGGTTCGGTTACGAATTTTATCAAAAATCGATCAAAACCAAACTTTGCACAGCCTTAATGTATACGTTCGATACATTCTTAACTCTCAAGTAATCACCTATTAATGTATCAAAATTTTAGCCGTAATAATACAGGATAAGATAAATTAATGTTTATACAGTAAGAAAAATAATAATCAGATAGACACTAAAAATTAATGTGACAAATTAGATACATTTTTAAATGATTAGCCCTTATTTTACAAGCATGGTAAAAAACTGGAGGTGACCATTATATGAAATGACGTATTATGAAGAGGGCAAAATCCATGATTTTTATGGACATGGTGGGTTTGCTTGTCTGAAAAAGAAAGAGAAATGCATGCTATGCCAGCACAATAGCTCATTATTTGTAAACCTGTTAAAGGGGCCCTTCACAAATATAGATAATGCCAAAAGAACACCCTTTGGCATTACTTTCTCCATTATTTGAGGCTCATCTTATAAAAGATGATCATCTTTTTCTAGCTATACATATTTTCATATCAAATGTATCAGGATATCATGAGTGTATTTGTCTTTTACAGTATTATTTTTCTTTTCAATTAATAAGACATGAAAACCATGTTTTTTATGCCTTTGCTATAAATAGTCAAAAGTGGTACTGATGTTTAAGATTGTAAGTTTGATTCCGATATATGCTTGGGTATGCGTGTATAATCATGGCTAGTTAATAGAAGAAAAACTTTTACTTGATGCAGTTATACGGTACCAAGAGGGGAAGCGGTTGACATTTAGATTTTAGTGTCAAAGTCGTCAAAGATTTTGAGGCTTTGACATCAAAATCTCTTTATTATCACATTTCAGGAGTAATAATGATTTTTTTAACATAAAATAATTTAAATAAAAACTTATTAAATTAAAGAAACATTACATAAAAAAAACATTACTCGTCAAATGCATTTAATAAAATTAAGCGCATTCTCTAGCAGTGCGTTCGGTAATTTGCAAATACTCGTCAAATGCATCAGGTAATGATCCATACACCAATTGACAAATGTCAAAGTGATATTTGAAATGGGGTGAATACTATCTTGACCGATAGCATCCATCCCGGAGCGAAAATAAGAAAAGTATTCGGAAAGAGGGTCGGCATTATGGTTTGAAAGAGCATTGACAATTTTTTTAAAAAACCTTTAACTCATACGATACTTTCTTCGGAATTTCTCTTCCGTGTATTTTGCAGGAGTTTCGGCATCACCAAAATAGTCATCTAGCAATCTTTGACTCGCGTCTTCCCGTTGACGAGGTATATATGCCCTCCTATTCCTCGATCCCGATCTACCGGCTTCTTGATTACACATAGCCATAAATGTCTCATACTCCGTTAAACCTCGCATATAACGTTCTTGAGCATCACCAAAATAATTTTCGTATTCGTTGACGGGTGTTTTGGTAGGAATCCATTTGATGAAAAAATTAGAAGTAGTAGAGATATATGAGATAGAAAATGTAAAGTGTTAGAGTGTAAAAAAAATGTGAAAAGAGGTTTAATTTATAGAGTGATTTGAGGTTTTTTTGGGACAAAAGTTGAAGAAAAAAAATGTTACAGCTATATTTTTTGAATGAAACGGCTAGTTTTGTTCACCAACGGCTACTTTTTAAAATTTTCAAAAACAAAATAATTTAAAACTTGATGGCGCCTCCTAGTGAGTTTGACGCGAGCCACTTTAGCGCCAATCAAGAAGTGGTACGCCAACAGAAAAATTCTACCAACTTAACCATTAGTCCCCGTTCCCCTGCTCTAAAAAGGTTCAACTTTTGTTGTTTATCTATGAACAAAAATAAATATTTAAAATGTAGTTAACTTGCAACTATTCCCGGTCGTGTATCTTTTATTTCTTCTACATGCTCCGTATATCCTTTGTTTCTATATATGATTATATGAATATCGAAAACGTATCAATATTCGTGATTCAAGCCCACACTAATTATACGTTAAAATAGGAGTGAACATCGGGTCAAAAATCGAACCAAACCGATACTGATTTAGCCCAAAACCATGGATCAAGGATCATGTCAGTTTGATCAAAAATTAATAGTCGGTTGTAAGTAATACAGGACTCGTGACCTAACATGAGGCTGAATATAAGGTCAAGTGTGGACCGAACCGAAATTTGTGTGGGTTAGTTTCTCGATTTGGTCCGGTTCACAATCTGTTATGCTCAATAATATGATAAAATCAAGGCCCACAAGTCGCTGTCAACATTTTGTAGGCCAGCCAGATCTGAGATTGCGTATCTCAATTCGTCTAGCATACACGCGTTGGATAGTTGTCTCCAAACTGTCACTAACGATTAAGATCTACGATCTCACACATGATAATAGGAGATGAGCAGAACCAGGACCACTTATGGACGATACCAAGCCACGGATGGATTGCGATGTGTCGTCTTTGTTTTCCAGTCAGATCATTATCACCTCGCTTACCCACAATTAGTGTCAGATCGTTACCACTTACTCGAGATTTTCACTATATCCACAAGCTCCCTTCATGACGGAGAAAACCTTACAACGTCGCTTACATTGTTTTCCGACACTAAGCTAAATGTCGAGACCTAATCTTAGCTAGAACCAATCTACATACGTCGCCTACTTCACATTTTCCGAAACAAGGCTAGATGTCGAGTTCTAATCCAAAGCTAGAACCAATCTTCGTCGCCGATCTTCTTTTCCGACACAAGGCTAGATGCTGAGTCCTAATCCAAAGCTAGAACCAATCTTCACAAATCTTCACTTTCAAGTTGAGTGAGAACTCACAAGACACATACGCACATCACTTTGTAGTTTAGTGAGAACTAACATACAAGACTCATTACACAAGACACATCTAAGTATACATATATAACTTGGATTTACACAAGAGTAATCCAAGTATACACATATACATTGGATTTACACAAGACTAATCCAAGTATACACAAATACATTGGATCTACACAAGACTGAAATAAACAAAGTGATGAACATGACTAGATCTAAGAAAGGATGATATTCATCAAGGCTTCATCTTTTATCACATCACAAATGTGTGAGTGATCTTCTCTTTGGACAAGTAAAGAAGAGGATCAAGAGGATAATCATAAGTAAATATACTTAACAAATTAAGTGATCATTTACTAATAATTAGAAATATAGAAAGGAGATAAGAAGTAGAAAACAGTCTAAAAAGGCTCTCTTGGAAATGAAAATATGATCCACTATTTATAGGGGACAAGGAGCAGCGGCTCTCTGGGCGCGGCTCATTAAATGGGTTGGCGGCTCAATATCGATATTGACCCGCAACACCTATACTGAGCCGCGGGTATAGAGTCCTCTCCTTTTTATCCTTTAGTGGGAAAATCTCATCTAGTGAAGTTTATACCTTAAGGGCATATTCTTAGGCCATTTGGAATATGCCAAATTCAAATTTGCATTTTCTATTCTAAGAAAATATTTTCTTAAAAATAAAGTTTATTAAAATATTTTGACACATTTGTATAAATGTGATTTTTGAGGTTAATCACTTTCTGTGATCACTAAACATGTATAAGATATGTTTGTGTAAGACTTAAATAAAAAAATGGTATTTGGCTGAACCATCTTAAGTCCGTGTACCTTTTTGGTACCGAGCCCCCCACCCAACAAGGAAGGCATATCCCGGTAAATTACCTAGGCAACACTGGCTGACCAAGCCGGGGCCCGGATTTGAACCCCCGCCCTTTCGCTTGACTTGGTCAACTGCGTGCTTTTGCGGTTGTTGGTGGCCAACTAATCTAACGCAGTTTGTTTAAGACTTAAATGATTATTAACTTGATGATAGTGTTTGTTGAATAATTCGTCTTACGGTTATCTTTGACGATAAATATTTTTACACTTTGTCGTAATCAAAACTAAGAAAGGTTAATTATTACAAATAATGTTTTTAGGCATTGGTTGCATTAACAATCTCCCCTTTTTTTAATACCGCAAACTATAAAATCATTTATGTAAAAACAAAAGTTTTCGAATTATTAACGAGTTTATGACTGTAATTTATCCCTCTTTTCTAACACCCCTAATTTACATTGCGCAGCGGAAATACACAATTGGGTGCTAGACACAAGCATCATCACACAAGGTATATTGAACGACTCAAAAGAGAGACGTTTACCCATAAAATATAAACAAGATTATCATAATAGGTATAAAACATAATTTCATCCCAAAACGACACCAGAGTAAAGCGTTTAGTCCCCATGGATCTCGACCAACAACCAACAAGTTTAGTACAGTACACAAACATATAACAAATTGTTCAACAGTAAAAGGATAGAAATAGTTTTTAGACCAACATTCTTCCAAAAGCCAATCCACAACCTCCACAGCAAAGCTCCACCTTCCATCACTTCCTATTACCTGAAACACATGCTAAAACGAGTCAACAATAATGTTGAGCGAGTCTATAGGTTTATCAAATCACCTTTGAACACAAGAAGAAAATCAATCATAATCATTTATAGAATTGTCGTACACACAATCTATTTCAAGGCAAAACATTGTATTTAAGCTCATGACACCGACCCCTTAACCAAATAGTCACCCACGCCAAATGCCAGCATGACTAGAATAAAACCATTGCCCCTCTAGGGTATCAGTTGCTAGAATACCACATTTTATTCCCATAAATTATCCTTCCCAGAGGTTACTCAGTGTAATGCCCTGGTCTCAGATAGGGTGGTCAACCCAATAGTACTATCATTAGAATAAGCGGCTATTCCCGACTCACAACATCAAGTCAGAATATAGTTAACGGTTCACGAATTTAGGGTCTTTAGCAACAAGGTACTCAATACAATGTAAACAACTTAGGCAACATTCGGGTCCAACAATTACTCATGGCTTGTGTTCATTTATTTTCAAATAACATGTATCCCCCTCGCGGGTATTAAAACATTTAGTAGCTAGCATGAAAAGCGAGGCTACAGACTCACCTTAGTATAAGAGATCTAGCGAGATGATCGTCGATGATAGAGGATGCCTTTCAAACACGAGAACCGCTACCTATCAAATAAGGTGCGTTCATTAATAATGACTCGAGAAATAAATCATACATAACAATATCAAACTCAAACTCATAAAATCACGATAAACTCAAGAGAAAACGATACAAATAACTCTATTACACTCTTCTACACATTTACTTTACCATTCAACACTTTTAACAAAATCCGCTGGCACATACTACATGTACTAGCTTATTTACCCCTTTTAGACTCGTCAAAAGTTTATGAAACGACTCGAGAAACTAACTTACTATATATAGAAAGTCCTCCAATAAGTTTATCAAATGAAATTACTTTTAAAGTTCTTTACCCGACTCATCTTCAAACTACAAAATCCGGACAGATTTAGGTTAATAATTCATACAACCGTTTTAACTTCTTTAAACGACTCCATTTACAAAACCGACACTTGGATTTTAAAATAAACTCACCCTCTAGGGTTTACACTTCATTATCAGTATGTGACTCATTTCAAAACTTCAATTTATAGTCCCCGAGATTCGATCCAAATATCGACAACAACTATATGTAGTGCCGATACTCGTCTCCCGGTACACGAATAATCAAAACATTATAACATCGCGCTCGTTTGGAGCTAGAAGCTCTACTTTATATCAAATCGAAGCTAATCGAATTATCTACAAACCTAGGCTATAAGTTAAACCATTATCACAACATAAAATTCCCAAAAATACAGTTTACCTACTGTTGTAAAATACCTTTCAAAAACTTGTATAAAATCATATTTTTAGCCAAAACCAATCATAGTTATGATCATCCCATAACCCTAACACTAACATATATCAACTATAACACTAGAATCATCATCAAAATCAAAACCTTCATATCAAAATCAAGTTTTTAAAAAAACTTTTAGCAAGAACATCTTTGATCATCATAAAAATGACATGCATGATCATAATTCTCACCTACCAACTTGAAAAAAAATGAAACTTCTTGCATGTACCCAAATTTTATACCAAAATGATCTACTTACAATTATAAGGATGGGTCTTGTGTTGTTTTAGCTTAGATCATAGTAGAAAGTGAGTAAAAATTGATCAAAGACAAGGGGGGGGGGGGTGACGGTTTGTTTAAACAAGAGAGGAGAGAGGAAAAAAATTTAGATTTGGTGATTTCGATTTCTATGTGTTGTGTGTGAAAAATTAAGCTTATATATAATGGTTGAGGGACCAATGTTGTAAATTTGTAATAGTTATGGCTCAAAATGAAAATAATTAGCTAAAAATCGGAAAATAACTATTAGTCAATTTTGAAAATATTTACGGGGCTCGGGTTTCATAAAGATACTTTTAAAAATTTAAAACTTACCTCAAATATAATAATATCGACTCCCGACTCGACTTAACACGTCATTTAAAAGAAAACATCAAAAATGACAAACATCAAACAACCAAAAATAAAACGTAAAATATTTGGCATCCGTCGACATCACGCTTGCTAATACTCCTTATACTTATTAAACATAAAATATAAGCCTTCCAACATCGGTTTAAACTTAAACCTCCAAAAATAAATATCATTCAAACTCATCAAAAATTTCAAAAATAATCGTAAAATAAGATTAAGCAATGACCTCGGTTTTGGGTTGTCACATCCCCTCCTTCTTAAAAAGAGTGACGTCCGCGACGCTTAATCCCTCCTAAACAAATGAGGATACTTATCCTTAAAGAAATCCTCTCGTTCCCAGGTAAACTTTGGTCCACGTCTAGAGTTCCATCTCACTTTCACAATCAGAATCATACTATGCTTCAATTTCTTAACTTCCCTATCCATAATCTCTACAGGTTCCTCTATGAAATGCAACTTATCATCAAGTTGAATTTCCTCCAATGGAATCACCACATCCCTTTCAGCTAAACACTTCTTCAGATTAGACACATGAAAAGTATTATGAATAGCCTCAAGTTTATCAGGAAACTCTAACTTATAAGCAACCAATCCAATCCTTTGGATAATCTTAAATGGTCCAATGTATCTCGGGCTCAACTTTCCTCTCTTTCCAAAACGAATCACTCTTTTCCATGGAGATACCTTTAACATAACCATGTCTCCTACTTCAAATTCCAATGGTTTCCTTCGGTTATTAGCATAACTCTTTTGTCTACTTCTGGCAGATAACAAATGCTTCTTAATTTGCACAATCTTTTCAGTCGTCTCAAATATCATTTCAGGTCCAGTTAATTGACTTTCTCCTACTTCACTCCAACACACTTGAGATCAACACTTACGTCCATACAAAGCTTCAAATGGAGCGGCTTTAATACTAGCATGATAACTGTTATTATACGAAAATTCAACCAATGGAAAATGTTTATCCCAACCATTTCCAAAGTCAATCACACACGCACGAAGCATATCCTCTAACGTTTGAATTGTTCTTTCACTTTGTCCATCAGTTTTTGGATGATATGCTGTACTCAAACATAACTCCGTTCCCATCGCTTTCTGCAAAGATTTCCAAAATTCTAAAGTAAATCTACTATCACGATCATTAAATATCGACAAAGGGACACCATGTCGACAAACAATCTCCTTTACGTACACTGTCGTTAACCTCTCCATACTATCCGTCTTCTTCATTGGCAAAAAGTGAGCAGACTTAGTCAATCTATCTACAATCACCCATATCATATCACAACCACTTGCAGTCCTTGGCAAACTTGTCACAAAATCTATAGTAATCTTCTCCCATTTCCACTCAGGAATCTCAGGTTGCACTAATAATCCAGACGGTTTCTTATGTTCAGCTTTCACTTTTGCACAAGTTAAACACTTATTAACATATTGTGCTATATCTGCCTTCATATTCGGCCACCAATAAACTTTCTTAAGATCTTGATACATCTTGTCTGATCCAGGATGTATTAAATACTTCGACTTATGAGATTCATTCATCACTAAATCTCGCACTCCTAAAGAACCTTCCTTAGACGGACACATTGGTAACCAAATCCTATTCTCAAAATACCTCAGTCTATTTGACCTTACTTCAAACAATGGTTTCAACATTCTACCCAAATTTTCTGCCTCAATATTCCCTTCCTTCAAACCATTAGCTTGGGCTTTCAATATCGTTTCTGTCAAATCAACACTTTTCATCATTGCCAAAGCTCTAACTCTCATAGACTTATCTCTTTCCTTTCTACTAAGTGCATCAGCTACCACATTCGCTTTACCAAGATGGTAACGAATCTCGCAGTCATAATCACTCAACAACTCAACCCATCTCCTTTGCCTTATATTTAATTCCTTTTGATCCAAAATATATTACAGACTCTTATGATCAGTGAAACCACACACTTGGTTCCATACAAGTAGTGTCTTCACAGCTTCAAGGCAAAAATCACAGCCCCAAGTTCTAAATCATGATTAGTGTAATTCTCTTCATGCTTCCTCAATTGTCTCGATGCATATGCTATTAATTTCTCCCTTTGCATCAACACAGCTCCAAATCCTTTATGAGACGCGTCACAATACACTACAAAATCCTCAGATCCTTCTGGCAAAGACAAAATCGGCGCAGAACACAACTTATCCTTCAACGTACTAAATGTAGATTCCTCTTCCAATCCCTATTCAAACACTCGATCGTTTTCAGTAAGCTTGGTCAACGGTTTAGCAATTAGTGAAAACTTCTCGATAGACCTTCTATAATACCCAGCTAGACCAAGAAATTGGCGAACTTCAGTCGGCGTCGTTGGCACTGGCCAATCTTTGATTGCCTCAATCTTAGCAGGATCCACACGAACACCTTCACTATCAATCACGTGCCCTAGAAATTGCACTGATTTCAACCAAAATTCACACTTAGAGAATTTCGCATACAGCTTCTCTTTCTTCAACAATTCCAAAATTGTTCTCAAATGCTTCTCATGTTCTTCTTCACTCTTGGAGTAAATGAGAATATCAACAATGAATACGATAACAAACTCATCCAAATACAGCTTGCATACACGATTCATCAGATCCATGAATACAGTAGGCGCATTCGTTAACCCAAAAGGCATCACTTGAAATTCAAAATGTCCATATCGAGTACGGAAAGCTGTTATAGGAATATCTTCTTCCCTAACTCTCAGTTGATGATACCCAAACCTCAAATTGATCTTCGAGTAACTTGAGCCTTGCAACTGATCAAACAAATCATCAATCCTCGGCAATAGATACCGATTCTTGATAGTCAATTTGTTAAGCTCTCGATAATCAATACACATTCTAAAAGAACCATCTTTCTTCCTACCAAACAAAACAGGAGCACCCCATGGCGACGAACTCGGTCTAATAAATCCCTTATCCATCAATTCCTTCAATTGATCAGGTAATTCTTTCATCTCAGATTGAGCTAAACGATACGGTGCACGAGCAACAGTCAACGAAACGCAGGAGCACTACACCAGTTGCTTTCATACACCTCATCATCTTCAAACAAGAAACAAATCTCAAACAAGAAGTACATTCATCACCTTTCACAGTCAATACCCTATTCCTTAGCGGTATCTGAACTAATCTCCCTCTACAAACAATCACTGCACCATTACCAACTAACCAGTCCATTCCAACAATCACGTCAAAAGATCCTAACTCTATGGGTATCAAATCAATACTAAACACATAATTACCTAACTTCAAGGAACAACCTTTCAGTATAGAACTAGTGCTTACAACGTTACCATCAGCTAACTCCACCTTATAACTAGTTGTCAATCTCACTGGTTCTCTATCCAATAGTTGACTGAATCTAACATCTACGAAACTTCTATCAAATCCAGAATCAAATAACGTACTATCATAACAAGCATCTAGTAAGAACGTACCAGTCACCACGTTCGGCCTTTGAGGTTTGTCAACATCTCCCACGACATAGGCTGGAGCAGGAGTCCTAGCAACAACAGCAGCAACATTGCCTCCTTTTCGTATGCCAACCCTCGGACAGTTCCCTTGCTTATGTCCACAGCCTCCACATCCAGAACAGTTAACTACCTTAACAACATTGGCTCTAGTGGCCACACCCTTGTTTCTACAATCTGCCATCTTATGTCCGACCTTCCCACACTTGTTGCAAGCAGGTGGACAATTTCCAACATCATACAGATTACATCGACCACACTTCGGATTCACCTTGTTACCTTGAGTTCCAGTGGCAGCACGAACACCATCATTCCTTCTTAAATTATATTGTTGATTCCTATTTGGTCCTTGGTTATTGTTGTTATGATAACCACCACGATTATGTCCTTGGTTTGAGTGTGCAACTTCCCATTTTCTCTTATTCCCTTCAGCAATACTATCCTTTCGATCCTGCAGCTTTACACCCATCAAAGCATGAGCCATCTGAACAGCTTCATCAAACGACTTGGGTTTCGACGAAGTAGTCTCTCCCTTGATATTGCTAGATAAACCTCTGACATACTGCTTCATCTTCTTACGGTCATCAGAAAAAGCATCAGGACACAACAAACATAAATCAGAGAATCTCCTTGTATAAGCTACAATCTCATTGTTCCTCAGCACTAAATGTATTAACTCATCCTCTAACTGACCTAACTCTTCCTCAGGATAAAACTTAGCAGTTAGCAGTCCTTTGGTCACAGTCCATGTTCTAGCATTAGCTTCAACCAATCCCACAGTAGCTACCTGACTATTCCACCAGCTTAATGCATCACCCTAAAAAGTAGCTGCAGCAAATTTCACCTTACTGGCTTCTGAACATCCATTGATTTCAAAAGTACTTTCAATCTTCTCAATCCACCTCCTTAATTCCAAAGCACCACCAGTACCACGAAATTGGGTAGGTCCACATTTTATGAAACTAGCATAAGAACATTCCTTCTGAATTTGCTGAACAGCAACATTACCTCCAGCTTGTCCCACAACATTTCCTCCCACTGGTTCATCAGCATTACCTGCAACTGGATTTGCAGCATTCCCTCCAACTTGACCAGCAGCATTCCTATTCTCAGTCTTTTGGTTCCTCGCAGCACGTTCAGCTTCCAGTGCTCTAGCAATAGCTTGCTCAATCATGGTATTAACAGTAGCAGCTGTCAATTTAGGCGACATGTTTTAGGAAACTAACCAAACAATAATTTAGTAAATTCAGAAAAATGCCTCCAAACTCCTTCCTCCCTGTGATGACACAGAAGAAAAGAACAAGTAAGTATTCATATCAAGATAACAAAAAGGATTTCTCTATCAAGATGTAACATGGATACTACATGCACCAACAACACAGTTCACAATGAATCATTAACCAATTCACAAAAGAACTAATAAGACAAATCATAAGTCATGAAGGTAATTTGGATTGCATTGGAAAATTTCCACAAAATCGTGACAAGTAATGTCACTACAACCCTTCATCACGTCAAACTTAAAAGTCATTAAGTTTCATCATAAACTACAGTACCAGTCTACATAAGTTCTATTACAACAAGGCTAAATAAAAACAACATAAAAGAAATAATCATCTGATCCCCGCAGCTTCTTGTGCATCGGCTCATCATCACTGCTTTTATCATCTTCCTTAGAGTCTTCCTCTACTTTTTCCTTTCCCTTTCGACTTCCTCCTTCACTTGGCTTCACCAACACTTGAGCTTCAACCTGACTTGGCACATCACGAATCACCACACCTCTACTAGGAAAAGATCTCATCGGCAAACCCCACGCATCCAACCTTGCATTCCTTTCTTGCTCCTCACGAAACCTTTCAATTTGCCCAATCAAATTCAACACCATTGATCTTAACCTAACAACTTCATCCATTTACCTTGCTCTAACATACTCTGATCTCATCACACTATTAACAAACCTGTCAAACCTCTTTTCATTCTGCTCAAACCTTCTAATCACACGGGTTTCAACTAAATACCTTTCAAACAAATATCTATCAAACTTCTTGAGAAACCAGAAAATATCATCATAAGACCTAGGACCTGGACAATAAACCTTAGATATGCCATCATGAATAAATCGATCATTAGCAGCATTACTCGACTCAACAGGAACATCACACTTAGCAAATGCAATCCCAGGCAAACTGCTCATATAAGCATCACAAGTAGGCGTCGAAGAACATACAACAGGTTGCTGACAGTCCGGAACAGTCTGTGGCACAACACTAACTCTTGGAACATATCTACCTTGAATCACTTCAGGCTCGGTCTGTCCAACTGCAGTAGGAGCAATTCCATCATCTAAATACTCATAAGGCTCCTCATCGTCACTAGCACCAAAGTTATCTACTTCCTCACCGTCCAATACATCAGTCATATCAATCCATCCATCCTCACGAGGTATACCAGCCATTTTCTACAATTATAAGGGTTCAAGGATACTTAAGGTCATTGTTAACAAAACAAAAATTAGTATGCAATGCTTATGAAAATGTTATACGTAATCCATGCTATGCAACACAATGCAAATGATGCTTATGTAATGCTCGCAAAAAAATATGACACTGACAAACACTCAGCGTACTTTCAATAAAACCAATACAATATCGTAGTATTTACTTAATAAATACTCGGGAAATCATTTCAGTTATGAGGGATACATCTATAATATAAAACAAAACTAAAAGTGATCATACCGGAGCGTTGCAGAGGAGTTGTGTGCTTTTGAAGAATATATACTTTCGACAACAAAGTTATAGTTTAGAACAATTTTCAAAATCGACCTAGTTCTCTATAACTTGTAGTTCTGATTACCAATCTCTAACACACCCAATTTACATTGCGCAGCGGAAATACACAATTGGGTGCTAGACACAAGCATCATCACACAAGGTATATTGAACGACTCAAAAGAGAGACGTATACCCATAAAATATAAACAAGATTTTCATAATAGGTGTAAAACATAATTTCATCCCAAAATGTACTAAAACGACACCAAAGTAAAGCGTTTAGTCCCCATGGACCTCGACCAACAACCAACAAGTTTAGTACAGTACACAAACATATAACAAATTGTTCAACAGTAAAAGTATAGAAATAGTTTTTAGACCAACATTCTTCCAAAAGCCAATCCACAACCTCCACAGCAAAGCTCCGCCTTCCATCACTTCCTATTACCTGAAACACATGCTAAAACGAGTCAACAATAATGTTGAGCGAGTCTATAGGTTTATCAAATCACATTTGAACGCAAGAAGAAAATCAATCATAATCATTTATAGAATTGTCGTACACACAATCTGTTTCAAGGAAAAACATTGTATTTAAGCTCATGACACCGACCCCTTAACCAAATAGTCACCCACGCCAAATGCCAGCATGACTAGAATAAAACCATTGCCCCTCTAGGGTATCAGTTGCTAGAATACCACATTCTTATTCCCGTAAATTATCCTTCACAGAGGTTACTCAGCGTAATGCCCTGGTCTCAGATAGGATGGTCAACCCAATAGTCATATCATTAGAATAAGCGGATATTCCTGACTCACAACATCAAGTCAGAATATAGTTAACGGTTCATGAATTTAGGGTCTTTAGCAACAAGGTACTCAATACAATGTAAACAACTTAGGCAACATTCGGGTCCAACAGTTACTCATGACTTGTGTTCATTTATTTTCAAATAGCAAGTATCCCCCTCGCGGGTATTAAAACATTTAGTAGCTAGCATGAAAAGCGAGGCTACAGACTCACCTTAGTATAAGAGATCTAGCGAGATTATCGTCGATGATAGAGGATGCCTTTCAAACACGAGAACCGCTACCTATCAAATAAGGCGCGTTCATTAATAATGACTCGAGAAATAAATCATAAATAACAATATCAAACTCAAACTCATAAAATCACGATAAACTCAAGAGAAAATGATACAAATAACTCTATTACACTCTTCTACACATTTACTTTACCATTCTACACTTTTAACAAAATCCGCCGGCACATACTACATGTACTAGCTTATTTACCCCTTTTAGACTCGTCAAAAGTTTATGAAACGACTCGAGAAACTAACTTACTATATATAGAAAGTCCTCCAACAAGTTTATCAAATGAAATTACTTTTAAAGTTCTTTACCCGGCTCATCTTCAAACTACAAAATCCGGAGATTTACGTTAATAATTCATACAACCGTTTTAACTTCTTTAAACGACTCCATTTACAAAACTGACACTTGGATTTTAGAATAAACTCACCCTCTAGGGTTTACACTTCATTATCAGTATGTGACTCATTTCAAAACTTCAATTTATAGTCCCCGAGATTCAATCCAAATATCGACAACAACTATATGTAGTGCCGATACTCGTCTCCCGGTACACGAATAATACAAACATCATAACTTCACGCTCGTTTGGAGCTAGAAGCTCTACTTTATATCAAATCAAAGCTAATCGAATTATCTACAACCCTAGTCTATAAGTTAAACCATTACCACAACATAAAATTCCTAAAAATACAGTTTACCTACTGTTGTAAAATACCTTTTAAAAACTTGTATAAAATCATATTTTTAGCCAAAACCAACCATAGTTATGATCATCCCATAACCCTAACACTAACATATATCAACTATAACACTAGAATCATCATCAAAATCAAAACCTTCAAATCAAAATCAAGTTTTTAACAAAACATTTAGCAAGAACATCTTTGATCATCATAAAAATGACATGCATGATCATAATTCCCACCTACCAACTTGAAAAAAATGAAACTTCTTGAACGTACCCGGATTTTATACCAAAATGATCTACTTACAATTATAAGGATGAGTCTTGTGTTGTTTTAGCTTAGATCATAGTAGAAAGTGAGTAAAAATTGATCAAAGACAAGGGGGGGTGACAGTTTGTTTAAACAAGAGAGGAGAGAGGAAAAAATTTTGGAGTTGGTGATTTCTATGTGTTGTGTGTGAAAAATTAAGCTTATATATAGTGGTTGAGGGACCAATGTTGTAAATTTGCAATAGTTATGGCTCAAAATGAAAATAGCTAGCTAAAAAGCGGGCAATAACTATTAGTCAATTTTGAAAATATTTACGGGGCTCGGGTTTCATAAAGATATTTTTAAAAATTTAAAACGTACCTCAAATATAATAGTATCGACTTCCGACTCGACTTAACACGTCATTTAAAAGAAAATATAAAAAATGACAAACATCAAACAACCGACAATAAAACGTAAAATATTTGGCATCCATCAACATCACGCTTGCTAATACTCCTTATACTTATTAAATATAAAATATAAGCCTTCCAACATCGGTTTAAACTTAAACCTCCAAAAATAAATATGATTCAAACTCATCAAAAATTTCAAAAATAATCGTAAAATAAGATTAAGCAATGACCTCGGTTTTGGGTTATCACATCTTTTGTCGAAGCAAAAAGGTAGCACTAGTCTTTGAAGAATAGAAGAATCGAATTTGCTAGTAGCTCCCCCTTGGAGCTTACTCCCCCTATCTTAGGGCAACAAGTGATCGAGCTATGGTGACAAGCTACATACAAAGATTAGTAGAAAGAAAAGAAACACCAATTCATACATCGCAACTAGTCATCGTTGCCAGATGTGATCGCACTTGATGATCGCACTTGATGATCGCACTCGTGATCGCAGTCGTAATCGCAACTTTGGATCGTAACAAACGATCTTATGATGCGATCGTGATCTTGGATCGCAAGTAGAAACCCCTAGGGTTTATGCGATCACAAAAATCAGATCGTGACATAAAGTTATATGTTGCCAGATTCTTGATAAAAAAAATATGTTGGATCGCAACTAGAAAATTATACCCAGATAAAGATCCAAAACTTGATGAAGTTGATGAAGTTGATAAAGACAAAATGACAGTTTTGGAAAAAAAATTATGATAAAGACAACTGATACATTAAAACTGTTTACTCTATCAAGTTTTTAGACAGATTTGAAAGAAAAAAAATTGATAAAAAAACAAAAGGTGATAATCAGATGCCAAATAAATGGAAATATTAGACGAAACAAACAAAATTGTTTAAAAACGGTTTTGGACTTTGGACTACACTCAAAACAAGCAAATCAATAAATATAAATTTTGACTCGTAACATAAAAGTTATACCAAATCAATAGATCAAAAACACGTCAATCCTAAGAATCAACCAAAGCTATTGATACCAATTGTAGGTCCATAGTTTCTTAGGATTTAGCAATGTTATGATTTATCTATTGAATGAATGGAGAAGAAAGAATTAGACAGAGAGAAAGGTAGAGAGAGAAAGGAGAGAAATAAGAAGAAAGATGGAATGTGAGAAATATCAAAGTGTTCAACCCCTCCTAACATGCTAGGAGGGGGTTTATATAGCCACCTTACATGTGGGCTTTGGTGGGCTATATGTTTATACATTGGATCACGATCCCAATACTTGAATCTATCTTTGGAGTGACAGATCCTTTCTAAATACGTAAAAACGTATTTCCAACATAATGTAATTGCAATAGTCACTACCCACTAAATAAGTTGATATGGAGAAAGAAAAGAAGTCCTAATTTATATAGTGAGTATTTGTTAAGTATGTCCAATGAGAGTAATTTGACAAGCTCAATTTACAATTGTTGAGATAAAGATAGAAAAGAAACATCCAACACTTTGAAGATATAATGTCAAAGGGTTAAGGTCAAAGAATTTTTGGAATCGCCCAAGAAAATTCAAGGTTTAACCAATATCAACTCTCAAAAATATGTGTGATAAAAGAATTAGCAAAACAAGCAATAACACACATAACAATCATATTAAAAGAAATATAAGAGCATATACAACAAGAGATTCATATTGAAAATATGAATACTGTTAATGCAATAATGACTAAAAACGTTACTTGCATTTTTCGGTCTCGCTTAGTTTTGATTACGACAATATGTAAAAACAAGCATTTACGAAAATAACGAAAAACGAATTCTTGAGTTCAAGTATTTTTCATTTTACCCATTTTCACTTAAGGTATGGATAAACAAGTACTAACCTTAATCAAGTGATCAAATGATTTAATCTTTTCTTAAAACTCACTTTTTATTAAGTGTGACAAGTTTTTATTAAACTTTCTTTTTAAGAAGTTTTATTAAATTAATTATTTGAAATTTGAAAATAGCATATTCTTGTTTGGTTAAGAATATCCTTTCAGGATATTTTTTATATCCAGATAAGACCTCCACCACTAAAGGACAAAAAGGAGCGGAGTCTAGTCCGGCGGTACCTTAGCACCTAGGCGGTACCTTATCGATAAGGTATCGCGGGCTAAGATAAGTTACCATGGGCAGATATAGCCGTTGGCTCCTTTGTCCTATAAATAGTGGACCATTCTCAGCTTTTCATCTCACCTCTTTTGCACATTTATTTTCAGATTCAAACCCCTTCTTTAATCACTCAAATCTTTGATCATTTGTTTGATTATTACTTGTTTAAGAAGTGAATCTTGTTCTTCCATCCCTTCCTCTCCAAGTGCAAAGAGAAGAACACTATCCTTGTGAAGTGTTGAGTCCACCACCAAAGATCCATTGAAGATCTAATTTTATACATTTGTAGTTGTGTCATAGTTGTGAAGATCCAAGTAGTTGTGTCTATTTGGAAGTTGTGTATGTACTAAGTATAGTTGTGTAGATTGGTCCTAGCTACGATTAAGGCTCGACTTTTAGCTTAGAGTCGGAAATTGGTTAAGCGACGTGTACGGTTTTCTCCACCATAAGGAGCTTGTTGTGTAGTGAACTCTCGAGTAAGGAGTACTCGAGGAGTGGAGTAGGAACGAGGAGTGAGCTTCGTTGCCGAACCACTATAAATCCTTGGTGTTCGGTTTGATCTTTCTTTACCCTTAACTCTTTACATTCTTTATTCTTTATGCATATACATGTGTTAGTATTAGATTAGTTACACTATCATTCTTTATTCTTTGTGGATATATTTTTGTTAGTATTAGTTTAGTTACACTATCATTGTTCATATTGTGCATAAGAAGATTTCACATATTTCCTCAAGCCTAAGTTTTTGAAAAAGGATTTTTGGAAACCACATTTTAACAAGTAAATATAAGAAACTATTCAACCCCCCCCCCCTTCTAGTTTCTACAATTGGTATCAGAGCGGGTTGCTCAAGAATTTTTAAAGTATATTGTATTTTAAAACTTGAATCGATCTATGGATTCCAACAAATACCTAGAAGGGCAATCTATGCAAAGACCACCACTTTTTGAAACCGATAGTTTTATTTATTGGAAAAATAGATTTGAAACTTATATGAAATCAAAAGATTTAGATCTTTGGCATGTTATTACCAATGGTGATTTTTTACCCTTTCAATTTAATGAAGTTTTTAAAACAAAAGAATTGGTCACTTTTGACAAAGCTAATGACGATACTAAAAAGAAACTTTCAAAAAATAATGAGGCTAAAATGGTGATTTATAATGCTTTGCCTAAGAAAGAGTATGAAAGAATTTTTATGTGTGAAACCGCCAAAGATATTTGGAACACTCTTTTAGTAACCCACCAAGGTAATAGCCAAGTCAAAGAAAGCAAAATCGATCTTCTTGTCCAACAATATGAACAATTTGTCATCTTAGAAGATGAAACTATTGATAGTGCATTTGCTAGGTTTAACACCATTATTACTAGTCTAAAAGCACTTGATGAAGGTTTTTCTAGCAAGAACAATGTTAGGAAGTTTCTAAGGGCCTTACATCCAAAGTGGAGAGCAAAAGTCACGGTGATTGAAGAGTCGAAAGATCTCTCAACTTTATCACTCGATGAACTCATAGGAAACTTGAAGGTTCATGAGATGATAATTTTGAAGGACTCGAAATTAGTGAAAACCAAGAGTGAAAGGAAATCTCTTGCACTTAAAGCCAAGAAGGCACAAAGTGACCATGATAGTTCCTCGGAAAGCGATGACGAGGAGTATGCATTGGCGGTGAGAGATTACAAGAAGTTCTTCAAGAGACGAGGTCAACACGTTAGGCAGCCCGACTATGACAAGAAACCATTGTCAAAGAATCGGTTTGTCAAGAACGAAAAAGGTGATAGGAATTGCTTTAGATGTGGTGATCCAAATCACTTCATTGGTGATTGTCCAAAGCCCGCTCGTGATAAGAACCACACGACGTTCGTTAGTGGCGCTTGGAGCGATAGCGGTGAAGATGATGATGACAACCCCCAAAGAGGAGAAATGTCTTATGGCTCACACTTCTAAAGAGGTACATTCCGAAACCGAATATTATAGCAATGATAGTTCCACTTTTGATGATATTGAATTTGAAGGCAAATATGATAGTTTACACAAACTTAGTCTTAAATTCATAGAAAAGAATAAAACCTTAAAATCAACCAAAACTAAGCTTGAAAATGAGATCAATGAACTTAAGGAGAAATTGGCTAAACTTGAGCAAAAATAAAGAGGTTGATTTAAGTTGCTTAAGTTGTGAGAAACTTAGATTAGAGAATGAAGATCTCAAGAGCACCTCCATTAAATTGGAAAAGTTCATGAAAGGTACTAGTGCTCTTGATGATATGTTAAACAAACAAGTTCATTCTAAGGAAAGACTTGGTCTAGGTTTTAACTCAAATGAAGCCTCAACCAGTGAACCAAAACAAGTCAGGTTTTCACAAAAAACGCCCACTGTACGCGGTTCCAAATTGTATGGCGCGGTTCCTTATCACAATGGAACCGCGGCCATAGATAAGGTACCGCGGGTAGAGGATGATTTTGGTGAAAATCCTGAACTTTCTGAAAAGTCTAAGTTAGATGAAAAACTAAAGCATCTTACTGTTAATAAGGTAAAATTACCCATACTTGACGACAATGCTATTGGTAAGTTCTACAAGCCATTAAGTAAACCTCTCATGGGAAATAGAAGTTTATCTAGACTATCCTCTACTCCACCTAGAGTATGGAATGAGTCTAAGCCTAGAAGTAGAACGACAACCCCTAGAAGAGATAATCAAAACAATTCACGATCTAGAAGTAAAACTCCAACACCTAGAAGGAATAATAATAACTCTAAACCTAGATCAAATACACCTAGGCGAAATAATGAACAACAAAATGGTTACATGAATTACTACCCTCCTCCATTTTGTTCTCCATGGGGAATCCCCACCACATTCATGCATCCCAACCAAATGCAAGGGATGTTTGGAACTAACAATTTTGGACCCATGAGATATTGGGGACCAAATGTTTGATCTTGTGTGTTGTTACCTAGATATGCTTGGGAATTGATTTGTAGCCCGATGAGTGGATTAAGGATAGTGGATGTTCTAAACACATGACGGGTAATCGAAGTTTGTTCTCGCATTACAAAGCATATGATGGAGGTAGCGTCACATTCGCTAGTAGTCTACGTGGTAATATCATTGGCAAAGGTACGGTTTCTCTTGACTCCATGACCATTGAAAATGTTGACCACGTAGATAACTTAGGATGTAACCTTTTAAGTATAGGTCAAATTTGTGATAATAAGTGTAAGGTCATCTTTTCGGAACATGACAGTGAAATCATAAAAGATGGAAAAGTCATTGGAAAAGGTGTTAAAAAGCATGGGCTTTATGTCATGAAGGTTAATAAGAAGTCAAAAGACAAGATATGTCTTGCGACTATAGATTATAGTTCTACTCTTTGGCATAGGAGATTAGGTCACGCTAATATGCGTTTAATTCAATCTTTAGTCTCCAAGGAGTTGGTAAGACACCTCCCCAAGATTAAGTTTGATAGTCACTTTTGTGATCCTTGCAAAGTTGGAAAGCAAGTTCACTCAAGTCACAAAGCCAAGAATTTGGTTTCGACCTCTCGGTGCTTAGAGCTCCTACATATGGATCTTTTTGGACCTTCCGCCATACGGAGTTATGGAGGTAACCTTTATACCCTAGTTATAGTTGATGACTATTCTAGATTCACTTGGACTAGATTTTTGGCATCTAAGAATGAAGCTTTCGATCACTTCGAAATCTTTAGTCGAAGAATTCAAAATCAACTAGGATGTTCAATTGTTTCTATTAGGACGGATCATGGTAGGGAATTTGATAATGAAGTGCAATTTGGTGCCTTTTGTGAAGCTCATGGTATTACCCATAACTTCTCGGCTCCTCGCACTCCACAATCAAATGGGGTAGTTGAAAGGAAGAATAGGACTCTCCAACAGATGAGTAGGACGATGTTAAACGAGCAATCTTTGCCTCAAAAGTTTTGGTGCAATGCCGTGGACACATCGACTTATATTCTCAACCGAATTCTTATTCGACCTTTCCTAGGAAAGACCCCCTATGAGATTCTTAAAGGTAAGAAACCCTCATTAGAATACTTTAGGGTGTTTGTAAGCAAGTGCTTTATCCTCAACACCAAAGACTACCTTACCAAGTTTGACCCAAAGTCTTACGAAGGTATCCTTTTAGGTTATTCCTAAACTAGTAATGCCTACATAGTCCTAAATAGAACCTCGAGGGTTATTGAAGAATCACTCAACATGACCTTTGATGAAACCCCTCCTTCACCCAAGACACCACCATTGGTTGATGATGACTTGGATGAATTAGAAGTAGTTAAAGCCAAAGAGGGTAGAAAAATAGGAGTTGAAGACCTTAGTGTTGAAAAGGAAGTAAACATTAAGGAATCTAGGGATCATACTCTCAATAATGTCATTGGTGACTTAAATCAAAGGACCCTAAGATCTCAAGTCCAAAACCAAAGCAACTTCTTTTGTTTTGTCTCCTTGATTGAACCAAAGAATGTTAAAGAAGCTTTGACGGATGAGAGTTGGGTCATTGCGATGCAAGAAGAATTGAATCAATTCGTTGCCAATGATGTTTGGGAACTTGTTCCTCCACCTAGATGTTCAACCATTATAGGAACCAAATGGGTATTTAGGAATAAGCTAGATGAGAATGGTGTTGTGTCTCGTAACAAGGCTAGACTTGTAGCTCAAGGCTATAATCAACAAGAAGGGGTTGATTATGACGAGACATATGCACCGGTAGCTAGATTAGAATTAATTAGAATCCTTTTAGCCTACGCTTGTGCCTTAGATATTAAGCTTCAACAAATGGATGTAAAGAGTGCATTTCTTAATGGTTTGATCAATGAGGAGGTATATGTGGCTCAACCTCCCGGCTTCATTGATTTTGAGAAACCGGACCATGTTTACAAGCTTAAGAAAGCACTTTATGGACTCAAACAAGCACCCAAAGCTTGGTATGATAGACTTAAAGCGTTTCTTGTTAAACATGAGTATACCATGGGGATGGTAGACAATACACTCTTTACAAAGAAGAAAGGTCCTCACCTCATAATCGTACAAATATATGTTGATGACATTATATTTGGCTCAACTTGTCAAGAATTGTGTGATGACTTTGCCAAAATCATGCATGATGAGTTTGAAATGAGTATGATGGGAGAACTTAACTTCTTTTTAGGACTCCAAATTAAACAAATGAACGATGGTATTTTCTTTAGTCAATCTAAGTACGCTAAAGAAATGCTAAAGAAATTTGGATTAGAAGAATCTAGACCAATGAAGACCCCTATGGCCTCGGATACTAAACTCGCCGTAGATGATGATTGTGAGTCGGTAGACAACACCAAATATAGAGGTATGATTGGTAGTTTGTTGTACCTAACGGCAAGTCGACCGGATATCATGTTTAGTGTTTGACTTTGTGCTCGCTTCCAAGAGGCTCCCAAAACCTCTCACCTTGAAGCGGTTAAGCGTATCTTCCGATACATTAAAGGCACTATACATTTAGGATTATGGTATCCTAAAGGGACCGGCGTAGAAACCATTGTCTACGCGGACTCGGATCATGCGGGAGACTATGTGGACCGGAAAAGCACTAGTGGAGTTTGTACCTTCATGGGTTGTTGTTTAACTTCTTGGTTCTCCAAGAAACAAACCGCTCTTGCAATATCCACCACGGAAGCCGAGTATGTGAGTGCCGGAAAAGCATGCCAACAAGCTCTATGGATGAAGCAAGCGCTTGTTGATTACGGATTTCTCTTGATGATGTTCCCATCATGTGCGATAAGAAAGGTGCTATAGACCTAAGCAAGAATCCCGTGCAACATTCGCGAACCAAACACATAGAAATTAGACACCATTTCCTTAGGGATAATGTTCAAAAGGGGAACATTTCTATTGAAAAGGTGCCCTCCGAGGACAACTTAGCCGATATCTTCACTAAGCCACTTAAGAGGGAACCTTTTAATTACTTGCGTCTAGGTCTAGGATTAATGGAACATCTTCCTTAAATTCTTTTCTTCTTGTGTGTTTTCTTTTACCACTTTGAGTCATTGAGTCTTCCAAACGCTTTTTGAAAAACCCTCTCTTCTTCTTTTCAAAACTCTCAAAGTCTCTTTCGAAAATGGTTGAGAAATTCATTTGACATTGTTAATTCAATCTAAAAACGATTTTTCATAGATTCTCGCTATTAATCTAGAGCTTACATAATTCATATGTATGATTCTCTCAAACATAGCAAGAACAAGATAGAATCATAGAGGATCATTGTGTCATGACTTAAGGTCTTGTCTTATACACCTCCTACATCGATTTTTTAATCCATGTATTTTGGTCAAATCTCTATTTGGTAAGTTTGCATATGTTTTCTTTGTCTATCTTTTCTTTTAAGCATATCCCTATGATAAGTTAGACTAGAAAAATAAGATTTGCTGAAAAATCTTCCTCCAAACACCAAACCCTGCCTCTGCAGGCGGTTCCATATGTGAACCGCGGTACCTTATTGATAAGGTACCGCCACCCTAGATAAGGAACCGCCTACAGTGCCTTCCTTTTTCGGGTTTTTGTCTGAAACTGCAGATTTGCTCCAACATTTTTGAGAATCTTTGTTTCAAACCCTTTGACCACCCCAAAAATACCTAAGCCTTCCCTATTTAAACCATAAGAATTTTGCATTACTTCACATCCAAAATGTCTTATTCTCCCAATAAAGCCTTGAATCTCCTCCATTTTCTCCAATTGCTTTCAATCCAAACCCACCCAAGAACACTCTTAATCACATGTCTCCTACCAAGAATGTTGATTGTGGAACATCTTTTCTTCCACCACCACCCTTTAGTGTTCTTCCTCCTTCTCATGATAATGTCATGCACCATGGAACATATTGTCATTGTTGTCAATATCAACATCTTGCTATGGCACACATCTATGAGGAGTTGAGCTACATCAAGATTCTCTTAATCAAGCCTCCTCTTCACTTTGATTATGAGATCTCCAACAAGCCACCACCACCACCCTCCGCCATTACCTTGTCTTTCATATAAGCATTGGTTGTTTATCCACAAGACACCAAATTCAAGCAAATCTTAGAATTCTAGAATAACTAGGATTAGATTTATGCTTTTGGCTTGTTCCTTTTTCCATACTTATTTGTATGATGTTCTTTTAGTAACCTATCTTGGATCTTTGTCTTTGTGTTTTCTTCTCTTTTATTTTTTTTATGTGACCTATTGCTATATATTGTTGGTTGTTTCTTTTGTTCAACTAACCCTTCTATGTAGCTTGTCACCATATCTCGATTCCTCGGTGCCCCAAGCTAGGGGGAGTAAGCACCAAGGGGGAGTCTTTGCAAAGTCCGTTTCTTCAACACCGGCTTACACAACCTTTTTGCTTCGACAAAGGGGGGGAAATGAATAAACTCGTCTTCGAAAATCTTGTTTTTGTGTGATTGAGTTTATGTATTGTCGGAATCACAAAGAGGGAGATTGTTAATGCAATAATGACTAAAAACGTTACTTGCATTTTTCGGTCTCGCTTAGTTTTGATTACGACAATATGTAAAAATAAGCATTTACGAAAACAACGAAAAACGAATTCTTGAGTTCAAGTATTTTTCATTTTACCCATTTTCACTTAAGGTATGGATAAACAAGTACTAACCTTAATCAAGTGATCAAGTGATTTAATCTTTTCTTAAAACTCACTTTTTATTAAGTGTGACAAGTTTTTATTAAACTTTCTTTTTAAGAAAATGTTTTATTAAATTAATTATTTGAAATTTGAAAATGGCATATTCTTATTTGGTTAAGAATATCCTTTCAGGATATTTTTTATATCCAGATTAGACCTCCACCACTAAAGGACAAAAAGGAGCGGAGTCTAGTCCGGCGGTACCTTAGCACCTAGGCGGTACCTTATCGATAAGGTACCGCGGGCTAAGATAAGGTACCGCGGGCAGATATAGCCGTTGGCTCCTTTGTCCTATAAATAGTGGACCATTCTCAGCTTTTCATCTCACCTTTTTTGCACATTTATTTCCAGATTCAAACCCCTTCTTTAATCACTCAAATCTTTGATCATTTGTTTGATTATTACTTGTTTAAGAAGTGAATCTTGTTCTTCCATCCATTCCTCTCCAAGTGCAAAGAGAAGAACACTATCCTTGTGAAGTGTTGAGTCCACCACCGAAGATCCATTGAAGATCTAATTTTATACATTTATAGTTGTGTCATAGTTGTGAAGATCCAAGTAGTTGTGTCTATTTGGAAGTTGTGTATGTACTAAGTATAGTTGTGTAGATTGGTCCTAGCTACGATTAGGGCTCGACTTTTAGCTTAGAGTCGGAAATTGGTTAAGCGACGTGTACGGTTTTCTCCACCATAAGGAGCTTGTTGTGTAGTGAACTCTCGAGTAAGGAGTACTCGAGGAGTGGAGTAGGAACGAGGAGTGAGCTTCGTTGCCGAACCACTATAAATCCTTGGTGTTCGGTTTGATCTTTCTTTACCCTTAACTCTTTACATTCTTTATTCTTTATGCATATACATGTGTTAGTATTAGATTAGTTACACTATCATTCTTTATTCTTTGTGGATATATTTTTGTTAGTATTAGTTTAGTTACACTATCATTGTTCATATTGTGCATAAGAAGATTTCACATATTTCCTCAAGCCTAAGTTTTTGAAAAAGGATTTTTGGAAACCACATTTTAACAAGTAAATATAAGAAACTATTCAACCCCCCCACCCTTCTAGTTTCTACAAATACAAAAACAAGATATGAGAAAATAAAACAACATAAGCATAACAACTATTCTAGTAGAAGTATTCCTCCAATATTGCTTATGTTTTTATTTTAGACTCAAACAATTAGAACACAAAGTGTGTTTTAATTGGTAAAATAAGACGAATGTGCATTTTCTGGAGATTTGCTCACGGGAACAAATACTCGAAGAGGAGGTCGAGTGAGAAGAAATTCAAGAAAATTTAACTTCTCATACACATGAGAAAGTTTAATTTGTTGACATATACAACAAGCACACTAACTTCCATGACGTAAAACAAAGTCATTTAATGGGGAGGTCCATCAAAATAAGAAGGTGGTGGAGGAGAAGGAGAATGTGGATAAGAAAGGTTACCATCATAATACTTAGCAAGGTTAGGGAAAGAAAAGATGTCATTTAGTTGAGGTGTGTTGAAAGGTTTAGGTGGTGGCGGAAGAGATTCCCTTTCTACGGTAATTGGATTAATTGAGTAAGACTCATTCCAATACTCAATTGGAGAAAAAGTAGAAGTCTTGCAAGGTTTGGGAGAAGAAGGTTCATATTAATCCTTGTTATTTTTTTATCCAAATAGGTTTGAACGAAATTTTCGGTTTCTTGGAAAGCTTAGAAGAAGAAGCTTTTAGGTTTAGAAGGTTGTGACAAAGTGATGTCAATGTTAAGTTTAGAAGAAGAACACATTGTGAGGGATGAGAAAAGAACTCCTAAAACAAGAGAATTTAAAGAAAATAGACAAGGAAAAAATAGAAAGAAAACCAAAAGTTTCAAGGATTTTTTAGCTCAAATAGGCAAACAAAGAATCTTGAAACAAATAGTGGTCAAAGAAGAAAGACCAAAAACGAGCCAAAAAGTGGCTGACTGCCCGCGGTTCATTAAATGAACCCGCGGATCGATGTATATATAAATCTGCGGCTTCTTTATTGATCCGCCGACATGGGACATCAAAATCCAAATTTTTGAAAGTTTGATAAAAGACAAGACTTTTTAAAAATTAAGCAAATCTTGGACTGTTACCTCAAATAGCACTACGTTTGGCTATGGTTGGATAAAGAGAAACATACTCACAAGAGTATCTTGACAAAGGGTGACAAAATATTTCGATAACATTTTAATCAAGTTTTAGTCAAGTTTTAGAGGTGACAAATAGATTTAGGTTCAATTTTAGTTTAAATTGAAGTTGATTAGTGTGAGAACAAATAAGTTGAAACACACATAAGCTAAATCCATAGATCATCTTCATGAAAATTCATGAAGGAAGATAAAGTACAAGAAAAGAAATACAGCTAACTAAACAAAAGCTAGTTATTTTAATCTTGGTTAAGTAGTCTTCTTGAGCTTGAGTTCTTGAAAAGATATTTAAAAAAATATCATCATTCATCTCCTAGGAGGAGGAGGATTGGTATAAAAAGTTAACAAGAACTCTTGCAACCTTGCATGAAGCCCAAACATTTTCATCCTAATATTTTGGATGATGTAGTTGTTATAAAGACAACATGGAAAGTTAGAACCATGTGCCTCAAGAAAACCAAAGAAATATGAATCACCCATGAAGCTTGAGATATGAACACCCAAAATTAGAGTGTTAGGAGGAAGAGGAGGCATGCTATCCAAAGGTGAAATTGGTGAAGGCTCAACAAAGTCGTCCTCAAAGTGAATGCTTTAGAAGGGTGAGGGATTCACATCCAAGAGAGGACTTGGACTGAAGGGTGAAGACAACTCATTCATCCTAGATTGGAATGAAGAAGAGGTAGAACCATAAGAATGGTTAGTACCATAAGTTGAGCTAGTTTTGCATGGTGCAAGATGTGGTGAAGGTGATGAAGAAATGATAATTTGAGAAGTCTCATTCTAAGGTGTAAGAAAAGATGAAGAACCTTGGTTAGGTATCTTAATTCTTATCTTAAGGCTCTTTTTGGTAGAGTTTTTGAAAGAATTTGAGGATCAAGTGGGTACCATGGTTGTGTGTTTAGGTTTAGAAAAGCTTAGAGGATGTGAAGAAGAAGAAGAATCAAGAATGGTTTAAGAAGAGAAGTGGATATCCAAAATGGTAATAGGCTAAAAATGATTTTGGTGAATAATGAAAATTGCTAGGCTTGTTTGGAAAAAAGCTGATTCTTAGCAAAAGTTTTATCCATATTTACAAAGATTTAAAGAAAATAGTGTAAACCAAAGATTCGGTCGAAATTCTACCCCGTGGCGCATTAAACATACCCGCGGTTCGATATCAATAAAGAACCGCATGGAGTTAAGGATCCACTGACACAACCTTTAGAAAATGTGTCTTCCAACATTTTTCACAAGCCCAAATTTTAAACCTTAGTTTATCAAGCCAAAATAGATTACAAACCAAATTCTAAATAGCTAACTAACACATAATTGCACATAGTCATGTAAATTGAAAGTTCAATCACATGAAACATAATAAGGATTAAAATCTAGATAATCCAAATAATTAAGTATTAAAGATACAAATCCAAGTCTAAGAATTACGAGAAATAACGATCATGGTACCAAAGATCAATACTTCTACTCACTCCAAGTTTCAAGACTAATGTCTTGAGAAGACACAAGAGAGTTGGAGGAAGATGAAACATAACTATGCTCAAGGTGGGAACCATTAATGTAATTATACATTGATGATTGGAAGTTACTATAACACCCCATTTGATAAATGGAATATCATAGGATAATTATGGCGTGTCATCAAAGCATGCAAGGTAAATGTCTTAAAACATTAAATGACCATAAAGACAAATACCAGAATCAAACATCGGTAGTCCAACATAAGCTCACACACATGAAATATAAGTACTGAACGGATAGGAAAACAATGTCCAAAAGAAATAATGTAATGTATGGAAATGCATAAGGTAAAGGAGGCTGGACAGCTTCCATCCAAATGCACATACTCTCGAGATCCTAAGTGCGTCCCTGTGTACCTGCCGTTTGGGAACATGGAAAGGAAACGGCTGAGCAAGACGCCCAGTGAATGGATATATAACATAGTATGAATGACATAACATAATAAAGACTGATTAGTAGCTGAAATGTATAAGTCCTGGAAAACTTGGAACATGTTTATAAAACTGGTTTTATAGTTTGAAAAGCTTATGATTAACTTATGAAAACTGTATTTTAAATTTAGCCAAGAGCCCATATAGGTCATGAGGTATCAACGTGCATGAATACTTAGAGGGGTGACCTCATCATGCAACTAGAGGGGGTTGCCTCTAATTATACTGGTCTGGGTAGGAGGGATCAACTCCTTATGAAGGATGCAAGGCACACACCACATTAACCATGAAAATCCTGATTGAAAACAGTAACTAGGATACACCCATATGCCCCACATGATAATATAAATAAATGGACAAAATGAAAGGGACGCCACGAGCAATCACTCCATCGTGGGGAAGTCATAACACTGGTGCCTCTAGTGTTATGGTTATGGTACCTCCATAACTAGATGAACCGACATGCATGTATATAGCTCAAGCATTTAAAATATAACATAAGCATTCAAAACATATAAAATAACTAGAGAAAACATATGGCTGCAAATGGAGAATCCTAATCAAACATACGAAAGAATGCCCATACTGAAGGACGGAATATCCGTACCTTATGTCAAGTAGTGAAGCTAGAAGGGAAGCTGAACGATCTACTCCGACTTCGCGGATACTACATAAATAAGGGAAGTGTATGAGTTGTCTGATTACCGAGTGTGTTACTGGTTTTGTGTGTTCTTAGCTTATCTTATATGTTCTTGTCATGTTTTACTGTTTTAAGCGTTATCTTGTATTTATTCACGTATTACATGTATTCTGATTATGTATTTCATGTATTCTTATATTACTATACTTGTAGTGTCATAATAAGTAACTTTCTAAAAATAGCATTGTAGAAACTAAAAGGGGGGTTGAATAGTTTCACATCGGTTTATCTCCTAATTAAAATTCCTTTCAATTAGGTGAGTGTACAAAACTAACTTTTACTTGAAAGCTAGTTGCATAATGATTAGGTTCAATTCTAATACATTAACAATGTGTAGTAAGTATAATGATAATGAATGTAAGTAATGAGTAAGGAAAGAAACAACCTAGCAGGAAGACACCAAGATTTATAGTGGTTCAGAAACGAGGCTCTATCCTCGTTCCTACTCCACTCCTCGAGTACACCTTACTCGAGATTTCCACTATATCCACAAGCTCCCTTCTTGGCGGAGAAAACCTTACAACGTCGCTTACATTATTTTCCGACACTAAGCTAAATGTCGAGACCTAATCTTAGCTAGGACCAATCTACACAACGTCGCCCACTTCACTATTTTACGACACAAGGCTAGATGTCGAGTTCTAATCCAAAGCTAGAACCAATCTTCACAAAGTTGCCTACTTCACCATTTTCCGACATAAGGCTAGATGTCGAGTTCTAATACAAAGCTAGAACCAATCTTCACGACTCTTCACTTTAAAGCTAAGCGAGAACTTCACACAACACAACTACATATCACTTTATAGTTTAGTGAGAACTCACAAGACACAACCACATCACTTTATAGTTTAGTGAGAACTAACACAACTAATTACAACGCAACTAAACATATCCAAGTACACGCATGTAGCTTGAATCTACACAACACAAATTCAAGCACACACATGTGAAATGGATTTACACAACTCTAATCCAAGTATTCACATATAGCTTGGATGAACACAAGTATTCCAAGTATTCACAAATACATTGGATCTACACAAGACACAAATAAACAAATGATGAACATGACTAGATCTTTAGGAGAAGGTGATCTTCATCCATGCTACATCTTTAATCACATCACAAGTGTGTGAGTGATCTTCTCTTTGGATAAGGTAAAGAAGGAGATCAAGAGGATAATCATGAGTAAACATACTTAACACATTAAGTGATCATTTACAAATGACTAGGATTAGATAGGAGAAAGAAGGCTGAAAGAGATGTCCACAAAGGGTTAATGAGAATGCAAATTTGATCCACTATTTATAAGACGAAATCCAACGGCTATATCTGCCCGTGGTTCCTTATTGGAGCCCGCGGTTCCTTATCGATAAGGAACCGCCGTAGGTGCTAAGGTACCGCCGGCGTAGAGTCCGCTCCCTTTTGTCTTTTAGTGAATTTGAAATATCTGAGGCTTGTTTAAACCTTCAAAGGATATTCTTATGGCATTTGGAATATGCCATATTCAAATTAAATTTTCATTTTAATGAAACATTTTCTTAAAAATAAAGTTTATTAAAAATCTTTTGTTACATTTGACAAAAGTGAGTTTTAAGGCTAATCACTTTTATGATCACTAAGCATGATTAAGATATGTTAGTGTAATGATTATTACCTTGATGATAGTGTTTGTTAGATAATTCGTTTTATGATTGTGTTTGTAAATAAATGTCTTTGTAATTTGTCGTGATTAAAACTAAGAAAGATTAATTAATACTAACAATGTTTTTAGGCATTGCTTTGCATTAACAAGCATGTTTCCCAAAATAAAAAGTTTATAAAATAGAAAGTTTCCAAAAATAGTAAGTTTCCTGAAATAGAAAGTTTCCAAAAACAGAAAGTTCCCAAAAATAGAATTAAGCTAAATTAATAAGTCTAAAATATAAGCTAATGCTTATTAGTCATAATTTATAAGTCATGATGATTTATTAGTAAAGTCTATAAAATTAAATACTTAGGCTAAAGTGATTATTAACTAATAATGAAAATGCATGGTTTATTAATTAATAATATGTCATGGTTAATTTAATAAAACTTTACCTTATACAATTAATTAAATTAAGCATGGTTTTTACTTTAATTAAGTCACATAAAATACTTAGGTTATAACATGTATTATTAAATTTTAATAATATAACCTAAGTCATGATTTAAAATAATTAATTAGTAGTGCATGTAAATTAATTTAATTAATTAATTAATAAAATATTGACTAACAAAATGTACCCAAGCCCTAAACCCGAGACAAACCAACCGAACACCAAACACCACCACTCAGCCGGCGGCTGGTGGTTATTGCCGGCGGCTAAGGCCTTGGCCTTGCCGTCGGTTGCCACTGTTAGCCCATAGGTTCACACCGGCTGAGCCGGTGTTCCCCCTGCCGAGCCAAGGTACCCACCGGCCTATAGCCGGTTCCCACTGTTTCTGCCTAAGACCCACCGAGAGCAAAAATAAGTCAAGAACGACTTTACCAAGTGCGGTTCTTTAAAATAGCTTGCGGTTCCATATCGATATGGATCTGCCTGGGGCTAAGGAACCGCGTCTAGTGGACAGCAAATCTTGATTTTCAAAAGTTTTGGAGAAAAATAAGACTTTTTCAAAATTTTGCAAATCTTGGATTTTTACCTCTTTTAGCACTAGAGTATGCTAGGGTTGCATAAAAGCAACACATTCACAAAGAATGTCTTGCTAAAGGGTGACAAAGTATTAAGATAACATTTTTGTCTAATTTTAAGTCAAGTTTTTAGAGGTTGTAATAGATTTAGGTTCAATTTTAAATAAATTGAAGTTAATTAATGTGATCACATAGATTAAAACACATAAAAACTAAATCAATAAATCACCCACATGAGAAAATCATAAGGGAAAAGAAAGGAAATACAAGAAATAAAAGGACAATTAACTACTACAAAGATAGCTAACAACTAGGTCTTGAATTCATAGATCTCTTTGGCTTGGCCTTCTTTAAAAAGCATGTTATTTTGAAAATCATCATTCATCTCCTAGGAGGAGGCATGGAGAACAAGACAAGAAAGAAATCATGCAACCTTCTATGAAGACCAAGCATCTCCATCCTTAGGTTTTGAATGATGTAGTTATTATAGAGACAACATGGGCAATTTGCACCATGAGCTTCTAGGAACCCAAAGAAGTAAGGATCACCCATGAAGTGAGGGATAGGGATGCCCAAAATAGGAGCATTAGTGTTAGTGGGTGGAGGAGGTGGTGGAGGCATAGTGTCCAAGGGTGAGATGGGAGAATTTGGTGGAGTAAAAGGAGAGGTTACCAAAGGCTCAAGTACAAAGGGGATACTTTGTAGAGGTTGAGGTTGAGAAATCTCATCCAAAGGAGGACTAGGGGTGAAAGGTGAAGAAAGCTCATTCATTCTTGATTGGAATGAAGAGGAGGTAGAACCATGTGAATGGTTAGTACCATGGTTTGAGTTTTTCTTGCATGGAGCAATGGGTGGTGAAGGTGAAGATGAAATGAGAATGGGAGAGATTTCATTTTTGGGAGTGTGAAAAGATGAAGAACCAATGTTAGGTATCTTAATCTTATTTTTTAGGCTTCTTTTTGAGGAGGAAGTTTTGGAGGAGGTGGATGTTCTAGTGGACACCATGGTTGTGTTAAGGTTTAGAGAAGAGTTGAAGGGATGAAGAACACAATCAACATGAGAGGGTTTAAGTGGATAAAGGATTGATCCAAACTAGTAATGGGTTAAAATTATTTTAGGTGAATAATGAAATTAGGTACCCTAGTTTAGGAAAGTGCAGGTTTTTCAAAATTTTTTATCAAAGTTTTATACATATTAAGGAAAACAATGTAAAGCAAAGATTCTGTCGAAACAGGGACAGGGGGGTTCCTTATGTAGGTCCGCGATTCTTTATCGCTAAGGAACCGCGAGTTCGATAAGGAACCGCGACCAGTGGTGACAGAAAAGTGCACTTCCTCAAACTTTGGTCAGCCCAGATTTCACACAGGTAAATAACAAGCCAAAGTTTACTATAAGTCAAAATCTAGGAAGCTAACAAACACATAATATGCACAAAGTAATGCAACTATTAGGATTAAAATACTAATAATCCAAACATAAAGTATTAGTAGACAACCATAACAACCTAAAATAAAAAAGAGAATAAGAATAAATAGTTCAACAATTCAAACATGTTAACCTTGATAAGCCAATGCTTCATTTCTTCTTCTTTTCAAGTCCCTTGATCAATTTGGCTATGTTCTTGAACGATCCTCTTGACTTAACTCGACGATCATACAACTCACCTTGGGTTTTAAGATTGGCTCGATAGACATCCGCAAGACCGAAGTTTTCGGGAAGTCCACTAGTAGAAAAGTGAGGAGGAGGGATGATTTCTTCTAACCCTTCCATGAAAGAGTCCATGGATGGGTGGGAGTTACTCGAAGAACCAACATGAGCACCTGTTCCTATGCCACCACCATCACTTGGTGACATATCAAAGTCCTCATCATCGGACTCTTGTGGATCGGACTTTCTAGAACCTCGATCACATCATCGGACTCTTCACCAACCTTCTTAAGAAGGCGAGTAAGGAGCATGGCATAGGGAAGATTTGTTTTAGGTTTGGAAAGAGCATAAGTGATTCGTCGAGCGATATAGTATGTGAGATTGTACTTGGCGTTGGTAGCGATGCAACATAACATGTGCGCCATACACGCCAGAATATGATCCCTGTTCCCGCCAAGACAAAATACATTCTCCCTAAGGATGTCGGCCTAACGGACCATACAATCATTTAGGTCGCTTAAGAGAACCTCATAGCATTTTACTCGACGCTTGGTAGAGTGGAGGCTTCTTACAATGTTTCCACTACGCTTTTTACAAATGACATCAAGAATGAAGTCAAGGTCAATCTCTTCATTTTCATTTGGAGCACAGTCGAATGGTTCAAGAAGATAATCAAGTTTCCATATATCAGTAAATCGACAAGTGCCCACAAATGGAACACGAAGAGCTTGACCAAAGTCTTCAAGAGAGAGTTTAATGAGTCGACCTTCAAGGATGAACCTAACATATACTTTATCATCATCATAAATGAGAGAGTATGTGCTAAAGAACTCTAAGAGAAATTCGGGATATATATCCTCTTTGATGTCCAAGAAACAATCAAATCCAATTTGTCCGAACATTGATCAATTATATATATCCCTCAATATCCTCTTCGACAACTCTACCCTCGTGAAAGCAACGTTTTTCGAGTGAGGAATAGGTGTTTGTAAGTTGAGAGGAAGCACACATTTTAGAAAAGTTCGGCTGTCTAGTGTATCGGTGGTCTTGTTGATATTCCGAAGGCATGATTAGTACCTAAATAAACACAAAATTATTTCCCCCAATTACTCATATGTTACATATAAACTAAAAACAAAAAGATGAGAAAGCGTTTCATCAATCACTTGACAAATTAAGGTTTAATCCTTATCATTCTCATATTCACAAGGTACCAAGTTCATCATCAACAATGACACATTGACCATGTAAGATCAATAATGAACTTGAACATTGGTTTTTCAAAACAAGGTTTTTAGGTAAGCATTTAACAATGCCATTACCAACTTGTTCATGGGTTCATATCAATTCCATCAATCAACCAAACTATTTAGTCAAAATTCGGATTTGTTCTACAAATGTGTTTTAGTAAAATCTCAAGGAATGTGATCCTAAGGAATCATAGTAACAATACTATGTCAACTCTTATTCCTAGTAAGGTTCTAATTCAATGTCAATTTTAAAAAGCCCCAATTATGAATGTATAAACCCTAGAAAAATTTAGATGAAATTGAAAGAAACAACTTACAATTAATTGATCTTGGATGATGGATGAGTGAAACCAATGAACTTGAATCAATTAATTTGAGTAATTGAAGGTTTTTGAAGCTTCAACAATGGTGGAAAAACAAGAAAACCGTCGGCTGTGTGTGAAGGAGAGAGAAGGTCTTGTTTGAAAAAGGATATTTTATAAAAACTGGCTGTTAAGTTGGAGATTCACTATTAACACGGGTAAAAGATCCGGAGGTCGGGGAGGATAGAAGTGGTGTTTAACCATTTTAGAGAGAGAAACAAGTAACTAGAAAAGTGTGTTTATTCTAGTGAGAGAAAGACAAGAAGGAAATGATAAGCCTCACCCCTCCATGGAAGTATGGAGGGGTTTATATAGCACGGGACTTGGACTTTACATATGACAATATTAGTCCTTGCAAGTCCCAACTATGAAACTAATGTAATTTCATTAGTCGCACACATTTTAAGGCTAACAATCTTCCCCCAATGTGGTGACATACGGAATTACTTACAATGTTCCTAACAAGTGCAAATACAACAAAAATATGACAGTATTAAGTTTGCTTCCAATGCTGAGGGTGACACCGTTGTCTTCAAGTCTTCTAGAAAAACTTATACCCCAGTTTTAATCCTCTTTGTCTTTGCTTGTTGAGGAACCATTGTATCATGTATCAACTGGATTAACTTCCCCCCAATTCATACCACATGTCTTGAAAAGCTTTCTTCATAGACTTCTTTTTGACGAAGCTTCTGAATCAGCTTCCCCCCAAACCAATATCCCTGTCTTGAGCAGAACCTGTAGCTTGAGCAATCTTCTATCTTTGACATTTAAAGTGCACAACGGAATTTTGTAGACGAAGAAGTAAACCCCACCAAGTAACTGCTACCTTGACATTTTTGGTCTTCATGATAATGTGTTCAGGGGAACATGTAAGAAATCAGCAACAAATCTTCTTACGCTTGTAGAATACTTCCCCCTGGAAGTTGAACTAAGTACCCAAAAGTACACATTTTTCCCCCATGATGGTTACGAACTCTCGGAAGCATCATCTGACGTGTACGGTCAAAATCGCTAGATGTTCTTGTCGAAAGTATGATGGTGACGAACACTCAGAAGGATCATCTAACGTGTACGCTCAGAATCGCGAGATGTTCTTATCAGGAGTAAGAAGGTTAAGAACACTCGAAAGCATCATCTGTCGTGTACGCACAGAATCGTGAGATGTTCTTGTCAAAAGTATGGTGGTTAAGAACACTCGGGAGCATCATTTGATAAGTACAATCAGAATCGCGAGATGTTCGTGTCTTAAGTAGAAATCTTTGTTGACATTTTGTAGCTCAAGTTGCTCGTGAGAATTGTTTGCTGATCACATCTCTACTCTTGTACTCTCTGGCTAAACTTACCGACCTCGTATTCTTTCGGCTATCTGTAGTGACCACTGGTGAAGTAAACCTGATATTCCAAACTTGAAACTGAAGTACAATCTCCCAAATTTGTTACTTACGCTTAGCATTGTGTTGATTGAAGAACGGTGCAGAGAAACGTCTCTTAGAATCTTATACATAAAGAGAGAGGTATAAGATGTAGAACACCTCTTGAAGTATCCACAACTCCCGGTGAGTGTGACACTGAGCACTACAACGTAACTCCTTAAGTGATAGTTTTCCATGTCGTCGACCATCCACCCCTTGACAGTGGAAACTAGATAAATCAAGTCTCAATCATAAATGCTGAAGCGAATCATCAATCGATAGAGGGGGTGAAAAGACTCGATGATGAATTGAGTAGACGCCTTCATGATATTCCACTTCACCGTCAAATAATAAATACCAAATCCACTTCGTAATCACTTGACATTACTTTGCCCGAATACTAGCCGTTTTTGACAATTTCAGTGAATCTTAAAGGATTGTTTTGGTGTTTGTTTGTTTTTGTATTCGTGTTTGTTTGTTATGTTTGTCGTGTTTGTTGTGGGTGTCAATTGAGTGTCGTTAACTAGAGAACCAACGTTGACTAAAGAATGAGAAGCCGTCAACGTCGTATAGTTAACTTTACAAAATCAATCATACACCCAACTGATGCGTGAGGTCGTCGAAAATTTTCCAAAAATTAGGATTTCAAAACGATGGTTTCCTTAATGGGAATGGGCACTTTTGTTTAAAACATAATGGTTATCCGAGTTTCAAAAATTATAACGCCACCAAAGCCTGATAACACAAATGCAGTCCGTAAACATTGCTACCATTCGGCCTGCTATTAAATGATACACTCGGTCCTTTATGTAAACTCCCAGCCCATTAAACCCTTCACACGTCCAGCCCAACACATTATCTTAAACCCGGTCCAAAGAGCTTGGTATAAAAGTGATACTTATACCTAATTATCAGTAACCCTAATCACACTTCTCAAACACATCACCGTATCTTTCGATACTCCCAAAGTTGGAGACACCATCTCATAATTAACCCATCTTTAATCCCCTATCACATACTACTCTCTCAAATCGTCATATATCCAGATGAATCTCATCTCAATCAAACAAGTCATAAAGACATCTCATTCATGACAATCAAAATCTCTTAAACCATCATCTCACATCGAATAAACCATTACCCTGTTATGATATAAATTTGTACGAATACCACAAAGATAAAGGTGCTGCAAGATCTCCATCTTGGGGGTCACAGGTAGGATTATTGTTATGTGGTTTGAATCGAAACGAAGAGATATAAATAACAAATTTGTTATGATCTATCCTTCAAATTCGAATATCAATAAATATGGGTTGCATCTATATAGATCAGTGATGATGGTTTCGTGTGAGATCTATAAGATCTCGACATGCAAGTCGACACACGAAATGATTCTGAGATCTTGTTTTGTTTTCATTCGAGTCTAGATGGGGTTTTAGGTGACGATGGGTTAGGATTAGTTTTGAGGATTTGATGTTGGAGTGATAAGGCTGAGATTTTAGATGTGATTCATGACACAGTGAGTTAACCCGGTCAACTCGGTAATAACCGAGTTGACACGGTGTGATGTAGATGGGTTGAGTTTTGGTTAGGCCAAGTTATCTTGAAATGAGTTCAACATCACAGTGTCGCAATGATTTTTCAAAAAAATGATATAGCAATGATTTTTCAAAACACTACCATCGCAATAGTTTGAAGCCACCGCAATATTCAGAGTCTCATCGCAATGTTTAAAACATCACCTATCGCAAAAAGTTCTATACATCCCATCGCAATAGTCCAAACATCCATCGCAATGGCATCGCAATGTCGCCATCGCAATGTCGCCATCGGAATACAATCGTAGTATTCGATCGTAATGTAGAAACCTAAGGTTTTTGCGATCGCAATACACGATCAGATTTAGACCCATCGGAATATAGCCAAGATTCCCATCTGAACGTGCATCGGAAAGTGACCATCGGAAAGCGGTTTAGACACAGAAAAACATGGATCTGTTATCTTTTTATCTTTTTGTCCTTTTCCCAGTAAATTGAGATAATAAAAAATGATCGAGATGGAAAAGGTAACAGGGAAAACATAGAAAAAGATGATAATGATGGACCAGTAAACTAGATGTGGTGAATGATATTTTATGGGACAAATAAAAAACATGTAGAACAGAGGACATAAAAATTTGATAAATCCAAGAAAGCTGATTAAAAAAATGGATGATGAGGTGGAGATTTAGACCTGGTAACAGTTATGAAAAGAAAATGAAAAACGTACCACATCAAAAAAAATCCGACACACAACCATGAACACAAAACATCGAGACAAAAACACGAAACACCCCCGGTTAGCTCTGATGCCAATTGTTAAGTTGGAGATTCACTATTAACACGGGTAAAAGATCCGGAGGTCGGGGAGGATAGAAGTGGTGTTTAGCCATTTTAGAGAGAGAAACAAGTAACTAGAAAAGTGTGTTTATTCTAGTGAGAGAACGATAAGAAGGAAATGATAAGCCTCACCCCTCCATGGAAGTATGGAGGGGTTTATATAGCACAGGACTTGGACTTTACATATGACAATATTAGTCCTTGCAAGTCCCGGCTATAAAACTAATGTAATTCTGTTAGTCGCACACATTTTAAGGCTAACAGTGTGATTTATCTTCATGAGTACCTTGACACATAACAAGATGCAAACTAGTAGATACATTTCAAGAGTAAATCTAAAATGCATTAATACTACTAATTTAAGTAATATGCAATATTAATAATTTAAAAGGCTTATTTTCAACAAAAAATAGTTTTGACCAAAGAAAAAACTTAGTACAACTCAACCTTCTAATTTGAGGAGACAATGGATCGATCTAAGTTTTAAAGTACTATATACTTCAAAGATCTTGTGTCACCATCTCTCTGATACCAATTGTAGAAACTAGAAGGGGGGGTTGAATAGTTTCTCATCGGTTTATCTCCTAATTAAAATTCCTTTCAATTAGGTGAGTGCACAAAACTATCTTTTACTTGAAAGCTAGTTGCATAATGATTAGGTTCAATTCTAATGCATTAACAATGTGTAGTAAGTATAATGATAATGAATGTAAGTAATGAGTAAGGAAAGAAACAACCTAGTAGGAAGACACCAAGATTTATAGTGGTTCGGCAATGAGGGTCTATCCTCGTTCCTATTCCACTCCTCGATTACACCTTACTCGAGATTTCCACTATATCCACAAGCTCCCTTCTTGGCGGAGAAAACCTTACAACGTCGCTTACATTATTTTCCGACACTAAGCTAAATGTCGAGATCTAATCTTAGCTAGGACCAATCTACACAACGTCGCCCACTTCACTATTTTACGACACAAGGCTAGATGTCGAGTTCTAATCCAAAGCTAGAACCAATCTTCACAATGTTGCCTACTTCACCATTTTCCGACACAAGGCTAGATGTCGAGTTTTAATCCAAAGCTAGAAGCAATCTTCACGACTCTTCACTTTGAAGCTAAGTGAACTTCACACAACACAACTACATATCACTTTATAGTTTAGTGAGAACTCACAAGACACAACCACATCACTTTATAGTTTAGTGAGAACTAACACAACTAATTACAACTCAACTAAACATATCCAAGTACACACATGTAGCTTGGATCTACACAACACAAATCAAGCACACACATGTGCAATGGATTTACACAACTCTAATCCAAGTATTCACATATAGCTTGGATAAACACAACGAGTCCAAGTATTCACAAATACATTGGATCTACACAAGACACAAATAAACAAATGATGAACATGACTAGATCTTTAGAAGAAGGTGATCTTCATCCATGCTACATCTTTAATCACATCACAAGTGTGTGAGTGATCTTCTTTTTGGATAAGGTAAAGAAGGAGATCAAGAGGATAATCATGAGTAAACATACTTAACACATTAAGTGATCATTTACAAATGACTAGGATTAGATAGGAGAAAGAAAGCTGAAAGAGATGTCCAAAAAGGGTTAATGAGAATGCAGATTTGATCCACTATTTATAAGATAAACATCCAATGGCTATATCTGCCCGCGGTTCCTTATTGGAGCCCTCGGTTCCTTATCGATAAGGAACTGCCGTAGGTGCTAAGGTATCGTCGGCGTAGAGTCCGCTCCCTTTTGTCTTTTAGTGAATTTGAAATATCTGAGGCTGTTTAAACCTTCAAAGGATATTCTTATGGCATTTGGAATATGCCATATTCAAATTTACATTTTCATTTTAATAAAACATTTTCTTAAAAATAAAGTTTATTAAAAATCTTTCGTTACATTTGACAAAAGTGAGTTTTAAGCCTAATCACCTTTATGACCACTAAGCGTGATTAAGATATGTTAGTGTAATGATTATTACCTTGATGATAGTGTTTGTTATATAATTCGTTTTATGATTGTGTTTGACAATAAATGTCTTTGTAATTTATCGTGATCAAAACTAAGAAAGATTAATTAATACTAAGAATGTTTTTAGGCATTGCTTTACATTAACAAGCATGTTTCCAAAAATAGAAAGTTTCCAAAATAGAAAGTTTCCAAAAATAGTAAGTTTCCTGAAATAGAAAGTTTCCAAAAACAGAAAGTTCCCAAAAATAGGATTAAGCTTATTAATAAATCTAAAATATAAGCTAATGCTTATTAGTCATAAGTTATAAGTCATGATGATTTGTTAGTAAAGTATATTAAATTAAATACTTAGGCTAAAGTGATTATTAACTAATAATGAAAATGCATGGTTTATTAATTAATAATATGTCATAGTTAACTTAATAAAACTTTACCTTATACAATTAATTAAATTAAGCATGGTTTTTAATTTAATTAAGTCACATAAAATACTTAGGTTATAACATATATTATTAAAATTTAATAATATAACCTAAGTCATGATTTAAAATAATTAATTAGTAGTACATGTAAATTAATTTAATTAATTAATTAATAAAATATTGGCTAACAAAATGTACCCGAGCCCTAAACCCGAGACAAACCAACCGAACACCAAACACTACCACTCAGCCGGCGGCTAGTGGTTATTGCCGGCGGATAAGGCCTTGGCCTTGCCGTCGGTTGCCACTGTTAGCCCACAGGTTCACACCGGCTGAGCCGGTGTTCCCCCTGCCGAGCCAAAGTTCCCACCGGCCTGTAGCCGGTTCCCACTGTTTCTGCCTAAGACCCACCGAGAGCTTGGAGGGCTCTTGGTTGCCACTGAACCATACACGAACCCCACTGTTTGATAGTTGGGGTTGCGGCTGGTGAATCAAAACACACGCCGACCCTAGTGGGTTGCGGCTGTGTGAACAAAACACCTACCAAGACCAAACTTGGTCTCGGTTTGCGTGCCGCCGAACCAAAACCAACACCAACACCAACTAAACCCTTTTCTCGATTTTAATTATTCCATAACATGTTTTGCCTTATGTTTTTACTATTCATGTTCATATAATAAAAATAAAAATAAAAGGATTAAGGTTTGGTTAATACTGAATGCGTGGATGAATAGATGGTTTAATCACGAACACGTAAGGACTCAAGATCGAAAATCAAAAACTCCTCCCTCTTGTTCTTGCTATGCCACGACCAATGAGGAAGAAAAAGGGGCTAGGGTTTGTTTTATTTTCTAAAAAGAATGACATAATGAATTCCCTGGAAAAGAATTTTACTAGTTGGATTTTAACATGGGTCGGGCCCTCTCCCTTTCTTTCTTTTCCGTGGATACACATAGGCCAAAAACCAATTTCATTGTTTTTCGCGTCTAAATATTATTCGTATGTGTCCGTGTTTTAAATGTCGTGAACTAAATATTATACATAATATTTATCTTGCATTAATAATATACTTAATACTTGTAATTTAATGTTCGTGACACGTGTCGTATGTTATTAATGGAAAGTTTTAATTTAATCATGTTTTCATGTATTGTATTGTTCATGATATTTTATGCGGGTTTTATAGTTACTCGGGAGATTCAGGCCGGTATTGTTCACAACCTTGTCCTCCCTAAGAGTTGAGGTTGATTTGTACCCAACATCATGAATTTTTCTTCGACGATCATTTTCCTCCTCACACACATCATTCCTAGGCTCTTGTGAAAAATTCCCTTCAATGGGAAGCATTACACGATCAACGGAGATGTAGGATGATACTTCTAGATGAGGAAAATCATCATCAACTCTTCTACGAAGACGAGTAAGAAGCATAACAAAAGGAAGGCTAGATTTAGATTTAAAGAGAACACAACTAATCCTACTAACGATGAAATACGCAAGATTGTACGGGGTGGTGGTAGCAACGCAATACAACATATGTGCAAGACATGCGGGTACACGATTACGATCACCACCAAGATAATGTTCATCTTCTCTAATGATTTCGGCCCAAGGAACCATGAAATCATTTAGTTCGATAGTTAGTAATTCCAAATGAGAGACAAGACGAACATATCCTTGAAAATCACCGAGAAGAGAATGTTCACGAGGTTTAGAAATAGCTCTAGCAATGAACAACGGAGAGGGAAGTTCGGTCACATGAGGCACATCAATAGAGGCTGATTCCAAAGAGTCAATACTCCAGCATTGGTGAACCTATATTGACCATCATATGTCACCTTTAGAATTCTACTGAATTCTTTAAAAGAGTATATGATAGTTTTCCCCTTAATGGAAAATCTTATAGATAAATCATTATTGATTCATATTAATGAAAATGTGCTAAAGAAGTCAATAAGAAATGAAGGATATATTTGGTTCATCAATGTCTAGTAGACAATCAAAGCCAATGGACTTGAACATGAAGCGAGTGAGTTCATGCCCATGAAGATTTGAAGAAACCAAACGTCCTTCATGAAAGCAACGTTTTTCTAACGACCGAAGAGTATTTTTGAGAGAGAGAGAACAACACGATTTAGATAGACAAGACATATATTCTCTATTATTCTCATAATTTTACCAAAAATAATTTCACAATCACTTTTTGTTATATATAGATTAGTAAAAATCAAAACCACAATAATGTGTTTAATCAATTTCTTGACTAATCAAAGGATGATTTCTTATCATTCTTATGCTCACAATGTACTAAATTCATTTTTGACAAATGCATATGGACTATGCGAATCAACCATGAATTTGAACATTGGTTTTTAAAATTCGATTTTAGGTAAGCATTAACAATGCAATTACCAATATGTTCAAGGGTTCATATCAATTCCATCATTAAACCAAATTACTTTGATTAAAATTCGGATTTGTTCTATTAGTGGGTTTTAGTAAAATCACAAGGAATGTGAACCCAAGAAATCAAAGCACTAAAACTATGCATACTCACATTACTAATTTGGTTATAAATTCAATTAAAGGTACTCAACTTTTTTTTTCTCAATTTAAGGTATCGATCTTTTTTCTTGTTGCAATGTTGGGATAATTAACGAAATTAAAAATGACCGTTTACTTTATAATTGCATCGTTAGTCCTTTATAGTGGCGACACTTTCTAATAAACTTAAAATTAATTATTTTATAGTTTTCGACCATTTTCTACGTTTTTCGTATAATTTTTACCAGTTTCATCCATTTTTTACACTTCTCGTCAGTTTTTTGACGTTTTTGTTTTTTTTACCATTTTTGACCGGAAATGATAAAAATCAGACGAAAAAGGCAGATAACAGTCTAAAATTATAAAAAAACGGATTTGGAGTTTATTATAAAGTGTCGTTAATATAAAGGACTAACGGTGCAATAACAAAGTAAACGGTCGTTTTTAATTTCGTTAATTATCCTAACATTGCAACAAGAAAAAAGATCGATACCTTAAATTGAGAAAAAAAAAGTTGAGTACCTTTAATTGAATTTAGACAAAAGATGAGTACCTTTTTATGCAATTTGCCCTTTAATTTAATTTCGAAAATCCCCAATTATGAAATTAAGAACTCTAGAACAAATTTGTAGAAACTAGAAGGGGGGGGGTTGAATAGTTTCTCTTTAGTTTGTCTCTTAAAATTCCTTTCAATTAGGTGAGTGCCAAAACTGTCTTTTACTTGAAAGCTAGTTGCATAATGATTAGTTTCAATTCTAATGCATTAACAGTGACAAGTAATAAGTGTAATGGTAATGCAAGAAACTAAAGAGTAAGGAAGGAGACAACCTAATAGGAAGACACCAAGATTTATAGTGGTTCGGAAACGAGGCTCTATCCTCGTTCCAACTCCACTCCTCGAGTACACCTACTCGAGATTTCCAATATATCCACAAGCTCCCTTCTTGGCGGAGAAAACCTTACAACGTCGCTTACATTATTTTTCGACACTAATCTAAACGCCGAGACCTAATCTTAGATAGGACCAATCTACACAACGTCGCCCACTTCACCATTTTAGGACACAAGGCTAGATGTCGAGTTCTAATCGAAATATAGAACAATCTTCACAACGTTGCCTACTTTACCATTTTCCGACACAAAGCTAGATGTCGAGTTCTAATCCAAAGCTATAACCAATCTTCACGACTCTTACCTTTGAAGCTAAGTGAGAACTTCACACGACACAACTACACATCACTTACTAGTTTAGTGAGAACTCACAAGACACAACTACATCACTTTATAATATAGTGAGAACTCATACAACTTATTACAACTCAACTAAACATATCCAAGTACACACATGTAACTTGGATTTACACAAAACAAATCCAAGCACACACATATGCAATAGACTTACACAACTCTAATCCAAGTATTCATAAATAGCTTGGGTCAACACAACTAGTCCAAATATTCACAAATACATTGGATCTACACAAGACACTAATAAACAAATGATGAACATGACTAGATCTTTAGGAGAGGATAATCTTCATCAAGGCTTCATCTTTAATCACATCACAAGTGTGTGAGTGATCTTCTCTTTGGACAAGGTAAAGAAGGAGATCAAGAGGTTAATCATAAGTAAACATACTTAATAAGTGATCATTTACAAATGATTAGGATTGGAAAGGAGAAAGAAGGCTGAAATAAATGTCCAAAAATGATTGTGGAAAATGTAGATTTGATCCACTATTTATAGAAGACAAAAACCAACGGCTACCTGTGCGCGGTTCTTTATTGCACTAGGCGGTTCCTTATCAATAAAGAACCGCATAGGCACTTAAGGAACCACGGAGGTAGACTCTGCTCCTTTTTGTCTTTTAGTGGATTTGAAATATCTGAGGCAGTTTGAAACCTTCAAAGGATATTCTTATGACATTTGGAATATGCCATATTCAAATTTTCATTTTCCATTTTAATAAAACATTTTCTTAAAAAGAAAGTTTATTAAAAATCTTTTGTCACATTTGACAAAAGTGAGTTTTAAGACTAATCACTTTTATGGTCACTATACATGATTAAGATATGTTAGTATAATGATTATTACTTTGATGATAGTGTTTGTTAGATAATTCGTTTTACGATTGTGTTTGACTATAAATATCTTGTATAGTTTGTTGTGATCAAAACTAAGAAAGATTAGTTAACACTAATAATGTTTTTAGGCATTACTTGCATTAACAATCTCACCCTTTTTGATTACGACAAACTATAAACTCATTTACGTAAAATACAAAATTATTCGAATTATTAACGAGTTTATTCACTATCATTTCTCCCCCTTTGTCGAAGCAAAAAGGTTAGCACAAGTCTTTTGAGAAGAGAAGAATTGACTTTGCTAGAAGCTCCCCCTTGGTGCTTAATCCCCCTTGGTGCTTACTCCCCCTTGCTTGGGGCACCAAGTAAAAGAGCTAAGGTGACATGTTACACAAAGGTTAGAAGATAGAAACGAAACACCAATGTATATATGGGCACTACCTACTAAATAATTTGAGAGGGAGGAAGAAAAGAAATCTCAAATTAGAAGTAAGTATTTGCTAAATATGTCCAAAGAGTGTGTGTTAACAACATCAAAGTTCAATTGGTGGAATAGAGAAAGAAAAGAAACATCCAAACAATTGAAATGATTAAAATGCCAAGGGGTAAAAAATTTAGAATTTATGGAATCACCCATAAGAAATTTTAATTTTTAACCATGATCAACTTTTTAAAAAATGTGTGAAAAAGAGTTAGTGGGAAATGGATAACACACATAACATTCATATTACACAAATATGAAAGAACATACAGGAGAAATATTCATACACACAATATGAATATTTAAAGCAAAAAATATAGAAAATAAACCACAAATCATAAACTACTCTAGTAGTGATAATCTTCCAAGATTACTTAAGTTTTATTGACTCAAACAACTAAAGTACAAAATGTGCCTTAGTTGGAAAAGAAAGACGACGAGACATCATTCGAAGTTTTGTTCACGGGAACAAAAACTTTGAGAGGAGGTCGAGTGAGGAGGAATTCAAGGAAATTTATCTTGTCATAAACATGAGCAAGTTTAATTTGTTGAAATTGACAACAAGCACACGAGGATCCATGATACAAAACAAAGTCGTTAGATGCCTAGTGAGGACCATCAAGATGAGAATTTGGTAGAGAGGGAGATAATGGATAAGAAATGTTTTCACAATGCCTAGTGAGGTTTGGGAAAGAAGATAGGTTATTGAGTTGTGGAGTGTTGAAACGTTTTGGTGGTGGTGGAAGAGTTTCCTTTTCTACAGTAATTGGATTTATAGAGTAAGTCTCATTCCTATATTTGATCGGAGAGAAAGAAGAATTCTTAGAAGGTTTGAGAGAAGAAGAATCATGAGGATTCTTGTTCTTCTTGATCCAAACGGGTCGAGCCGAGATTTTCGGTTTCTTTGAAAGCTTAGAAGAAGAAGCTTTAGGTTGAGAAGATTGTGACAAAGATATGTCAAGGTTAGGAATGGAAGAGTTAGACATTGTGAGGGATGAAGAAGAGAACTCCCAAAAGAGAAGAATTTAAAGAAAATAGACAAGGCAAAGATTTGAAATGAAAACAAAAGGTTTTAAGGAATGTTTAGCCAAATTGGGTAAACAAAGAATCTTGATAAAGACAGTGGTCAAAGAAGGAAGACAAAAAATAAGCCAAAAACGAGCTTGATGTCCGCGATTCCTTAAAGGGACCGACAGTTCCATATCGATATGGAGCCGCGCGACTGCTAAAGAGCCGCACACAGTGGACTTGAAACCATGATTTTTCAATGTTTTGAAGAAAAATAAGACTCTTTAAAAAAATTTAAAATCTTGGATTTTTACCTCTTTTAGCACTAGAATATGCTATGGTTGCATAAAAGCAACACACTCACAAAGAATGTCTTGAAAAAGGGTGACAAAATATTTAGATAACATTTTGAACCAATTTTTAGTCAAGTTTTAGAGGTTGTGATAGATTTAGGTTCAATCTGAATAAATTGAAGTTGATTAATGTGAGCACATAGGTTGAAACACATAAAACTAAATTCATAGAACATATTCATGAAAAACTCATGAAGGAAAAGAAATACAAGAAAAGAAATAACAACCAACTAATACAAAGTTAGCTTAAACTAGTTCTTGATAGCATAGTCTTCTTTGGCTTGACTTTCTTTAAAAACATTTATTTTTTGAAATCATCATTCATCTCCTAGGAGGAGGAGGATTAGAAGATAGGTTCAACAAAAAGCTTTGCAACTTGATGTGAGCCCCAATCATCTCCAAAGGTATGTTTTTTAATGATATAGTTGTTATAGAGACAACATGGACAATTGGCGCCATGAGCTTCTAAAAAACCAAAGAAGTACAGATCACCCATGAAGTGAGAAATGGGAATGCCCAAAAGAGGAGCATTTGAGGGAGGAGGAGGTGGTGGAGGCATAGTGTCCAAAGGTGATATGGGTGAAATGGGTGAATTTGGTGGAGTGAAAGGAGAGGTAATCATAGGCTCAAGAACAAAGGGAATGCTTTGTAGAGTTTGAGGTTGAGTATTCATATCCACTGGAGGACTAGGAGTGAAGGGTGAGGACAACTCATTCATTTTTTATTGGAATGAGGAGGAGGTAGAACCATGTGAGTGGTTGGTACCATGAGTTGAGTTGGTCTTGCATGGAGCAAGGGGTGGTGAAGGTGATGAAGAAATGAGAATAGGAGAAGTCTCATTTTTGGGAGTATGGAAAGATGAAGAACCAAGTTTGGGTAACTTAATCTTAATCTTAAGGTTTCTTTTGGAAGAGGAAATTTTAGGAGAGTTGGTTGTTCTCGTGGACACCATGGTTGTAAAGAGGTTTAGAAAGAGGTTTAAGAGATAAAGAACACAATCAACAAGGAGCGGTTTAAGAAGAGAAGGGGATGATCCAAACTAATAATGGGTTAAAATCATTTTAGGTGAATAATGAAATTAGGTAGCCTAGTTTAGGAAAGTGCAGGTTTTTGCAAAAAAATTATCAATGTTTACACAGATTAAGGGAAAACAGAGTAAACCAAAGATTCTCTCAGAACAGGTGATGGTGGTTCCTTATGTAGGGCCGCGGTTCGTTATCGCTAAGGAACCGCGGGGAAGATAAAGAACCGCCCCCAGTGGGTTCCAAAAAAATGCACTTCCTGAAACATTTGCTAGCCTAGATTTTACACAAAGGTTTATCAAGCCAAAGTGAACTATTAATCAAAATCTAGGAAGGTAACTAACACATATGATGCACAAAGCTACGTAAATCGAAAGTTCGATCACATAAGCACCTAGAATTAAAATAGTAAATAATCCAAACACAAAGTATTAGTTAATACACATAACATTCTAAAGATTAAAGAAAGGTAAAGAAAAATTGTTCAACAATCCAAAACATGTTCACCAACATGTTAACCATTCAAGAGTGGGATGTAGCATTCATCCCTGAGCATTTCCTCATTTCCTTGATTCACTTCTTATGCGTTCTTGAAGATGAACATTGAGACAAAATTGATAGTCGGAATCAATGTCTAAAGAAGACAATTGAGAGATAGAGGATGGCAAATCATAGCTAGGGTTGAGAGAGTCGTCTTGAGAGACATTTCCATCTTCATTTGAATCATGCATGGGTTCAAGAGAGATGTTTCCTTCAATGGGAAGCATGACTCGATCCATGGAGTGAAAGGATGAAGCATTTAAAGGTGGAAAGTTGAGAAGAAGTTTTCTAAGAAGCCGTGAGAGAATCAGGGCAAAAGGAAGACTAGAGTGAGACCCGCTGAGAACAAATCTTATTCTTCTAGCCATGAAAAACGCAAGGTTGTATGGAGTGGAAGTAGCAACACAATACAACATATGTGCAAGACAAGCGGGCACACGGTTGTGATTACCATCCAGACACATTGCATTTTCCCTAATGATTTCGGCCCAAGGGATCATAAAATCATTAAGATCGCTAGTTAGTAATTCCCAATGAGTGAGAGCACGAACTTCTCCTTCAAAATTACCAAGAATATGATGTTCACGAGGTTTAGCAATAACACAAAAGATGGCCGAAGCAATGGGTAGCTCGCTCACATAATTCACATCAATAGGGGCTGATTCTAAAGAGTTTAAACTCCAAGTATCGGTGAACCTACATTGACCTTCGTATGGAACATTGAGAATTTCACCAAATATATACAAAGGTTTTCCCCTTGATGGAAAATCTTATAGATAAACCATTATTCATGCATATTAATGTGTACGAGCTAAAGAATTCCAAAAGAAAGGAAGGAAATATTGGCTCATTAATGTCAGGCAAACAATCAAAGCCAATGGATTTGAACATGAATCGAATGAAGTCAAGTCCAAGAAAGTTAGAAGGAACAATGCGTCCTTCATGAAAACAAAGAGATTCAAGACAACGAAAAGTGTTTTGAAGAGAACGAGTTCGACGTGAAGAAGAAAAATTAGGCATGTATTCTCTAGTAAGTTGGTGGTCATTTTGATATCCCGAAGACATGATAGTACCTAAATACAACATACAAACATGTTTCCCCAATCACCAATATATTAAATATAAGCCAAAAATAAAAAAGATGAAAATGTGTTTCATCAATTTCTTGACAAACAAAGGATTAATCCTTATCATTCACATGTTTACAATGTACCTAGTTCATCATTGACAATAATATATTAACCATGTAAAATCAACAATGAACTTGAACATTGGTTTTTCAAAATAAAGTTTTTAGGTAAGCATTAACAATACCATTGACAACTTGTTCATGGGTTCATATCAATTCCATCAATTAACCAAAATTATTTAGCCAAAATTCGGATTGTTCTACAAGTGGGTTTTAGTGAAATCTCAATGAATATGAACCTAAGGAATCATAGTAAAATAACTATGTCAATTCACATTCCTAGTAAGGTTTTAATTCAATATCAATTTTAAAAATCCCCAATTACGAAAGTATGAATCCTAAAACAAATTAGATGAGATTGAATGAAATGACGTACAGATAATTGATCTTGGATGAAGGATGAGTGAAACCCACAAATTTGAATAAATTAATCTTGAGTGATTGAAGGTTTTGAAAGTGCAACAATGGTGGAAAATGGAAGAAACTATCGGCTCTATTGGAGAAGAGAGAGAAGGTTTGTTTGAAAAAATGATATTTTTATAAAACCTGGCGCTTTAGTCGCAATCATTTACCGCGGTTCCTTGTCGATATTGAACCGCGCATTTGAGCCGCGAAAGATAAAGAGCCGCCTACAGTGGCGAGTTTTTATCAAAGAAAATCGAAGAATTTTTCAAAACTAATTTTTTTTAAAATACTTAAAATATAAGCCTTTAGGAAATCATTGGACCACTACAACACTAGGTAATAATGCCATAATGAAGGATTACGTGTTGAATCGAGATAGGAAAAGACCGAAACGGACAAATGACTACTCGTAGCAAAGAAGCAAAGAGGAGTGAATCAAGACCAAGTACAATGCTCAAGAGACAACTGACAATCTTCAAGTCGAGGAGACGAAGAGCTTGTGTCATATATAGTGGTTTAAGACGTGCCTTTCCGGTGAAAGTCCAAACAGCTTTGGTAATGAACTATACCAAGCAATTTTGATACATAGAATAAGATCACTTTCAAGATTAGTCTTACTCTACTTCAAAATTTGAGCAAAGTATAAATTCACTTTCTCTCCCACATGATCGGAAAATTATTGCTAGGATTAGCAATAACAATATCCTTGGAATATTTCAATTCCAAATGTGTAAAATAAAACTATAACTTATGAAGTAGTTTGGTATCTCAAGGGATTAATCAATCATCCTAGAGATAAGCTCAATTGCACAAGTTACACATGATATAGGGCCTACTAACCGTAAGGGTGCAAACCATGGAAATCATGCTTGATACTTTAAGCTATTACTAACTCACTCTACATCCCCATAGTGAGTCAAGTATCCAAGCAATGAAGGTTTGAGAGGGTAAAAGAAAAGAATCACAAACCACAAACAAAAGTCAAGGCAAGGATGCCAAGAACAAGCACCTAGTCAAGTAATGATCAAAAGAGTGATCAAAGGGGCGTGTGGAAGAACGAAAACGTACCTTGGCTACAAAGTGAATTTCAAGCAATCAAGGAATCAATGCAAAGCCCAACCATGACTAAAGTGACTACTAAGTCTTCAAGGACTAGCATCACTCCCATCCATCTTGATGTCATAGTTCAATGATGTTGGAAATCAAAGAAGACGAGTCTTCTACAAGTGTAAGTAACTTAATCCACAATCAATTGAATGATTGATCTTCATGAGTACTTACACATAACAAGATACAAACTAGTAGATACATTTCAAGAGTAAATCTAAAATGCATAAATACTACTAATTAAAATGAGATGCTATATTACCAATTAAAAGGCCTATTTTCATAGAAAATAGAGTTTTGACCAAAGAGAAACTTTAGTAAAATTTAACCTTCTTATTTGAGGAGACAATGGATCGATCCAAGTTTTAAAGTACAATATACTTCAAAGATCTTGTGTCACCATCGCTCTGATACCAGTTGTAGAAACTAGAAGGGGGGGGAGGGGGTTGAATAGTTTCTCTTCGATTTGTCTCCTAGTTAAAATTCCTTTCAATTAGGTGAGTGCCAAAACTATATTTTACATGAAAGCTAGTTGAATAATGATTAGCTTCAACTCTAATGCATTAACAATGACAAGTAGTAAGTGTAATGGTAATGCAAGAAAGTAAAGAGTAAGGAAGTAGACAACCTAATAGGAAGACACCAAGATTTATAGTGGTTCGCCAACGAGGCTCTATCCTCGTTCCTACTCTACTCCTCGAGTACACCTACTCGAGATTTCCACTATATCCACAAGCTCCCTTATTGGCGGAGAAAACCTTACAACGTCGCTTACATTATTTTCCGACACTAAGCTAATTGTCGAGACCTAATCTTAGATAGGACCAATCTACACAACGTCGCCTACTTCACCATTTTATGACAAAAGGCTAGATGTCGAGTTCTAATCGAAAGATAGAACCAATCTTCACAACTTTGCCTACTTCACCATTTTCCTACACAAGGCTAGATGTCGAGTTCTAATCTAAAGCTATAACCAATCTTCACGACTCTTCACTTTGAAGCTAAGTGAGAAATTCACACGACACAACTACACATTACTTTATAGTTTAGTGAGAACTCACAAGACACAACTACATCACTTTATAGTTTGGTGAGAACTCACACAACTTATTACAACTCAACTAAACATATCCAAGTACACACATGTAACATGTATTTACACAAGACAAATCCAAGCACACACATATGCAATGGACTTACACAATTCTAATCCAAGTTTCACAAATAGCTTGGATGAACACAACTAGTCCAAGTATTCACAAATACATTGGATCTACACAAGACACAAATAAACAAATGATGAACATGACTAGATCTTTAGGAGAGGATGATCTTCATCAAGGCTTCATCTTTAATCACATCACAAGTGTGTGAGTGATCTTCTCTTTGGACAAGGTAAAGAAGAAGATCAAGAGGATAATCATCAGTAAACATACTTAACAGATTAAGTGATCATTTACAAATGATTAGGATTAGAAAGGAGAAAGAAGGCTGAAAGAAATGTCCCAAAAGGGTTGCGGAAAATGTAGATTTGATCCACTATTTATAGAAGACAAAAACCAACAGCTACCTGTGCGCGGTTCTTTATTGCACTAGGCGGTTCCTTATCAATAAAGAACCGCATAGGCACTTAAGGAACCGCGGAGGTAGACTCCGCTCCTTTTTGTCTTTTAGTGGATTTGAAATATCTGAGACAATTTGAAACTTTAAAAGGATATTCTTATGGCATTTGGAATATGCCATATTCAAATTTTCATTTTCCATTTTAATAAAAGATTTTCTTAAAAAGAAAGTTTATTAAAAATGTTTTGTCATATTTGACAAATGTGAATTTTAAGGCTAATCACTTTTATAATCACTAAACATGATTAAGATATGTTAGTGTAATGATTATTACCTTGATGATAGTGTTTGACTATAAATGTCTTGTATAGTATGTTGTGATCAAAACTAAGAAAGATTAGTTAACACTAATAATGTTTTTAGACATTACTTGCATTAACAAAATTGATTGAAATTGAATGAAGATACTTACAATTAATCAATGTTAGATGAAGGATGGATGAGACCCTTGTCTTAGAATCAATTAATTTGAGTGATTTGGAAGGTTTTGAAACTTGTTAACGGTGGTTTTGTGTTCTCCCTCGTCGCACTAGGAAACAGAAGGAAGAGGGTGTGTTTGAAAAAGTGTAAAATAATAAAACCTAGATTATTTTAGACTTAGTGGGGCGCGGTCCTTATTGATAAAGAACCGCGTATAGTACCACACCTATTTAAGGAACCGCGAACATAACATATGTTTTGTCCGTGAAAATGAAAAAAAAAATTCAAACCAAGTTTTTCTAAAATAATTCAAACATATATTAAGCCTTTTGAAAATCATTGGACCACTTCAAGACTAGGTTATAATACCTTAATGAAGGATTACGAGTGGAATCGAAACCGAGAAAGGCCGAATTAGACCAAAACGAAGAAACGACTACTCGTAAATAAGAAGAGAGAAACCAAGAGGAGTGAATCAAAGCCAAGTATCAGTGCTCAAGAGATGAATGAAAATATTCAAGTTGTAGAAACAAAGAGCTTGTGTCATATATAGTGATTAAAGACGTGCCTTTCTGGCGTAAGACGAAACAACTTTTGTAATGAACCATACAAAGCTATTTTTGTTATATAGAGTAAGAACACTCATAAATAAATGTGTTAAGCTTTTAAAAAAATATGAGCAAGAATATAGATTCACTTTCTCTCCCACATGATCGAACACTATATTGATGACGTATAGTCCCCGACCGGGTCTTGGACCCGGTCCACGGGTACTACCCGTATCCAGCCCAACACAACTGGTTTGGATTGATTTAACCTTAGGCTTATGGGCTCGGGTGATAATGGCTACACTTAGTATTGTACGGGCCACGCCTTGCCGCACGCGGCATGGGTTGTACAAAATCACAATCTAATTATGATTGTGATTCATCCTAAAGCAATAGGATATCTACTAACCATAAATAGCAGCTTGTGATCAACAAAAGATGGTAGTTATCTTTTTCTTGGGGCTCAAGATTTGTAAGGCCCAACTGGGATTCTACCGCCTATATTAGGAACCTCCAAGGGTTCCACAAAGGTATGATTCATTCAATACTCCTGTACCTCACCGATTTCTAACCCTAAACCAATTACTTACTCTCACGCTGGAGTCTAATCGTGGGATACGTTACCATGGTAAGTCTAACATCGTGTTGCTTTTAGTGTGTAGGGTCTCAAACCAGAAGTTCACTTGGTGCAAGAGCCGGAGCCCTGGATACCCGAATTAGGCTTAATTTAGGTTAATCAAGGTCCATCCAACTTTTGTATCAACAAGTTGGCGCCATCCGTGGGACCCTAGACTAAACTACCGATGACAAAAGGTAATCCTAATGTAGGAAATCAGAAGAAAACCGGCAAAAGGCCAACGTCAGAAACACCCGTTCAGCCATCCGCGGGGCGGCAGGTGGACTAAACAACCATAACACGGTGAACCAATCCCCACGAGGGACAGGTCCGCGATTCAGCACCCCCACACCAACTTTGACCATGAACAATCCTGACGTAGGATCAACCCCGCATCCTCCCAACAGGGAGGCACAAAGGCCACCCATCATGGAAACGAGATCAGAGATCACGCCACTCAATGATAGCAACATCGAAGATTATGTTACCCAAAACTTCGAAGCTATTGTCCCAGCCATCACGGCAAGGCTGAATTTGGGAAGGAATCTCCAAGCGAGGTTGAACTTTGACAGTGTCGTGAGTGACACGCCACGACGCCCTCGAAAGAGGCAAAGAAGAAATCATGGAGAGGAACAACCTCAACCTGAGGGACAACCCCAACCACGTAACGTCTTCGAACGCATTGGCGATAGAATACTTGAGGATCTCGAACAAATCAGGGATGTGCGGATCTCTCAGATGGATCTCTAGAGCGCGCTACCCTAGAAGCACCACAAGAAAACACCAACCGAGATAGTGTTTTCAAAAGAACCGATCCTCCTAGGGAGAGGAGCATGACTCCCCCTCCACGAATGAAAATTGCTTCTTAAATTACGCCACAAAACCATCCTTGTCGATAGTGACCGTACCTCTCTCGATATCTCTATGCTGACATCTCCACCATAACACCGTGGTATCCTTCAAGTAATGAGTAGTCGTATCGATCTTGGTAGCATCATCCACCACCTTGACACCTTTCAAATATCGTTCCATCTCCCATAAGAAATCATCGACCGTTTTAGCCTTTCGCTTGCCCACAAAGATGATGGTTTAGGAACATCCAATCTTGGTTCATGATTACTAGTGCCGCGTCCACTGGCCAAGGACCGCTTGCACAACACCACATCCACTTGCAAGTCTTCAATAATTTTACGACATGTTGAGACCTCTTCCGCAAACTCCTTCATTATCTTCGTGATCTCATCCTTGAGCAGATCTATTAAGCCAAGGATTTCACGCTTCATATCACCACTAAGAGCATATAGGACTTCCCTAAATTCGTATTGATACCACTTGTCATAGACTTGTATCAACAAGGATCTTTCGTGCGACACTTAGTCTCTACCAAGTCAGCCTTGCTCGGATACTCAAAGATCTAGGCAACAAGAAAGCTTCAAAGAAAGGAAAAGTGAAAGGGGAAATGTTTTGTATTACTAGAGATGCTTTAAAAGAGAAGATTATAAGTGAACTGGGAGATGCTTTTCCCAAATGAGGATGACACTATTTATACTACTAAACTTGGGCAACATGTTTACAACTCCAAGAAATGCCTATATTCTACACTCTTTCGTTTAGGGTTTCTAAGGGCTTCCAAGAGCTTCTATTAATCTTCCAAGGGCTTCCAAGACCTTCCCTCATTTTTCATAGAATTCCAGTAAGTCTTCTAGTCAAGTGTAGAACCATCCGGAATCCCGATAACCTTGTGAAAGTAGGTGGGACGTGACACTAAGGCTAAAAAGGAGTAAACATTGAGTCGTGAGTGGGTTTTAAAAGTCGTGAATGACTCGCTATTTCTTTGGTATAAGTAAATAGTGAGAAAATAATCGTTGGTGAGTTAAAGAAAAGTTGGCCTTTTTTTCATATAATTGATTTATTTTATAAGGTTAGTGAGTGTGGGTGAGTATTTAGTAGTGTATATTTTATATAAAATAAGTATTTTAATGAGCGACGAGTTTTTTTGTCTTTACTACGATTAATTGATAAGTTTTTGATGAATTAATGAGGAGAGAAAAAAACTGATATAACGCAGAGATAAACACATTTATTTTTAATATACCTCCAAACTAAAAATGTGAAATTTTGACTTGTACAATAAAAAAAATAATTCAAATTTCATATAACAAGAGAGGGAATCCAAGTTCACAAAAAAAACAGACACTATTCTTTTATCCTCAATCATCACTCTTTTTTCCTCATTTTCTCACACATTAATCATTACTCAATTTTATTAAAATCCCAAAAACCCTTTTCACACTTCAAACCAGCCTTTTATCATCATAACTACTTGAAAACAAAACACTCCTTGAGTTTTTGTTTTTCATTAAAAAAAAAACATGGGAGCTTGTTATTCATGTTACAAATGTCCTTCATGTTCGTCTTGTACATGTTGTTGTTGTTTCAAACACAAAAAACCTCGTACCTCTGATCTGGGTATGCCTTTAATTTACCTTAAAAATTTTTTTGTTTAATGTTTTTTTGGTTATTTGTGTAATGTGTTTGATGAAATGTTTTTGTTTTCAGAGAATGGTGGTGTTGGTGGGGAGAATGATAAGTTAAAGTGGCCGTGTTTTAAGGAGTTTAAGCTGGAAGAGCTTAAAAATGCTACTGATGGGTTTTCTGTTGAGAATGTTGTCTCAGAACATGGTGAAAAGGCGCCTAATGTTGTTTACAAAGGAAAGATTGGTGATTCTTTTATTGCGGTTAAGCGCTTTAATAAGTCTGCCTGGCCTGATACTCGTCAATTCCTTGTATGTTGTTTTCTGAAATACTCTACTGTTTTTTTATGTCTTTGCTTATTAATTGTGAATTTTAGTCGCTTGTAAATTGTCACACACAAAAGAACACTAGCATAAGGTTTACGCTTTTGAGGGGCTCGGTCAAGCGGGAATTTGACCTTCATGTACAACTAATTGGCGGTATTAACTAGTGATTATTACTGCTTTTCGGTTACAAATATATATATATATATGTTTATAATAGGCCAAAGATTCTAGTACTGGACTGCTGGAGTCCTCGGTCAAATCCATAAACCGAACCAATTAGACTTAAAGATAAAACTATATTGTACAGTTTGGTATGTGGTGTCTTGTATGCAACCAATTCAGTTATGGGCCAAAATGCGCTGCTTCTTTGGTACCTTTTCGACATCTTTTGGGGGAAAAAAGTTGTCTTTAAAGATTACAATTACTGGCCTAAAATTTAATCTGATTGACAATTCACTTTGGGACCAAACCAGCCTGAAGCTGGTATGTAGTGATACCAAACAGGTGCTGTAAGGTATAATGGTCCCGTTTCACTCCTTACATTCTTAAATTTTGGTATCAGTACGGCTCACTACTTCTTGTTTCGTGTTGCACACACCTACCATGGACTGCCATTCCGCATCGGTGGTTTATTTGTCTAGAAACAATGGTGTGGTGAAATTGTCAGTTACTCTTTACTCAAACCCCACCTTAACAGTTTTTTATTAATTTGGGTGGTTATTTAGAGGTAGGGATTGGGTGCAAGGGCGGAGCTAGTAGGGTGACTAGCGGGTGTTAACGCGCCTCTAATCAGCCTACTTTATTCATTGGTTATATAGTCCATAAACTAATTTCTTAAGAGTATTTGCAATTAACCCCCTTCTTCCCATTGAAATTTCGGATAAATTAACCAATCAGATAAAATATCAAAATAAACTTACTTGTTAAGTTACGGAGTATTATTTTCTAACTTGACTTAGTTCTTAATTCTTCGGATGTTAAGTTGGATCACGGGTTAAAAGAACTACAAATTCATTTTTGGAGCTATATGTGTTTCTATATGTTTACGTTAAGTGCGGCCCACCTTAACCTCAAATCCTGGTTCCACCCCTGACTGGGTGGGGTGCTGCTACATCATAGGATAATGATAGGCACTACCAGATCATTTTATCCATCTTGTGTGTTGTGCTTAGTGTGTTAACTATGTAAGCATGTATCACATATATTCATGTTGATGGCATACTTATGTGATAATGTGTTCTAGGATGAAGCAAAAGCAGTTGGGCAACTTAGGAGCCAACGGTTAGCAAACTTGTTGGGATGCTGTTGCGAAGGAGATGAGAGGTTGCTGGTGGCAGAGTTCATGTCTAATGAAACTTTATCGAAGCATCTATTTCATTGTAAGTTTATTATTATAAGAAATCGGCATGTGATAATATGCCGATTATGGAGATCTGTATGATTGATTTGCACAGTAGTTTCTGTATTTTGTAAACAATTTTTTTATTAATTCCCCTGCTTTGTATCGAAGTTAGTTGTCCCATATTCGTATAAACATCAATATTACAATATGTCTTTGCGAACTTATTATTTTGTCATATAGGGGAAACTCAACCATTGAAATGGCCTATGCGTTTACGGGTGGCATTGTATTTGGCACAAGCATTAGAGTACTGCAGCAGCAAAGGCCGATCCCTGTACCATGACCTTAATGCCTATAGAATATTGTTTGATCAGGTAGCTTGCCTGCTTGTATAAGCAGCTTACCTTCTATTTCATATTACTAAAGTTATTAGTTATCTTCCATCTTTTTTGCTCTTAATAAAAGCCTTAAATATTGCAGGATTGCAATCCTAGGCTCTCATGCTTCGGACTAATGAAGAATAGTCGAGATGGAAAAAGTTACAGTACAAACCTAGCTTTCACCCCTCCCGAATATATGAAGACAGGTACAGCAAATGTCGCACACAGAGTACATTATGGTTAACATAAAAATCAATTAACTCGTTTTCTTTTAACCATTTGGCAGGTAGAGTAATAGCAGAAAGTGTAATTTACAGCTTTGGGACCATACTTCTTGATCTGCTTAGTGGAAAGCACATTCCCCCAAGCCATGTATGTGTTTGGATTTTAACTTCTTGTTTGTCAGTTGGAAAACAGGGTATATGCAATTAAATGAATTGGTGTTCAATTTTGGTTTGCAGGCGCTTGATTTGATACGTGAAAAGAATTTTCAAATGCTAACAGATTCATGTTTAGAGGGTCATTTCTCTAATGATGACGGGGCTGAGCTAGTCAAGATAGCTTCACGTTGTTTGCAATATGAGCCTCGTGAAAGGCCCAACGCAAAAACCGTTGTCACTTCCCTCTCAGCTCTTCAGAAACATTCAGAAGTATGTGCATTTTTTACCAAGTAATATAAGTACTTGACTGGTATTTTACTCAAAGTTTCAGTGGTCTGATTTCCTTTTATTAACACAGGTGTCATCCCTTGTCTTGATGGAAATTACTCAAGTACCCCCAACAGAAGATACAACACAAACAGATTCGTTATCACCATTTGGGGAAGCGTGTGCAAGAATGGATCTAACTGCCATACACGAGATGCTGGAAAAGGTTGGATACAAAGACGACGAGGGGGCTACAAATGAGGTCTCTCTTTTTTATGCATTATGATATTATATGAGTGAATTGTATCCCTGTATATCTATAGTATAATCTGTAACTTAATGTTTATATTGTTGCAGCTTTCCTTCCAAGTGTGGACAAACGAATTACAGGATGCTTTGAACGGTAGGAAGCGTGGTGACACTGCTTTTCGAGGCAAGGATTTCAATGCTGCTATTGATTCATACACGAGTGTAAGTACTGAAAATTTTGGATATACCAATAAAAATGAAATGAACATAACATAGGGATTCTTTCCGTTTTTTTCATACATTTCTGATTATTACTTCAAATTTTGTTCACAATGTTTACAAAATTATGCTCCAACTAGTTACTTTGATATTCTGCTATTAATTTTTCTCATTACAAAACTAACTTTGTTAAGTTTTCCCGTCCTGTTAAATTTGCCAAATTTGAGTCACGTATAGTAAAGTAAAAGTTACTTTACTGTAATATCAATGTTGCAAATGAGAAACTGGGAAAGTTTTATGGACTAGCATCAATAATTAATTTGTACTGTAATGTAGAAAGCAACAAATAAATGATTTTAAAACTTTTCTCTGCTTGATTCGGTTCAGTTCATTGAGATTGGAACCATGGTTTCACCAACTGTGTACGCAAGACGGTGTCTGTGCTATTTGATGAACAACAAAGCACAAGAAGCTTTGGGAGATGCAATGCAAGCGCAGGTGGCATCACCAGATTGGCCAATCGCACTTTATCTCCAAGCTGCTGCGTTGTTTAGCCTAGGAATGGAAAATGATGCTCGTGAAATGCTTAAAGATGGCTCGATGTTGGAGGTCAAAACCAAAGGAAAATAAAAACTGTTTATTTCGTTATCAGGAAAGTATGCGGTAAATATACTATTGAAACTCTTGAATGATTTGGTTTGTGCACAAAACGGACTGATGCGGATGGTTATATGTGTGTTCCTCAAAGGCTCTTAAGTTTTGTATGTAATGAGAGGTTTGTTTCTCAAATCTGCAAGTGATTTTTTTTATTTGGAAATATAAATTTAACGAACCTTTGGAATATCTTTGATTATGTTGTCGTGTGAGATTGTATAAAAGTTGTGTCTATGAGTGTCTTTCAGAAAAAAATATAACAAATCAAGATATAATAGTTGAAATACATATATCAGTTTTACCTACTATCATTTAAGAGCAACTTCATTTAAAATAAAGCGGTTTTGAAGATTCTAAATAAAATTTAACATTTAAATTCTTAACAATGTTTTAACATGTTAAAGTTAGCTTTATTTGACTTTTATAAACTTCCAGCAAAAGTTGAAACAAAATTGGCATAACAAGCAGTCAAGCAGAAACTTCGGGGGCCTTAATTGACTTGCAGTCACTCCATGGATGACAAGCACCTCGACATAAGAGATAAGACGATTTTACAGTTAGAATCAATAGTTTCAATTTAGATCACTCCATTCGAGGGTCCAAAAGGCTCGTTTTTACCAATAACTATAGAGTAATTTATGTAAACTCATACTCGGATCCATAAAAAATACATAGAACACTGAAAATGAAATGTTGATATGATGTTAACTGAGCCACTAAACAAGTGTCTGGGGTTGGAAGAATCTTCAAACACTATTTCAGAGAACTACGGATTTACATTGGTGACTTACCAAAGCCAAGCAGTTGACCAACCAGATTTGTTACCTGAAAATGATATAGAGCCAATGTTATGTGTTTATCGATCATAAAACCTATTAGATACGATTTATGCCTGCAAATAAAACTACTCCGTATCATTTTTGATAAAATCCAAAAACACCACCTTACTAGGACCAATTAGCAAATCTCATAAACAGGAGCCAAGCACTATATTTGCATTTAACTCTGCAAATTCACTCATGTTTGTACAGTACATTATAATGTTTATTTGGCATTTATGCAAATACAAATTTTAAAATGGTTAATTCATTTTGACAGTGTGTTATTTGTAATATATGATCATATCTAGAAGACTAGACCAAAGTTTCTGATGTACATGCTAAATTGCTAATACAACCAAAATATTAAAAGTCATACCAGATTATATTTTGAGACACATCGATCAATGCAACTTGTTTCATCCAAGTTTAACTCGCTCTCTTTGTACCTAAAAGCAATTACACAAATATAAGAACGAACCTTAATTGATAAATATAAGAATGGGAAATCTTACAATGAGGGTTACTAATAAATTAACTGAATATTTCATAAAAAGACATACCTCTTCTCGACACACTTGGCAAAACAGGTGTTGGTCAACCTGCAGCAAGATAACAATATATGTGATTAAAGAAAACACAAACTTGAAGTACATAAAATATACAAATACACCTCCAAGTAGTATTTAAGTATTTAACCATACAGTAACGAATGGGATAACAATCTTATGATCAATATGAGAAGTCATTACAAACGGTTGATACTTAGAAATCTGAAGTACAAGCATTGTTGATTGAGTATAGCACTTTTTCTGGAAATGAGCTACCGCAAACATGTTATCCGTACTTATCTATAAATGCTTTAAACAATGATTGGAGTACATTTAATGCAGAGTCGCTTCTTTGAAAAAACTTTAATTGGTTTTACGATGGACACTGATGACTTGAAAGGATTTCTATAAGTTTCTATTTGTTCAGGAGACACGTCATCTTTTTTTAACACCATTAACAGCTAAAAATTCCAGTACTTTCCTAAAGGTACTTCAGCAAAAATATATTAACCGCATAACATTGAAACCTTACTTCTTAAACATCTCAACTCTATGCTCCATCTCAGTCGATGCCATTCCAAAAAGCTGAAATCACAAAAGAAAATAAAAAAAGTAAGATAAAATGTATAATCTTCTCTGACACAAAACGAGCTGATGTTTGTAAACGCATAAATAATAAATTACAAGTTTGAGAAGGACATGTTTGTGTAAAGTTAAACTTCAAACATGGCCAATTTATCACATCCTGACTAGTTTGTAAACAAATGAACGATAACACCATAATTAGCTTATATGTGCTCCTTAATATAAAGTTTCAAGTCTATATAAGCTCAAATCCATTTCCATTTTAGACGTGAATCGTAAAATGCTTGAAACCCATAAATCCAAATTATATAAACCATATTTCGTACAACATAAGGATATATAAACACTTTTGAGCGCTTGGTGATAAAAGCAAACCGCTAAAAACTAACTATTACAAAGTGAAATAGACAGTATCGAATCAGTAGTTTAGGAGCGCATCATTCTAACGGTTTATTCAAATTCTGATTATTTCACCTCTTAAATCCTTCAACTAATGATAAGCTTTTTTTAGTAAAGAAAATCATGGCAAGGGACCAAAGAGGAGGGTGTTTGTACATTCAAGACCAATTTTGATAGTGTTTTGGTTTTTGAACATGCAATAATCCTTGTAAGATTATGTGAGTAGTCCGCGCACAAACAGATTGCACCCTATCCCAATCCTCCGCATCCTCGAAATCCTTTAGTGGATCCATGGATTCCCCACAAAATTGATCTAAAATAAAAAATCTTATCAAAAAGGGAAGTGATTTGCACACTCTTATATTTGATTGAAACAATCCAAAAACATGCATTAATACTAACGGTTTGTACACTCAATTAAATTTGTAGGCGTGTCAATCACTTACAAACTGATTCAACTATTTGTACATTACCAACTCTCAAACACCCAAATATAAAGAGTTCCATAAATTAAAGGCTAATTGCATGAAAATGTATCTAGTTTGCCACTTCATAGTTGATACAGTTCTATGTAGCCGATTATTTTTTTCTAGATGTTTGTAGCATACTTTTGAATTCGGTTAGTTGCGTGTATTCTTTGACGATTGTTAAACTTAATTTATACACCCAAATTTAACCGGAAGAAGAGTAAAACAGTCATAAACTTTAAAAGTATCCTACATACATCTAGAAAAAAAAACTACTCCGTAAAAAACATGCCTTACAAATTACAATTAATAAACAAAATAACAGATAAATGTAAACAATAAAATGTGAATTATACCTGTTCTTTGTCTACGGCTACCGGTGGGGTGTTCGCCGTATTATTGTTGTTGGCCGCCATTATCGATCAAATAATACGAAAATAAAGAAAACGGAACCGCTACAAAAACAAAACACAGTGATGATACAACTATTAACGCTGTATAAATAATGAAATTTTGATTTGGAAATTTTTACCTCGGTGAAAACTTGGAGAGAAAGGTTTATGTGGGTTTAGGGTTTTAAGAAAACAACCCCCTTTAGATTTCCTTTTAATAATTTTGGCCACTGAATAATGTTTATAATTTCACCATCATAATTTTTTGGCGGATCCTTTATTCAAACTGCTACTGAGTAGGGTTGAGCATTTGTTCAGAACCGGACCGACTAAGATCATACTGAATCGAAGATTGAAATGGTCCAAAACTCTGAACCGAGACCAAGCCGAAATATTTTGGTTTGGTCCGGTTCAGTTCTCGGACCGGTCGAGTCCTACTAAGTAAAATCGATGAGATTTTTTGTAAGATCGAATCGGACCGGACCAAGAACTAAAATAGTCTAAAACCCTGGACCGATATTGTCCGGTTCAAATCGATTCGGTGTTTCAATCCGGGTCGTTTTGGGTCTGCCATGCTCAACCCTAATTGTGACAGGCAAGACACTGCATTTTTATGCACCAAATGTGGTTTGGTATCCCGGATTTGGTTCAGTGAAAATTTTAGTACCTTGATCCTTTTAAAGAAACAGAACGGTATCCAAAGGTAGTGTTTCGGTTTTTCAATTGACTCGGTCGAGTCATCAGGTCACGGTTTAACTAGTTTAATCGGCGGTTTAATTGGGTTTTTCGGTCAATACCAGAGTTCAGTTACTTAACCGGATCCCGGTTCAACCGATCGGATCAATCTGGGTTTTAAAACACTGCCCTAAGGCATAAACTTAAGGGAGCTATGAGGTTGGTTATTGAAAATAAAATATCTGTTTTAAAAACGCACAATCAAATAATCAGTTGTTATAAGTTATTTGGTATCACAATAATTAAAAGAAAAAAACGATTAGGCACAGAACAGAAATATTAAGTGGTCAGCTCGGCTTCGTCAATTTGGGCATCTTCAATTAGTTCAACAATATAGCGATATCTTACTTTACAGTTAAACATCACACTATAATTTTATTTTTCAAAAAAATTTAAAAAAAAAACTAATAGAACTATATGGTTATTGTGTTACCATATTACATAATCAAATCTCATTGTATTTTTTTTTAATAAACTTTTATATACATTAACTAATATAAGAGCAAAAAAAAGAAAAAAAAAGAAAAAATATATTGCGTATGTTTGGTAAAATTAGTTATAAGTTGTTATTTGTAAGTTGTAAGTGTTAACTGTAAGTTGTAAATTGTTAACTAAAAATCTGTTAACATGAGTTATAAGTTGTATTTTTTTAATAAAATTGTCTGGTATATTAGTTGTTGACTGTAAATTTAAGATGTAAAATGACTTAGAATGACATATTTAAAAAAAATTATAATATGGTTGGATGATATATCAGTAATGTATAGCTTTAACAGCTTTTTAAAAAAAAATCATGAATTAGTTTTTTATTTAAGGACGGCTTGTTTAAAATAAAAAGGTGATAGTTTTAAAAAATTATTATGTCAAACAAAATTGAATTGTTTTTTTAACAAAAAACTAACAATTCTAAAAAAACTTAAAAACAGTTCTATATATCAAATATTTTTCTATAGTGTTTTATGTATTTGCCAAAAGTTTTAGTTATAAGGTATATGTAATTATGTATAGTAGCGCAAATAAAGTGCTCAGTTGGATGGATGCATTTGGTTATAGTCTTCATATGGAGAGGTCAGACTGCGACTCTTGTCATTCCTCGTGTGAGAGACTTGGTGCTTCGGTGGCACGCAAGATACTTCGTTGCATCAAACTGACGTTAAAAAAAACATGTGTAGTAACCGCGACACGTGAGTACTTTGCCCGTCAATATAATCTTCATTGCAACATAATTTAGGGAAGAAGGTACGGAGTCACTTTAAAATGGCGGAAAAGAAATAGCCCACGAAAGAAAAAAATGGCCAAGCACAAGCTTAAGCCCAAAAAGCTTTTAAACTAAATAATTTTGAGAGAATTGCATAAATCGTCCTTTAAGTTGGGTCATTTTGCATGTTTCGTCCTATATATTTTAAAAGTGCTGATATCAACCTAAAATCAAACTATTTCACTAATTTTCATCCTTAATGTTTAGCCATGTTTCATGTTTCGTCCTAAAAGTTTTGGCAATTTTGCAAGTTTCGTCCCAAGAATTTTCTTTATAAGGACGATAATTGCATTAAAGTTTCTCCACAGGGATGATCCTTGCACTTTTGTAACGTTTAGGACGAAACATGCAATTTAACCAAACTTTAAGGACGATTTATGCAATTTACTCAATAATTTTTTAGGACGCACCTTGAGACAAGTTACAAAAAATACCTTCGATTTTTAATTATTTACAACTTTTTTATATAACAAAATTTATTTATATATTTACCGACTCGTGTATAAAAATATATATATAAAGAGATCTTTACCGACTCGTTCATAAAAATATATATATAAAAAGATCTTCGCAGAGCCCTATGATTTTATAAATAACCTTAAAGTTTAAGACATACATATATTTTTCAAAAACTTTCAAAACAAACTCCTAACTGTACAATTTTATAAAAGTTAAAAAATTTATAAATACGGTAACATTTTACTTCTTTTTATCTACGACTTATTTATATAACAAACAATCTTTGTCTAACATCTAACGAATATCCACTAACTTCTTTGTTAAAAAATAAACCGGCGAGTGGAGTCTCGATTATGAATAAAGGGGCAATTTCATATAGCACCCTACTTTTAGAATTAATTTCATATATATCCAAACATACTTAAAAATCATTGTACATTATGCATTCAATAGTTACACTTTCGGTATATATGAAATGTCGCCTAATATTTACGATTTTGTAAATAAAATGTCGAGGATTAATAGGCAAATGAGTTGTATTATGCTTCCATAATCAAATTAAGCCTCTCGGTTCAACCAATTCAGCCAAACATGTCAGACAAATCCGAAACAAAACATACGCTAAAAATTCCAACAAAAACACGCTCGTACAACGCAGGGGCCGCAATTCCAATTGTTAGGGTCCAAAAGCTCGTTGTCAGTTTTTCACCAATAACTATCGAGTAATATAGGTAACTCATACTCGGATCCATTAAAAATAAGTAGATCGCTACAATGGAATGTTGCTATGACGTTAACTGAGCCACTAAACAAGTGTCAAGGTTGGGAGAATCTTCAAACACTATTTTGGAGAGCTAAGGAATTACATTGGTGGCTTATTACCAGCAAGCAGGTGACCGACGAGATTTGTTACCTGAAAACGATATATATGAGCCAATGTTATGTATTTATCAATCATATGACCTATCACGTTCAAAAACAGGAGCCATGCACTATATTTGAGTTTTTGACGTTGTGTTCTTCGTAATTTATGATCATATCCAGGAAACTAGGCCAAAGTTTTTGATGCACAGGCTAAATTGCTAAACAACCAAAATATTAAAAGTCAAACCTGATAATATTTTGAAACACAGCGATCAGTACAACTTGTTTCACCCAGATTTAAGTCACCCTCTTTGTACCTGTGAAAGCAATTAGATAAATATAACAACGAACCTTAATCGATAAATATAAAACAAAAAATTACAATGAGAGTTACTAAAAATTTAACTGAATTTTCATGAAAAGACTATACCTCTTATCGATACACTTGGCAAAACAAGTGTATACCATCCTGCAGCAAGATGATTATTAAATGGTTAACGTAAACACAAATATCAAGTACAGAAAACATAAAAATAAACATCCAACTAGTATTTAACCATAACAATCTTATGATCAATATGAGATGTCAAGACAAGCAATTGATACTTTGAAATCTGAAGTACTACAAGCATTGCTGATTGCATTTAGCACTTTTGCTGGAAACGAGCTACCGCGAACATGTTATCCGTACTTATCTATCAATGCTTTAAACAATGATTAGAGTACATTTGATGCAGGGTTGCTTCTTCGAAAAAACTTTAATTGGTTTTACGACCCCACTGATGCCTTGAAAGAATTTCTAAGTTTCTATTTCTTCAGGAAACACGTCATCTTTTTAACACCATTAACAGTTAAAAATTCCAGTACTTTCCTAAATGTACTTCAGCAAAAATATTTGTTTATATCAAGAATATCCGATATCATACATAAGAAGCCAAAAAACGCATAACATGGAAACCTTACTTGTTAAACATCTCAACTCTATACTCCATCTCATTCATAGCCATTCCAAAAAGCTGAAATCACGAAAGAAAAAAAAACAGTAAGAAAAAAAAACATAATTTTCTCCGACACAAAACGAGTTGATGTTTGTAAACGCATAAACAATAACTATAATTTTTCAATTCCATTTGCCAATTTGTTACTTACATCCTGAATTCCTGACTCGTTTTTAGAAAAATTAACGGTAATACCATAATTAGCTTATATGTACTCATTGTCATTAAGTTTCAAGTCTATATAATTAAGCCCATAACCCCCTTTTAGATGTGAATAGTAAAATGCTTCAACCCCATAAGTCAAAACTATATAAACCATGTTTCGCTACAACATAAGGAAAAAATAAACACTTTTGAGCGCTTGGATAAAAGCAAACCGCTTAAAACTATCTAACTATTACAAAGTGAAATAAACAGTATCGATCAGTAGTTTGAGCGCTGCTCATTCTAACAGCTTATTCAAATTCTGATTATTTCACCTCTTAAATCCTTTAAATAAGGATAGGCGTATTTAATAGTGAAATTCAAGGCAATGGACCAAAGAGCTAGGTGTTTGTACATTCAAGACCAATTTTGACACGTTTTCAATGTTGTACATACAATCCTTATAAGATTATGTGACGAGCCCGTGGATCCACGGGTGCAAAGAGATTGCTTAAAATATCTTAATTTGCGGCATCCTCGGAATCACATAGTCCTTGTAAGTATTTTCAAATAGAGGAAGGATAAATCTGCGTAGTATTTTTTATCAAATTTTAGTGGCGTGGCACATTCTAATTGGGCCAAGTGCATGTTCCCAGAAAATTGGTCTAAAATTAAGAACCTTATAAAATCATCAGTAAATCGTTTTTCCTAGCACTAATCATGCACCTCCTGAGTAATTGTAACAATCGGGCCCAACCCTCTTCCATTTTGGCCTCAAATGGCCTAAGAATGCCCGAATCCCATGAACGCTGATCCAATCCGTATGCTTCCTCTCTGAGGAACTTAAGCATGGGTTGGAGATTTGAAAGTTGACTATTTGGAGTGTTGGGAGTGGGCGTTCCAGTCAACAACCAACGACCGATAACTGTGATTTGTTTGTCAAATTCAAACTTGAGCCAACGGTATGACCTTCATCAAACACAACTCTGAGCCAATAAACTTGCATCAAAACACTTCTCTTTTAGGGCTCCATTCAGCACTAAAACGACTGAAAGTCGTGATGACAACATCATAGTCCCAAGCAATATTATGAATCGGAGGCTTTTTATGATCAGCCCATACATTACATCGACTAGAACCAAATGCATTTATATTTTATTTATGCAACGTAATATTCATATGTATTCCATCTAGAAATTAGATGCATATACATATATTAAAAGACAAATCGCATAAAATTGTACCCAATTTCAATTTAAAATATCATCTTACTTCTTTTTATTGAAATGTAAGACCACCAGTGGGTTTCTAAGTCATTTAGCCGGTTACCAAGTTTTTCGGCGACTTTTTCGAGTTACCCACCACCACCATAACCCACCACCATCACGTTCATTTATCACCACAACCATCATACTCCATCGCCATCATATTCATCTATCACCATAATACACCAACACCATATAAGATTTATTGATTGCCATTTATTGATTGGTTCAGTTGACCACGCAGCACATTTAACATACCATATAGAGGAGTGACACTTATTGATTGATTTAGTCGAAGCAATACACCTTTTTAACTTGGTATCGAGTTCGAAGAAGATAATCTGTTACAGGCGGCTGTGGTGGTGGGGTTGTGAGGGTAGCGGTAGCCGGTGGTGGTTGTCATGCTGGTGGCGGTGTTGGTGGATTATGTGATAGTGATGGATTATCATGGTTATGGTGATAAATGAATATGGTGGTGGTGGTGTATTATGGTGGTGGTGGTGGCGTGTTATGATCCCACATCGGCCAAGAATGGGATTGGTTGATGGTTTATAAAGCCTGGGTGTCCCCTCCTCAAACAAGTTAGCTTTTTGAGTGAGTTCTACACTTGGGACTTATGAACCGATTACGAGCCAGTATGGGATAGGTGCGTATCAATTGGTATGAGAGCTAGCCCTACCTTACGAGGTTCCAACACTCGGAGTGGTGGCCTATGGAGTGGTGGCTTGGACCCAAAGGGGGTGCCAACCGTGACCAACGAGCTCGGAGTGGTGGCCTATGGAGTGGTGGCTTGGACCGAAAGGGGGTGCCAACCGTGACCAACATAGCCATGACCAACGAGGACGTTGGTTCTTCAAAGGGTGGGGTAATGTTATGATCCCACATCGGCTATGTATGGGAATGGTTGATGGTTTATAATGTCTAGGTGTCCCCTCCTCAAACAAGCTAGCTTTTTGAGTGAGTTCTACACTTGGGACTTATGAACCGGTTACGAGCCTAGTATGGGATAGGTTCGTATCAATTTGTATCAGAGCTGTTTCGATTCTAGGGTTTCAAAAAAAAAAAAATGTTCGTTGTGTCACTCTTCATCAGTCAGTGTTCACCGTGTCGCTGTTCTTGTTCCATATTACCATTTATAAGAAGGAATGGAAACAAAGAGTTTTGAAAAGGGGTTAGTAGAGATGTTGAAACGGGTTGAATCGGTTTATGAAGATTTAAGACAGGTGCGTCAAGATTTGACAATCGCACGTCAAGATTGCTCATTGTGGTTTGAGAAGTTTCCAGGAAGAATAAATGCAGTAAAAGAAGAGATTGAGCACGAAGGACAAGTCGATTCATTGGGGGTCCAACTAAATCAACGGAATCCTAAAAGAAAGATGAGGGCAAGGTTGTTTTGGAAAAAGTTTGTCGTTGCAGGTGTCCGAAATAGAAAACCTAGAAAGCTAGGTACCTCAGATTTGAAAGTTGTGGATCTTATGAACTATAAGTGCGCATAACAAATCTCAAGAAGCTTAAGAAGATATTGCAAGACTGCTACATGCACTTGAAGCACACAAAAGGCTTGCAACGAAGAACATGGGATCCTGGAATCACATGACTCAAGATAACAACACCTTGAGGACAAGGTGTTTTGGGGGCGGGAGTATTGATACGATCCTCGAGTTTAGTATTAATATTTATTAAATTATTAGTTTATTTACTTGCCTTTATTGCATTATCTTACGGAACAAGTTAAGTCATCTTTTATTATATATAGGGCATTAGGTTGTAAGATTATGCTGAATATGAATTAAAGTTATTGATTTGGTTATAAATTGGGGGGTCGGTTTATCTCATTAATATAAGCCATCGGGGGTCGGGTTATCCCATTAATATAATCTACTTGCCTTTAGTGTTATGATCCCACATCGGCCAAGAATAGGATTGGTTGATGGTCTATAAAGCCTAGGTGTCCCCTCCTCAAACAAGTTAGCTTTTTGAGTAAGTTCTACACTTGGGACTTATGAACCGATTACGAGCCTAGTATGGGATAGGTTCGTATCAATTAGTATCAGAGCTAGCCCTACCTTACGAGGTTCCAACACTCGGAGTGGTGGCCTATGGAGTGGTGGCTTGAACCAAAAGGGGGTGCCAACCGTGACCAACGAGCTCGGAGTGGTGGCCTATGGAGTGGTGGCTTGGACCCAAAAAAGGTGCCACCCGTGACCAACATAGCCGTGACCAAAGACGACGTTGGTTCTTCAAAGGGTGGGGTAGTGTTATGATCCCACATCGGCCAAGAATGGGATTGGTTGATGGTTTATAAAGCCTAGGTGTCCCCTCCTCAAACAAGTTAGCTTTTTGAGTGAGTTCTACACTTCACTTATGAACCGATTACGAGCCTAGTATGGGAAAGCTTGGTGATCGGCTAAATGAAGATGATGACTTGGAAATCGGCAGGTGGTTTTACATTGGAATCAACACTAGGGGGTGTGCTTAGTTAAGGTATTAGGGGTAAAGAATGGGAATGGAAATGAATAATAGTGCTTGGTTAATGAAAATATAGTTAACCATTACCGAGTAATGGGTAATGAACGATTACCCTGTAAATTGGGGGTAATGGATTCAAGGTAATAGATTGACGTATGTATATGTGTGTCTCCACCTACCACCACCACCATCACTTACCACCACCATTGTCGCTAACACCACCCTCCCAACGCCACCACCACTCTCCGACACCACCACCACCGCTGACAACCACCATTGTCGCTACTACCACCCTCCTAACGCCACCACGACTCTCGACGCCACCACTCTCCGACGCCACCACATCACCATGGTAACGCGTCGCACAATCACCACCCCTATCATCGATCACAAACGCGACCAACATCACCGTAGATTCAAGTGTGTATATGTCCACCAGCGACCACCACCTCCACCGATGTCGCCACCACACTATATCACCATCATTAACGACTACCGATGGCATCAGCGCCACCATCACCACACCGCTGATCATCACCACTGCCATAACCTCCACGTCCCGTTGCCATCTATACCAACTACCACAACCGCTTATGACAACCACCAACCAACCGTTAATAACCACAAAAAAACCACCAAACCACGCCATTACCACCACCTCCACCTCCGATCGCCACCTCTGCCGACTACCACAAGTACGCAATCGTTTGTAACGGCCGTCGTTCTCAACCACCACTTGCGACCACTGACTATAACAGTTGTTGCCACCATCTCCGATCACCACCACGACTTATATTAACCAAGCACTACAATGGTAATGATAATACTAAAGAATGTTCATCGCATTCCTTTCTATTCCCTTACCCTTACCCATTCCCATTCCCATTCCCATCGGTTTAACCAAGGGCCCCATTGGGAAAAAAAGCGGATACTTTAAATTGAAATCGAGTATAATTAAAGTATAATTTTATGCGATTTGCCATATATTAAATGCATACAGGTATGTTAGCTGCATTTCATCAAGTTAGGCCAATCCTATGTATTTTTCGTCCTCTACCGGTTAATTTGGTGCTATGACTACTTTGTATCGTTTTCACTTTCAAAACTAATTGGGATTTACTAGAGATGAATGAAATTTCATATCAACTACTCGTATCTTACTTAATTGGTCTAAATGTGCCGTAATTTTCTTTTTTAATAAGCAGTCCTAAACACCCACCTTTAATAGCAGCTAGATATATGTTTAAAACATGTATAAACAGTTTCATAAAATTAATGAATGCAATAACAAATAAATGTTAATAATACCTGTTCTTTGTCTACAACAGTCGCTGTGGTATTGGCCGTATTGTTGATGTTGGCAGCCATTATTGATCAAATAATATGAAAATCCAAATACTAAAACCTAAATAAAAAAAAAAACACTAATGTCTAAATTTTTACCTCGGTCTCGGTGAAAACTTGACTTGAAGAGAAAGGTTTATGTGGGTTTAGAGTTTCAGAAAACAACCCCCGTTAGATTTCCTTTTTTATAATTTTGGCCTCTGAAGTTTTCATGTTTATAATTTTGCCCACCATAATTTTTAGTTTGTTAAAATCATATTTTAGCTTATTTTTTCTGCTTATCTTTCTAAAGAAAAGCAGTTTCGTATAAGCAGGTAAGAAACTGTTTTGCTAAGCATCTAATGTGGTTTCGTATAGGAAATTTTATTACTTGAACCTTAAAAGAGAATATGATATCCTAAGGCATAAAATTAGGGGGTGTTTGGGATTGGTCATTAATCTTAGTACCTTGAACCTTTAAAGAACTAGTAGAATATATGGTACCTTAAGAGCTAGGCTTGTACCATATTCAAAAAGTAGTGTCATAGCCAAAAGGTGATGCCACGTAGGCTATGGCACTACTTTTTGTGGAGAGTGGTAAATTATGGAAAAAGTGGTGCCATAAAGTTTTAAGGGGTTAAATTTTGAAATGAAGAGGGTTTTTAAAAGCTTCAAACGGTAATAAACGGCTAGTTTATTATTTAAAAAAATTACGAAAACACCAGATTTTTGAGCTGGTAACCATGGGGCGAGAGGCCATAGAGCGAAGAGAGGAGTGGTGCGCGGTCGTTTTTCTTGCGCCATAGGCCATGTCGCGAGCCATGGCACTACCGTTCTGTGTGCTCTACGGCATAAAATTAGGGGGTGTTTGAGATTGGCATTAAATTTTAGTACCTTGAACCTTTAAAGAAGTAGAATATGGTACCCTAAGGCAGGGGTGTTTGGGATTGGCATTGAAAATAGATTATTTGTTTTGAAAGCGCATAATTAGATAATCAGTTGGCATAAAAAGGCGATTCTGAAATACAATGTTTAACTCAAGTTGCAACCTTGAAAATGTGTGTCTTTGTCGAGTCTGTATAAACATATATGAACAAAGATAGTACAATCTGATGCACATAATATCCATGTGCAGCTCATGTGATACTAATAATTGTTTGCAAATGACAATAAGTAGACAACCAGATCACATGTAAGAGAGGTCTGAACTTTTAAGGTTAAAGTAATACAGAATTAGATCTATGTAAAGCGTCAAGATGGCTTGTGGGTCAATTTATGATAAAAGTTACTGTAATATTAGATCTTTGAAAAGTGTAAAGAATAAAGATGGCTTGTAGATCAAATGATCATAAGCTACGTTGGAGAAGGATCAATGTTGTAACGCTTAAAAGCCACCAACAGCAATAAAGAAAATATGCTGTCAAATCTGCATTCCTTGTGTAAAATCAAGGCTTATCAGACCACATGTGGAAGTGGAATATGTTTGCCTTGATCTTGAAGTTATTCAAAGACCAACAAAACATACTTTCAATCAAAACAGGATTAGTATCATTGGATCATTCGGTCCGAAGATCAGCAACAAAAGAGCAATCCACCCAGAAATCGATCTAAAAACTATGTACTTTCAAGCAAATCTCAAAAATATGTTTTCTGAAGTTCTATATTACCAAATAATGCAAATTTTCAAGCAAAACTCAATTGACAAGAATAACAGCACAAAATCAACTTCCGGAAACAAAACTCATTCAAAAGAAGGCACAAGCACAATAACAAGTACAGTAATAGTTATAATCCAGAAACAGAATTATACCCATAAACCGTTTTCATCTCCTACTGATATTCGATTGGATGGCAGTCGAGATTAAAACTGCAGACAACACACAAATAACTATAATAAACTCAAACCCTCTTTTCAAGTTCTGATGCCTTTGCGCTATCCTCAACCCTCGTCTTCTTCCTCCTCATCAGCTGTGACATCTTGACACTGCCGATACTCTGATATTAAATCGCTCATGCTGCCTCAGCGAACTCCATCGTGTCCATACGTTCACCAGTCCAACGTCATAGCTTTTGAGTTCTGCACGTTCCAAAAGATTTTCAACTGTTTCGAAAAGTCTTGTCAAGGCGTCAATGATGGTTTGTCTGGAGCTAAGAGAGATGTTTATGGAAGCTTGAACAGTGATAGCGAGTTGTCGTATTTCTGACCGAATTTGGTTAACATCAGACGAAGAAGCGTTATCAAGTCAGCTTCCTCTGCATCAAATTTTGCTGCTAGCTCATTAAGTAACTGATTATTTAGTTGAGATATTCGTTATCTTGAGGTTTGTTCTTGGTGTGGTTGTTGTTGTTGATGTTCTCTAAGGTTATGTATAGAGATGAATTCTAGTACCATTGTGCAACTCACATACCACTCCACTATAAGCTCATTTGTATAATGGCGGAAAATTACCGTCTATGCAGCGCAGTGGATGCTACTTGTGGGAAAAACAAATGTGTTTCCTTTCAACTGAACGCGGTCTAAATTTTTTATTTTCTACATTTTGTGTCACACAAATAACATGTAATTTGTCGGATAATATTTTCATACTATTTTATTTTAGCACGCAGATGCTCTTGACATGGCTATGCAATGTTCCAATTTTAATTAGCAGAAACAAGTTACAATGGATCAACATAGTATCAGTCAACTTATGAATGAGGTCGTGATTTGACCTTCTAAACACAATGTGCCTTGTTCATGTTTGTACAATAGCTGTATTAATATCTTACTAGACTTGCCTTTCACAACTTAAGTTGTTTACATGTGCCCAGGGGCGGAAGTACTTGGTGAGTGCGGGGGGCGGCGCCCCCCATGGCTCGACAAAAAAAATCAAATTTTAGTGTAAAAAAAAAATTTTAAGACCATTTTATTAAAGTGCACCACATCGTAAATTCTAATTGCCCCCCACTCAGAAACAAAACAATGTAAAAAACTTCAAATTACCTTCGAAAAGAAAAAAAAATAATGTAAAAACCTAATATTTGTATCTTTATTCGGTGTATATAAAGACTATCGTTCAAAAAAAAAAAATTTGTCCCCACTCCTCAAACTTTCTGGTTCCGCCACTGCATGTGCCCAGGTGACATCCGAGTGTGTCTTTGACACGCGTATGAACATCATACATAAATGAAAAAGGGCCGTAAAATCTTGATGCCCATAATTTCCATGTGCAGCACATGTAGGACAGTTTAGCAATGTTCACCATTCTGTTTCATGTGATAATAATGATCTTGTGTCTCAGAGATGACAATAGGCACTAGACACCATCACATGTAAATAAAAAGCTCAGACAACTAAAGATGGTTCGTTGATCACCTGATCATAATATACATTAAAAGAATGAGAGCAAAGTTCTAAGTCATAAAAGCCACCGATAGCAATAAAGCGACTTGTCTGTTTAGCTTGTAGAAAGCTCAGAACACATGGAAGTCGAATATGTGCATCAACCAAATTAGGTCTGAAACATGGGTTTAAAGGCAAACTATCTACATTTGCATCAACCTCAACTTAACAAATTTCAAGCAGATATCAGTAGATAGAATAACACAAAATCAATCTCAGGAAACAAAATTCATTCAAAAGAAGGCACAAGCACAATAACAAGTAATAGCTATAATTCAGAAACAGAATTACACCCACCTTCCAGCAAATAGCTTTGCTTTCTTGTAAAATTGTTCACAAACTAAACCGTTCTCATCTCCTACTAATATTCGATTGAATGGTAGTCGAGATTACAACCACGGACAAACACACATACACTAAATAACAATAATAGACAACCCCCCTTTTCATGTTCTGATATTTCTGATGTGAACTTAACCTTCGTACTCACCCTCCTCTTCTTCCTCTTCATACTCAGCCTCCTCATCAGCGGTGGCATCTTGGTACTGCTGATATTCTGACACCAAATCATTCATGTTACTCTCTGCTTCAGTGAACTCCATTTCATCCATACCCTCACCAGTGTACCAATGCAAGAAAGCTTTTCTCCTGAACATAGCAGTAAACTGCTCACTGACACGCCTGAACATCTCTTGAATGGATGTCGAGTTACCAATGAAAGTAGAAGCCATCTTGAGACCGGTTGGTGGAATATCACAAACAGTTGATTTCACGTTGTTGGGGATCCACTCAACAAAGTATGAAGAGTTCTTGTTCTGAACATTCAACATCTGTTCATCCACTTCCTTAGTGCTCATCTTTCCACGGTAAATAGCAGAAGCAGTCAAGTAGCGCCCGTGACGAGGATCAGCCGCACACATCATGTTCTTAGCATCCCACATTTGCTGTGTTAGCTCAGGAACGGTAAGAGCACGGTATTGCTGAGAACCTCGTGATGTCAGAGGAGCGAAACCAACCATAAAGAAGTGGAGACGGGGGAAAGGAATGAGATTAACTGCAAGCTTCCTTAAATCAGAGTTAAGTTGTCCAGGAAACCTTAAACAGCAAGTAACCCCAGACATTGTGGCAGAGATCAGATGGTTAAGATCGCCAACTGTCATTAACAAAACAGCATTAGTTAGCTTAAACATCTAGGAAAACGCCAATTAACAAATATTGTAAGAGTGTCACATCAGAATAGTGAACTTACAGCTAGGGGTTGTGAGCTTGAGGGTTCTGAAGCAAATATCATACAGAGCTTCGTTATCAAGAACCATACACTCATCAGCATTTTCCACAAGCTGGTGAACAGACAATGTGGCGTTGTAAGGTTCAACAACAGTGTCTGAAACCTTGGGTGAGGGGAAAACAGAGAAGGTCATCATCATTCGGTCGGGATATTCTTCCCTGATCTTTGAAATCAAAAGGGTACCCATACCAGACCCTGTACCACCTCCTAGAGAATGGCATACCTGAAATCCTGTACATTAATAAACAAGCACGTATGTGAGATATACAGCCACATAATATAATAAGTACATGCTCCAGATATAATATCCTCAATTTTAATACAATCCAGTTGCAGAGTGAACATCAGACATATACACGATCAAAAAAAAAATCAGAGACAGCATGTTTTGAATCCAAACATGAACTGGTTAAGCTGGTGTAGACATTTTATATACTGCCAATAAACAAATACAAGATTCAACACTTCTCACATATGTCAAGCACCATTCAAAACTAGTGTCCAACAAACTTGAATCAATTTGAACACAAACAAATCCCAACAGATTCAAAAATCACATAGCTCTCACTTCTAACATGATTTGAAGCACAAGAATCAGCCCAATAACAACAGCAACCAGTTACTCGAAAACACAGATATGTATGTTAAACATCCAAAAATCAAACACTAAACAAACAGTCCAATACTAGGGGGTGTTTGTTTGGGCCTTTATAGCAGGCGTATTGCTTATTTGTTTTGGGCTTATGTTTTATAAGCTTGCTTGTTGTGGCTTACTTTAAAACATTTAGGCTTATATAAGTTTAAGTTTATATAAGACAAAAAGTTTTGAAATGAGACACAAAAACTGAGCTTATAAAAGGCTAAACCGAAAAGCAAATAATCCATATGCCGGCTATATAAGCCAAAACGAACACCCCCACAACGCACAAATATTCACAAAATTTAACAAACTACACCGTATTCAACCGAATATCAACGACAACAACAAACTACTAAACAAATATAAAATATATTTATACAAAAACATTATCGATAAGTAAACAAGCCATAACTATACAAACCACTATATCAACACAAATATTAAACATAAACATTAACAGATCTAACATAACGTCAACAATAAACACATTAGTACACAAAACACATTAACAAACAAATAAATCATTTATAAAAACCACAGATCTACATCATTTCTAACCTTAAACCAACAGATCTAAACATATAAACAACAGATCTACAAATTATATAAACAATAAAAATATAAAAAATAATAGATCTGAAATTTTATATAAATATAAATATTTATACCTTGTAAACAATCACAGTTCTCAGCCTCCTTCCTAACCACATCCAAAACCGAATCAATCAGCTCAGCACCTTCAGTATAATGCCCTTTCGCCCAGTTATTACCCGCACCAGACTGACCAAACACGAAATTATCAGGCCTGAATATCTGACCATAAGCACCAGATCTCAAACTATCCATGGTCCCTGGCTCGAGATCCATCAACACAGCGCGTGGAACAAACCTTCCACCGCTAGCTTCGTTGTAGTAGACGTTGATGCGTTCAAGCTGAAGCTCTGAGTCGCCGGTGTATTTTCCGGTGACGTCGATGCCGTGTTCAGCGCATACGACTTCCCAGAACTTGGCTCCGATTTGGTTACCGCATTGGCCGCCCTGGATGTGGAGGATTTCTCTCATTTTTTTGGATTTGGGTGAGTGTGTGAGAGAGAGAGTGTGTGTGTGGGTGAATTAGGGTTTTGAAATGAGAGTGAGTGAAGTGGTGTGTGAGAGTGTTTTTATATAGAGGGTGTGTGGGTCGGGTCAGTGGGTGTAGATGTAGACAGGTAATATCCAGGGTTTTCTTTTTTTTTTGTTTTTGAAAATGAAAATATTTTTGGATTTCAAATTTTGAAATGGTTGTCACTAGTGAGACAGACTATGAAGTGTTTTCGTTTTTTACTATTTTCGTTTTCTTATTTTATTTTTACTAGTTGTAATATTTTTATATTTTATAACTTTATATGAGAAGTGATTGCATGTCTAATTTTATACTTAAATATGTGTAACAAAAATCCATTGGTTGTATCCACAAGACTCGCATCTTTACCAGGATCGTCTCGTGAATTTTTGGTACCCATTTTCATTATAAAAATTTGGGCCCCTAAAACACAAACAGTTCAAAATACTTTTATATAAATTTGATTAACATTACTAAAATCGCAAGATCTATCTAAAAAAATAAAATATCAATTGGATAACTGGTTATGGTTAATCACTTAACCCTTATTTAGGAAATTCGTTATGATTTGATCGCTTAATCCTTGTTTTCAGCCTGGGTATTGTGTCTCACTATAAAACCAACGATTATGATGTACGCATATATCTATTTTCTATAGAACAAAAGTAATTTCAAACAACTAGACTCATATTCTATATGTTACATAATAATAAAGTAATAAATGAAACAAACTAGATAAAAAAACAATACCTGAAAATGGCGAAAGTTGTTTGTGTTTGTTGAAGAGATATCACAAAAACAACAGTTAATGATGATGAGATCTTACGTTTTGCAATAAAAAAAGAAGGGTTGTATGTAAAACCCGTATTTTAAATCGAGAATTTATAAATACGCGGGTTATTATTACTTTACGCGGGATAATTGCCAGCAGCATATGTTGCGCCGCAGCAGATGTGTCTTGCGCCGCAACTGTTGCTTCGCAGAACCATGATCTGCAGGCCCTTCAATTTGCGCCGCAACTCACGTGTCATGCGCCGCAACTGTTGATCCGCAGATCTGTTGCGCCGCAACTGATGTGTATTGCGCCGCAACTCGTAGTCTGGGCCAAGCCCGTGTGAAGGAAATAAAACAGACGGGAGTGTAACCTTTTCTTTTCTACAGCCGACACAAACACACATATGAAACCCTAAAATCAAAACAAACAGCCGCCTACATTTTCTTTGTGTTCTCTCCTTCCCTGCCGCGACCCACATCAAGAAACACGAATAAGGGATCGAGGATTGATCCTAGAAGAACAATAGATTTGCTGTTTTGAAACCCTAAACGGTTAGTAAGCATATGTAAACCCTAATTCGTTTTATTCTTTTCTTTTAATCCGATTTATTGGGGTTTAAAACATGTTAAATAAATATTATGATCCGGGCTGTATGTCGGGATGTTGTTATGGTGATTGACTACACAACCAGCCGCAAATCATTAGGGTTTGGTTGGGGTTTACACTAACGGGGTGTTTGGCAGTGGGTTTTAAACAGGGAATGGGGTTGTTTGGCTACAGGGGTAACGGGCTGTTTGGCAACCGGTTTTTAAAACAGTTAAGAGTGCGTTTGGGACTGTTAAATCTCATTTCTTTTTATGAGTTCACTTGAAATAAACGTTGTAAAATGCATTTAGTAAGTTAAATATAAACTGGTTTTATAAAAATATAAAAAGGGTATATTTTGGGAAAACGAATTAAACAAATTAAGAACGTACTTATATTAGCGAAATATTTTTATGAAATTAATTACCGACAGATATACATTGTACGTAACCATTAGTATAACGTTAATACATTAAAATAAATATAAGAAACCAATAAGATCAGAAAATTTGATAACGGATACCAGTTAACTTACTCGCGTCTTATAATTATGTAGCACGCGTGAAGCCCGAGTAGTATTCGTTCAGTCTTCCTTTCAGTCGGTACTGGACTAGAGGTACGGATTTTCCGTCCTTTCAGTAAGGACTTTCCTTTCTATGCATGATTAGGATTCCCCGTCTTCCGCCGAATGTTTTCCCAGTATATGTTTAATTTACTAGTAATCATGTTAATAACTAAATGGAATTGCCTGAGCGTTATATACAAGCACGACCAGTTTATGTACTAGTTACGGAGGTACCGTAACCACGACACTAGAGGCACCGGTGTCGTGACTCACATGCAGGAGAGTGATATCCTGCATCGTCCCACTCATGTTCAGTTGGCCATTCTTATATGTATGTTTTAGTGGGGCGTATGGATGCATCCTAGGCTATATGTGTTACATGTTATCAGGGTGAATGTGGTGTGTGCTCTACATCCTTCACATTGGAGCTGATCCCTCCACCCAGCACAGTTATTTAGAGGTCACCCCTCTACAGCATGACGAGGTCACCCCTCCAGTTATTCATGCACGGTTGTTACAGCACGTGACCTATATAAGCTCTGGCAAATAAAATACAGTAAATGCATGTTTTCAGAAATTAAAAGTTATATTTCAGTATCAGTTTTATGAACCAGGTTTTACAGATGTTATGCAAGGTTATACCACATGTTACATATCAGTCTTATAGCTTCATTATTGACTTCTATTGCATTATCTTTCTGTACATTCTTATCATGCTATATCCGTTCACTGAGCGTTATGCTCAGCCGTAGTTTCCTTTCATGTTTCCAAACGGCAGGTACACAGGGACGATCTTAGGACTTCTAAGAGAGTACGTGCATTTGGATGGGAGCTATCCAGACTCCTTTAATTTTTATGCACGCATTACGTTACTTTACTTTGGTTGTTTGGACACTGTTTCGTCCTTTTTCTTTCCGTATTTTAATCTTTATATTTTGGGCTTGTTGGACTACCGATGTTTGATTCCGGTATTTCCGTTGGTCAGTTAATGTTTAATACATTGCCTTGCATGCTTTGATGACACGCCATAAATACACGTAACGGTCCACTTATCCAAGTGGGGTGTTACAATTATGGTATCAGAGCGCAAGGTTCGACCTGTAGGCTCTAAAACTTGACCTGTGACTAGTGGGTGGTCATCAGGAACTTCCTGTATTTTGGCGTCGTTATCTTCCATGCTATTTATGTATTTTATCAGTCAGCTTTTCAAAATTTTGATTAAGTAAACGGCTGGTACAGGACTGGCCATATTTAATCGCATGTGATTTCAGCAAAATTTTTGTTTTGGTGAACTGACCATAGGCGTTCACCCTTGTTATTTAAATTTTGTATGGATGAACTGACCATAGGCGTTCATCCTTACTCATGTCAGATTTATGTTTCAGAAATCATTTTGTGAACTGACCCTAGGCGTTCACCAGTATTCATGTCATGTTTTGTCAGTTATACCACCATGAATTACACTAAGCATATTCAGATATATTACCCCAGATTTTTGCAGTTTTATCAACTCATTCTATTATATTTCAGATGCCACCCAGACGCGAAACCGAGAATGATCCTAACGCAGCTGCCATTGCTGCTGCTGTTCAGGCTGCTATACAGGCCATGTTACCCCAAATTCGTGACGAGATCCGAGCTGAATATCAGAATGGACCTCAGCAGAATAACAACCCTCCTGCTCCACCACCTGCCACTTTACCCGCGTGGCTGGATCTGTTCAACAAACAGAAACCCCGACTGTTTGAGCAGACTGTAGCTCCAACTGATGCAGAAGACTGGATCTACCATATAGAGAAAATTTTTGGAGCTATGGGTTGTGGTGATGTTTTCAAAGTTAGGCTTGCAGTTTATAAGCTGGAGGGTCCTGCTCTACATTGGTGGAGGTCTCAGAAACAGTCCAACGGGGGAGATGCTTGGGAGCTTGCATTGACCTGGGCACGTTTCAAGACGATGTTCTATGACCAGTTTTTCCCGCATGCGGAACAAGCTAAGATGAAGAGGGACTTTCACGTTATTCGTCAGAATAATGGCGAGAACAGTATCGAGTTCATGCACCGATACCTCAGGATGGCTGGATTCTTGGGGGAGGCTGCGGGTACCGTAGAGGAGCAAGTGAAGCAATTTCGCTGGGCTCTTCACACCAGGACTGCAGATAGATTGATGAGTGCCACATTCACTAATGTGTCACAAGTAGCTAATGCAGCTCGGGACATCGAGATGCTTTATGAGAGGGACGAGCTCGAGATTTTAGAGCGCCCGGAGAAGAGGTACATCTCACCCAACAGACTTAAACATTTTAGCCATTATTGCTTGGCAACTTATATGTTATTAAAACCTTGCAGACACAGAGGAGGAGACCGATCCCAATCGGCTCCTCCGCATCAGAACTACAGGAACCACGGTCAGTCATATGACCGTAATCGGTCAGATAGGAGGAACGGCGGTGATAATTACCGCGGTAGTTCCAACTCCTCTGGCAGCTACAGGTGAGCCTTTAAGCTCCAAGAATACTAAGCTATCGTGTAAAACAGATCTAAAAAAAAAATTTATTTGTAAATTCCAACAGAGATGCCGGACAGGGGCGTGACCAAAACAACAGGGGTCAACAGGTTGCCCGACCGTCAAATTCTGGTAATTTTAAAATTTAGTCAGTCAGCCTTACTTCAGTTAAGTTATCAGAATCGTGACACGTATATATCATCATAAATCAGGTGCTCAGCAAACCAGAGCTACTTCCACCGGGTTTACTTACCCCACTTGCATCACGTGTGGGAAGAAACACTCGGGACCTTGTCGTCGTGGTTCGGGTAATTGCTACCAGTGTGGTCAGCCCGGCCATTTGAAGAGGGATTGCAAGAGCGGGAATGTTGCCGGTACTTCAGGCCAGACTCCTCAGATGTTACCTCTGCCACCACCGATACCACCAACCACCGGTCGTGTCTACACTACTACCCGTGAACAAGCAAATAAGACCACAGGTACTATTACTGGCATTTTGTTTATACACGGACAGTCTGCATGCGTGCTTTTCGATACAGGCGCCACGCACTCGGTTATATCTACTTCATATGTGGTTAGAATAAACATGACCCCTACGCCACTAGACAGTGCACTTAGTATATCTACCCCCATGCGAGACTCTGTACTCATTACCCAAGTATATAAGGATCTCCCTCTTGAGTTTGATGATAAAATCCGTCCAGTCAGTGCTCTTCCTTTGGATATGTGTGAATTCGATATTATTCTGGGTATGGATTGGTTATCGGTTCATCATGCCACCATAGATTGCCATGCTCACCAGGTTATTTTTGGTGATGTCCAGACACCAGAGTATATTCACCGAGGCTTCCTACCAGGAAAACATGTTCAGATCATTTCAGCTTTACAGGCTCGTACCTTACTATATCATGGTTGCGAGGGTTTCCTAGCTACAGTCCATGACACGACTTCTGAAACACCTTCGATTCATGATCAGCCAGTTGTGTCAGATTTTCAGGATGTTTTTCCTGAGGAACTTCCAGGTTTACCTCCCATGCGAGAGGTAGAATTTGGTATCGATCTCGTTCCGGGTGCAGAACCAGTATCTAAAGCTCCTTACCGTATGGCTCCTGTAGAGCTTAAGGAACTGAAGGATCAACTTCAGGAACTTCTCGAAAGGGGTTTCATCCGTCCCAGCGTGTCACCTTGGGGCGCTCCAGTTTTGTTTGTCAAGAAGAAGGATGGTAGTATGCGTTTGTGTATTGACTATCGTGAGTTGAATAAGCTCACTATTCGTAACCGTTATCCACTTCCTCGTATTGACGATTTATTCGACCAACTTCAGGGTGCTAAGCACTTCTCAAAAATCGATCTACGGTCAGGTTACCATCAGTTGCGTGTAAAAGAGCAGGATATATCCAAAACTGCTTTTCGCACGAGGTACGGTCATTACGAGTTTGTTGTCATGCCATTCGGTCTCACGAATGCGCCTGCAGTATTTATGGACTTAATGAACAGAGTCTTCCACGAATTTTTAGACAAGTTTGTGATCGTATTCATCGATGATATCCTTATTTTCTCCAAATCCAAAGAGGAACATGAGAATCATCTCCGTACAGTTTTGCAGATTCTCAGACAAGAAAAGCTATACGCTAAATTTTCGAAGTGCGAATTTTGGCTGAATACAGTGGCGTTTCTAGGTCATATTGTGTCTGCGGACGGAATCACCATGGATCCTGCAAAGGTGGAGGCTATCACCAAATGGCCAAGACCGACGTCTGTCACAGAGATACGTAGTTTTCTTGGGTTGGCAGGTTACTACCGCAGGTTTGTGGAAAACTTCTCACGCTTAGCGTTACCATTGACCCAACTTATGCGAAAAGGCGAGAAGTTTATATGGACCGAGGAGAGAGAAAAGAGTTTCGAGGAACTCAAGCATCGATTGATCTCAGCACCGATACTTACTCTCCCATCCGGTACAGGTGGTTATCAGATATACAGCGACGCATCGGGAAAAGGCTTAGGCTGTGTTCTTATGCAGCATGGGAAAGTCATCGCTTATGCTTCGCGTCAACTAAAGCCGTATGAGAAAAATTATCCTACTCATGATCTAGAGCTCGCAGCAGTCGTCTTCGCCCTTAAAATCTGGAGGCATTACTTATACGGTGAGTCGTGTGATATCTTCACCGATCACAAAAGTCTCAAGTATATATTTACCCAGCGAGAGCTGAACATGAGACAGCGGCGATGGTTAGAACTGCTGAAAGATTATGACACTAACATCCAGTATCACCCAGGTAAAGCAAATGTCGTGGCAGATGCCCTTAGCAGAAAGTCAGGTATGGTAAATGGCATCAAAGTTCAGGAAGAAATTATTCGGGATTTAGAGCAGTATGATATTGAGCTCTTAGTACGCGGACAGAGGGGATACTGGGCTAGTTTGAGGGTAGAACCAGATTTACTCTCCAGGATTAAAGACGCCCAAAAGGATGATGGTGAGATCTGGGCGATCATCCAGAACATTGACCGTCAGACCGAATTTCGCATCGATGACGACGGTATTGCATGGCAGGGTACCAAACTCTGCGTTCCAGAAGATCCTGCTCTTAGAGAAGCCTTGATGACTGAGGCTCACAGCTCTCCGTTCTCCATTCATCCGGGTTCCACAAAAATGTACCATGATCTTAAGCAGCATTTCTGGTGGAACGGCATGAAGCAGGATGTCGCAACATTTGTATCTAAATGTCTGACCTGCCAGCAGGTTAAGATAGAACATCAGCGTACCAGCGGGTTACTTCAGCCATTAGAAATTCCAATGTGGAAATGGGACAAGATTTCTATGGACTTTGTTACCGGTTTACCACAGACTCAGCGGCGACATGATGCAATCTGGGTCATTGTCGACCGCTTGACCAAGTCAGCACATTTCATTCCTATTCGTAAAGATTTCGCAGTCAGTAAATTGGCGAAACTATTCACCGAGGAGATTGTACGGTTACATGGTACACCCTCCGAAATTATATCAGATAGAGATCCACGGTTTACTTCTCATTTCTGGGGAGGCCTGCATAAAGCTTGGGGAACTAGGCTCAAGCTCAGCACAGCTTTCCATCCACAGACGGACGGTCAGTCAGAGCGTACTATCCAGACCTTGGAGGACATGCTACGCGCATGTGCATTAGAATGGACAGGACACTGGGATGACTACATTTGCTTGGTCGAGTTTGCTTACAACAACAGTTGGCATGCTAGTATCAAGCGTGCTCCATTCGAGATGTTATACGGTAGAAAATGCCGTGCTCCGATTTGTTGGGATCAGGTGGGAGAACGTTTAATTGAAGGACCTGAACTGATAGAACTGACCAATGAAAAGGTCGCCATCGCTAGGGCGAAGCTGCAAGAAGCGCGTACTCGCCAGAAGAGTTACGCCGACAAGCATCGCAGAGATCTATCTTTTCAGACTGGGGATCGTGTGTTCCTCAAAGTATCACCCGCACGAGGCGTCAGACGTTTTGGCCTCAAAGGCAAACTTAGCCCTCGCTACATCGGACCGTTCGAGATCCTTGAACGTATTGGTGAAGTGTCATATCGATTGGCGTTACCGCCTCAGCTTTCACACGTTCACAACGTGTTTCATGTCTCATTACTCAGGGGGTACAACTATCATGAGCTTCACAAAGTAAATTATCCACTCGATCAGATTCGGGAGGATTTATCTTATATCGAGGAACCCGAAGCGGTTTTAGATCGCCAGGATCGAGTCATGAGAAGGAAGACCATTCCTTTCGTCAAGATCCTGTGGAGGAATCATACAGAGCGAGAGGCCACTTGGGAAACAGAGGAGTCTATACGGACTTCTTATCCTCACTTTCAGTTTTGATTCGGGTATGTCTTTTCAGCTTTTATGTCGTTCAATTTATCAGCATTTCAGCCTTTACTTCAGTCAGCTTAAATACCTTGTAATTCGGGGACGAATTTTTCTTTTAGAGGAGAGGAATTGTAAAACCCAGTACGCCGCATTTTAATTCGGGGACGAATTATTTCTTTTAGAGGGGAAGAATTGTAAAACCCGTATTTTAAATCGAGAATTTATAAATACGCGGGTTATTATTACTTTACGCGGGATAATTGCCAGCAGCATATGTTGCGCCGCAGCAGATGTGTCTTGCGCCGCAACTGTTGCTTCGCAGAACCATGATCTGCAGGCCCTTCAATTTGCGCCGCAACTCACGTGTCATGCGCCGCAACTGTTGATCCGCAGATCTGTTGCGCCGCAACTGATGTGTATTGCGCCGCAACTCGTAGTCTGGGCCAAGCCCGTGTGAAGGAAATAAAACAGACGGGAGTGTAACCTTTTCTTTTCTATAGCCGACACAAACACACATATGAAACCCTAAAATCAAAACAAACAGCCGCCTACATTTTCTTTGTGTTCTCTCCTTCCCTGCCGCGACCCACATCAAGAAACACGAATAAGGGATCGAGGATTGATCCTAGAAGAACAATAGATTTGCTGTTTTGAAACCCTAAACGGTTAGTAAGCATATGTAAACCCTAATTCGTTTTATTCTTTTCTTTTAATCCGATTTATTGGGGTTTAAAACATGTTAAATAAATATTATGATCCGGGTTGTATGTCGGGATGTTGTTATGGTGATTGACTACACAACCAGCCGCAAATCATTAGGGTTTGGTTGGGGTTTACACTAACGGGGTGTTTGGCAGTGGGTTTTAAACAGGGAATGGGGTTGTTTGGCTACAGGGGTAACGGGCTGTTTGGCAACCGGTTTTTAAAACAGTTAAGAGTGCGTTTGGGACTGTTAAATCTCATTTCTTTTTATGAGTTCACTTGAAATAAACGTTGTAAAATGCATTTAGTAAGTTAAATATAAACTGGTTTTATAAAAATATAAAAAGGGTATATTTTGGGAAAACGAATTAAACAAATTAAGAACGTACTTATATTAGCGAAATATTTTTATGAAATTAATTACCGACAGATATACATTGTACGTAACCATTAGTATAACGTTAATACATTAAAATAAATATAAGAAACCAATAAGATCAGAAAATTTGATAACGGATACCAGTTAACTTACTCGCGTCTTATAATTATGTAGCACGCGTGAAGCCCGAGTAGTATTCGTTCAGTCTTCCTTTCAGTCGGTACTGGACTAGAGGTACGGATTTTCCGTCCTTTCAGTAAGGACTTTCCTTTCTATGCATGATTAGGATTCCCCGTCTTCCGCCGAATGTTTTCCCAGTATATGTTTAATTTACCAGTAATCATGTTAATAACTAAATGGAATTGCCTGAGCGTTATATACAAGCACGACCAGTTTATGTACTAGTTACGGAGGTACCGTAACCACGACACTAGAGGCACCGGTGTCGTGACTCACATGCAGGAGAGTGATATCCTGCATCGTCCCACTCATGTTCAGTTGGCCATTCTTATATGTATGTTTTAGTGGGGCGTATGGATGCATCCTAGGCTATATGTGTTACATGTTATCAGGGTGAATGTGGTGTGTGCTCTACATCCTTCACATTGGAGCTGATCCCTCCACCCAGCACAGTTATTTAGAGGTCACCCCTCTACAGCATGACGAGGTCACCCCTCCAGTTATTCATGCACGGTTGTTACAGCACGTGACCTATATAAGCTCTGGCAAATAAAATACAGTAAATGCATGTTTTCAGAAATTAAAAGTTATATTTCAGTATCAGTTTTATGAACCAGGTTTTACAGATGTTATGCAAGGTTATACCACATGTTACATATCAGTCTTATAGCTTCATTATTGACTTCTATTGCATTATCTTTCTGTACATTCTTATCATGCTATATCCGTTCACTGAGCGTTATGCTCAGCTGTAGTTTCCTTTCATGTTTCCAAACGGCAGGTACACAGGGACGATCTTAGGACTTCTAAGAGAGTACGTGCATTTGGATGGGAGCTATCCAGACTCCTTTAATTTTTATGCACGCATTACGTTACTTTACTTTGGTTGTTTGGACACTGTTTCGTCCTTTTTCTTTCCGTATTTTAATCTTTATATTTTGGGCTTGTTGGACTACCGATGTTTGATTCCGGTATTTCCGTTGGTCAGTTAATGTTTAATACATTGCCTTGCATGCTTTGATGACACGCCATAAATACACGTAACGGTCCACTTATCCAAGTGGGGTGTTACATTGTATGTTTGTTATATAAAAATAAGGGGTTTTGAACCTTAATTTCTATAAGACAAAATCGGAAGAAAAAAAAATAACATGCAGAACACAAATTTGTATTGGATTGGTATGAAACCTTGGGCCCTACGCTCATTCTCTATGTTTAATAGTAAAATATTTGGTGCCCCAGTCACATAATGGATATGTTCCACCGCTCACTTTGAACACCCTTGTATCCGGGCCTGATCTTCACAATTCAATAAGCTTGTGACACATATGTCAATCTTTTTCCAACTGTATATACTAAAATTATATTTCGGTTTGGTTCTTAGTTCATGTTTTTTTTAATTGAGTCCTTAATCTAGTGTCACATGGCTCATTGTTCCAAAGAGGTACATTTCGAAATTGAATACTATAGCAATGATAGTTCGTCTCTAGATGATTTAGAATTAGAAGGTCAATATAATAACCTATGTAAACTAAGTCTAAAATTCATTAAAAAGAACAAATTGCTAAAATCAACTAGGACCAAGCTTGAAAGTAAGATTAGTGAGCTAAGAGATAAATTAGCTAAGCTTGAGAAAATTAAAGAAGTTGATTTAGGTTGTCTAAATTGTGAAAATCTTAGACAATAAAATAAAGATCTCAAGAGCACCTCCAATAACTTGGAAAAGTTCATGAAAAGTACTAGTGCTTTTGACGATATGTTAAGTAAACAAATTCTTTCTAGGGAAAGACTTGGATTGGGATTTAACACTAATGAAGCATCTACTAGTGAACCAAAACAAGTTAGGTTTTCTGAAAAACGTCCCACTGCCCGCGGTTCTCCGAAATATGGGGTGGTTCCATATCAATATGGAACCGCAGGTTGCATTAAGGAACGGTGGATAGAAGATGATTTTTGTGAAAATCCTCAACTTTCTGAAAAGGCTATTTTAGGTAAAGGGACAAAACATCTTGTTGTTAACAATGTTAAATTACCTATAATTGATAAAAATGAACTTGATAAATTCTACAAGCCTTTAAGTAAACCTTTAATGGGAATGAGAAAATTATCAAGACAGTCATCTACTCCTCCAATAGTACGAAATGATTCAAGGCCTAGAAGTAGAACACCAACACCTAAAAGAAATGATCACTCTAAGTCACGATCTTGGAGTAAAACACCAACACCTATAAACAACAATAATTCTAGGTCTAGTTCAAAGACTCCTAAGAAAAAAAATGGACATCAAAATGCTCATATGAATTAGAATAATTTTCAACAATATTTTTCTCCGTAGGGCATGTGTCCTCCATTCATGCATCCCAATCAAATGCAAGGAACGTTTGGAACTAACAATTTTAGACCCATGAGATATTGGGGACCAAATGTTTGATCTTGTGTGTTGTTACCTAGATATGTTTGAGAATTGATTTGGAGCCCGATGAGTGGATTAAGGATAGTGGTTGTTCTAAACACATGACGGGTAATCGAAATTTGTTCTCATCTTACAAATCATATAATTGAGGTAACGTCACTTTCGCTAGTAAGCTATGTGGTAAGATAATTGGCAAAGGTACGGTTTCTCTTGACTCCATGACCATCGAAAATGTTGAGCACGTAGATAACTTAGGGTTTAACTTACTAAGTATCGGTCAAATTTGTGACAATAAGTGTAAGGTCATCTTTTCGGAACATGATAGCGAAATCGTAAAAGATGGAAAGATCACTGGAAAAGGTGTTAGAAAGCATGGGCTTTATATCATGAAGGTCAATAGGAAGTCAAATGACAACTTATGTCTAACGACTTTAGATGATAGTTCTACTCTTCGTCATAGGATATTAGGTCACGCTAATATGCGTTTAATTCAATCTTTAATCTTTAAGGAGTTGGTAAGACATCTCCCCAAGATTAAGTTTGATAGTTACTTTTGTGATGCTTGCAAAGTTGGGAAGCAAGTTCACTCAAGTCACAAGGCCAAGTATTTGGTATCGACCTCTCGGTGCCTAGAGCTCCTACATATGGATCTCTTTGGACCTTCCGTCATACGGAGTTATTGAGGTAACCTTTATACCCTAATTATAGTTGATGACTATTCTAGATTCACTTGGACTAGATTTTTTGCTACTAAGAATGAAGTTATCGATCATTTCGAAACCTTTAGTCGAAAGAACCAAAATCAACTAGGATGTTCAATTGTCTCTATTAGGACGGATCATGGTAGGGAATTTTATAACGAAGTGCGATTTGGTGCCTTTTGTGAAGCTCAAGGTATTACTCATAACTTCTCGGCTCCTCGCACTCCACAATCAAATGGGGTAGTTGAAAGGAAGAATAGGACTATCCAAGAGATGAGTAGGACCATGTTAAACGAGCAATCTTTGCCTCAAAATTTTTAGTGCAATGTTGTTGAAACATCGACCTATATTCTCAACCGTATTTTTATTCGACCTTTCCTAGGTAAGACCCCTTATGAGATTCTTAAAGGTAAGAAACCCTCATTAGAATACTTTAAGGTGTTCAAAATCAAGTGATTCATACTCAACACCAAAGACTACCTTACTAAGTTCGACCCAAAGTCGTATGAAGGTATCTTTTTAGGTTATTCTCAAACTAGTAAAACCTACATAGTCCTCAAAACAACCTCGGGTGTAATCGAAGAATCACTCAACGTGAAATTTGATGAAACCCCACCTTCATCTAAGACACCACCTTTGGTAGATGATGACTTAGATGAAATAGACATAGTTAAAGCCAAAGAGGTTAGAAAAATAGGAGTTGAAGACCTTAATGTTGAAAAGGGAGTAAACATTAGGGAGTCTAAGGATCATGCTCTCAAAAACGTCATAGGCGACCTTAATCAAAGGACCCTTAGATCTCAAGTCCAAGATCAAGGTAACTTCTTTTGTTTTGTCTCATTGATTGAACCAAAGAATGTTAAAGAAGCTTTAATGGATGAGAGTTGAGTCATCTCCATGCATGAAGAATTGAATCAATTCATTGCTAATGACGTTTGGGAACTTGTTCCTCCACCTAGAAGTACTACCATCATATGAACCAAGTGGGTGTATGAAATTGAGTATTTTAAAGTTCGTTTATTCTCGATTCTTGACAAATTGAAAGTCCTAAACATATCAAGCCTTTAATTGTTCTTGGTTGTTAAGGGTATTTGGAAGTCTATGTCTAATTCAATCAATACGTAAAAGAGGAAAAATAATAGGTAATAAGTGTGAAAACACTTATCCTTTTACCACTTATTTCCAATAATAACAAGACCAAAACGTGTATTTTATGTCGTAAAAGTCGGAATTATGCATGGTTTGTGTTTTTATTGTGTTTTAGGACCAAAAGATGCAAAAGGAAGAAAACATGGGCTATCACGGGCTTTTATCGAAGAAAAAGACTAAAGACGAAGTCGAAAGATCGAGAATGCAAAAAGAACGGAAGTCCAAGGCCAATTCTGAAGATTTATCAAAGAAAAAGTATAAAGACGGAAGTTTAATGAAGTCGAAGAACTCAAGTCTAATTTTAGAAGAAAAGTTCAACTTATATCGACAAATCCCGAGACGACGTCGAGAAAGACAAAGATTAAGTCGAGTCGAGTTGAGAAGAAAGAAATTAGATAGCTTAAGCATGTAATATTCCCCACCTCCTATAAATACCCTCCTAATGTGTCATTAGGAGGGTGTTAGGTGGTTAATTTTTAGAGTAGTTTAATTTTAGTTTTCAAGTTTTTCTTAAGTTTTTTTCTTCCCTCTAGTTTTCCTAGTTTATCAACTTTAATCTTGTAATCTTTTGATATTAATCTTTTATCAATCAAGCTTATTTTCTTAATTCTCATTCTACCTTTCTTAAATTTTTTCTTAATCGTGATAATCATGTAGTTAATCTCATCTCTTTGATTAAGTGATTGTTTTATTCATGTGATTGATCTTGTAGTTTTGATGTGATGGATGTTTTGAGCTTATTGTGGTTATTAATCTCCTAGTGTTTAGCTTATTCTTGATTAAGTTGTTTTGATAGATTAATATAATTGCTTATTAATTGATTTTAAATGTTTTGATTAATTAGTGTTTTTATAGTTTTTAATTTGTGGCTTATTTAGTTCTTCTTAAAATTTATTTGGTTAAAGTCTTGGTAAATTGCTTGTTTGTTTCGTGCTTATTTGTAGCTTATTTCTTAAGTTTTGATGTTTTTGCTTATTCGTATCTGTGTTTCAACAATTTCGGATTAGGGTTAATTTTTCTGAAAATTCCATTTTTCTGAATTGATCATTTCTCTGAAATCGTCCCTTTTCTGAAAAAGCAATTATTCCGAAATTATCCTTTCTCTGAATTCATCATTCTTATGAAAACCATCTTTTTCCGAAAAACCTATTTCTCTGAAAATCTCTCTTTTCCGAAAACCCATTTTTTCTGAATTTGTCTTTATTCCGAAAAAGCTAATTATTCTGAAAAGATCTTTATTCCGAAAATCTATGTTTTTTCTGAAAAGTCAGTTTTTCCGAAAAGGCAGTTATTCCGAAGATTCCATTTTTCTGAAAATCAGTTTATTCCGAAAAATCTGTTATTCTGAAGAGTCCAATATTTCTGAAAACACCATTTTTCCGAAGAAGCTCCTTTCCGAAGAAACCATTTTTCCGAAGATGCCATTATTCTGAAAATCCATTTTTCTGAAATTCCAATTTTCAGACTTAGTGTAATTGGTAGTTTTCTGAATTGTTTTTATTTTCCAGCTTTAATTTTTCCCGTCTTTTTACTTAGCATTGTTTTAACTTGTTTTATCTTAGACTAGCAGGGTACCCGCGCGATGCGGCGGCGGGTACCCTGTGACTAAATGTTTAGACGCAATAATTTGTTTTTCTTTGTTACAACTTCTGAATCAAAAGTTTTTATTCAAAAACATGTCCTAAGATCGTAATTTCAATCGAGGGATATTATTATTTTTGGCATTATAGTAGGGTACCTGCGCATTGCGACAACGGATACCATGTAATCAAATCTCTTGTCGGGAAATATTTTTCAATCAAATGTTTTCAGTGATAATAGTTTTTCACATGGCGAGAATTTTAAGAAATAACTTTATTATAATTCTATATACATGTGCATCAAGACGATATCGAAACGGGTTAGTAGTATTACGAGGTTGTATTGAATGACGGTGAAATGCACTTGTTAATAAGTAGATGTTGTGTAATATTCATCACATTATATAACATGCAAATATTTACGTACTTAATATTTTACATGTTTTCATACTTTGTAAATTATTTGAAAATGTGTATTGACGTGGACAATTCTTTTCAATTGAATTATTTAGCAAAATAATTACAATTTCACTAAGCTTTTACTAATATACATATACAAATGATAGATAATTTTACTAAGCGTTACATATACAAATGTATAATATGTATTATAGATAAATATGCTTTTATTTGTTGTACAATAAGAATATATGATTGTACTTTTAAATAATTGAGTGTATTAATTATATATTAATTAATGTTATATTGTTTTTATTTTAAAGTATTTATTAACTATTATGTATTAATTTAAACATTTATTATTATGTATTAATTAGTATTAATATAAACATTAAATTTGAAAACTTATGTATTACTATTTTAATTATTAAGCTTGTTTTTGTTGTACATAATGTATTAAAACATGTAAGTTGAATTTTTAAGTTTTTATTTATAAAAGCCATTATGCTTTATATATAGTTATGATTATGATTATGATTATGATTGTGTGTGTTCTATTTGTTTGTAAAATAAGTATCATAACATGTAATTTTTATTTTAAGAGTATTTTAAAAATACATTAATTATGGTGTTTAATATTTTAATTAATGTATATTTGTAACATATAATTTATTACAATAAATTTATGGGTGGATTTAATAATTGTACCATAAACTATGTTATACTTAAAGTTAAAAAAAAATAATGTTTAATTAACTTGTACATTAAGCTTTTATATTTGTACTACTTAAAAATTAAATAAGAGAGAGATATCAATCTCTTTTATAAAGGAGTTAGATTAAATTTTCGAGCTTTCAACGACATTTTTATTTTTAGTTTAAAATAGATAACTTTTCTCCATTTATTATTCCACCAAGAACGACTGAGTCGCACTTTCTACCAGTAATCAATTCGAAAAGATCGGATTCAACGAACTTTCATACGAGCTTAAAAATCTTGTATTAAATGGCGCCGCTGCCGGCTCTTTTCGTTAAGATTAACGGTTTTTAGTGAGAGACGCGTTGGATTTTGGGATCCGTTCATCCTTGAACGTTATTTTCCTTGCTTTAAATTTTTAAAAATCCATAAAAATTAAAAAAATTTCAAAAATACAAAAAAAATTGAAAAACATATAAAAACCAAAAATATTTCTTGTATATTTTTCTTTTTCTTTTGCAGGTGTATGCGTACTCGATCAACGTCTTATCCCGAGCTCGAGACTCTCGATAATTTAGACATGGCCGGTGTACACAACAATAATAATAATCCACCTCAACCCAACATGAATAATAACAACAATGAACCTCTACCGGACAATCGTCCAATGATCGAACTTTTGCAAGCACATGTAGAGGGCAACAACGATGCTATTGTCATACCCGCGATTGGAGCCAACAACTTTGAGCTCAAATCCGGCTTCATTCAAATGGTCTCTGCTCAACCATTCTTGGGGCGTTCAATTGATGATCCTCGTTGTAGAATATTGATAACCTATGAATCTATGAAGGGGTTTGTTGTTTTCTAGAGAGAGAAACAAGAAAGAGAAAGTGAGAGAAAACTATGTGTTATTTCAAGAAATGGAACTAGTAAAATGACAACAACCAACCCCTTTCCATGGTGGAAAGGGGTATTTATACTTCCAAGCTACATGGGCTTGGGCCGGTCCATGACAAGCCCATGGACCGGTTCTTACTTAACTTAATAAGCAACTAGTGACTATTTGTTAACTACGAGCTATTACAACATACATAATATTATGGAGTGACCGATACTTCTAATATACGTAAAAACGTATTTCTAACAATCTCCCCCTAAGGGAGGTCACTCCACGTTACAAAATTCTAAACCTAGCATACTATACTAAGTCTTCGTTCTTTAGCTCGTAGTCTTTTCTTCTTTTCTTTCTTTTGTTGTGAATATGTTGGTTTGATCTTTTTGGCTTTGGCTTGAGAGCATTGTTCTTTGGCCTTTCACGTGCGATCTTTGCCTCTCTTGTGAATTTGCCTTCTCGTGACTCTATGTTCCACACACTTATGTCTTTTTGTTGAATTCTCGAAAGTTTCAGAGTTTGGTACAGCGGAAGACTTTATCTTGTACTTTCTTGAATTTTTGCTAAACTTTGATGCAGAAAAACATAAGCATGTGGGAACGACTTCTACAGGTACACCGCAACACCACCGTCTTCACTGGTACACAGCAACGCCACCGTCTTCAACAGGTACACAGCAACGCCACCGTCTTTAACAGGTACACAGCAACGACACGAATAAAATGGCTTTGAACATTTTATTCTAATTCGGTAGCATTTTACCTCCGGTCGGTGAAGACCGTTGGACGATATTAGATATCGTACCCGTGACGGATAGTTTCAATTAAGTAACTTCCTGACAGGATTTCGCGGGTAAACCCGTTCTCTTTATTCGACCGTCCAAAGCTGACTGCGAACATAAAGAGTGAATCACTTGGATAAATTATCCTTGTGATTTGAAGCCGTCAATTCATGAAACCTGGAACAAGTGAATTTCAATTAAGATTTTCACCATCGTTGCTTTCCAGTTGTCACGAGCTCAATTCATAAAGAATCTTGCACGTCACCTACCAAGTGCTGTTTGATGTTAACACTAGAAGGATTTCCACTCGTCACTGTGATCAATAAAGAGTCACTCTGAGTGTTTTGGCAAGATCATATGATAATGCGAAGAGGCCTGGAACGAGTTTAAGTTCAATTAAGAATTAAACCACTGTTTCTTTCCAGTTTTTCACAAGATTGGTTCTAAAAGAACCGCACGTGTAACCTACCATGAGCTTGTTTGATGTTGGCTCAAGCAGGATTTCCATCTTCATTGTAATACTTACGTATTACTCGGATGTTCTGGCAATATTACAGGAATATTGCGTAGGACTCATGAAAATCTCTTACTTTTCACAGTGTGTGAGAAAGCAAGGAATAAATGGAAAGTGTCCTAATGAGACTTTTGATGATCTCTTGGCTCTAGACTCGATTGTGCGTTTTGATTTAGTGAGCGATGGCTGGAGAGGAGTGCCACCTTTTCAATACCAGTCTATTCGGAGTGAATAAACCAATAGATAACGTGTTAATCTCCGTGTGATTAAAACAAATACCTTTTGAGAGATATTTGAGTTAGCTGGGAAGGGTTGTGCATTGCATCACTGGGTCCATGATGTCTTTCTTCAATACCGAGAATCATTAACAAAAAATGACCTCAATAGCATATGTATTGACCCGGTTTCTGCCTAAAGTTGTAAGGAGGGCTTCTTTCTTTACACCCTTTATCTTTACAATTCTTTTTCATTCTTCAACCCCTTCAATGCTTACCAATACGTCATCACTAGCACCTTGTTGTGATTGTTCCAGTGCTAGCTTAAGTACTTGGTCGGCATTCAGCTACGTTCACATTCTTTCTCCATCTTTTCTAGGACTTCTAATTCTATCTAGGGAATTGTCCTTGGGAAGATTCCATCGGCTCTGATGAATCATTGGACTAAACCTATTCCTACCACCCTTTTGTCACCACATCCGTCGTGAATTAAGCGTGTTTTGGGAAGGAATTGCCACCATGAAAAATCATTGAAAATCACCTAAAGTACTTGTGATATTGAAATCAAAAGTTTTGTACCTTAGGTGTTTTGTTCATCAAAAACGCTCCCCATTAACACGTGCTTTACACATATTAAGTTGGATAATCGTTAAGTCTTTTTCATCTTTTAGCCAAGTATCACTTACGTCTCCTTAATCCCATTTTCTCCCCTTATCCAAAATGTTAACCATTAATATTTGGGATATTGAATGGATTAACCGGTCTTTGGGTAAAAAATGAAATCGATGTTTGGCCATAGAACAAGTTATTGCTCCCCCTTAATTGAATAAGGGATAGTTGTAGTGCTTTAGTATGATATATTTTGAAAGATTTAGAATCTCGTGAGAAATTCTTGAAAAATTATCATACCTTAACACTACATCAAGCCATACAAGCACAATATTCACAAATATACATATTCACAATTGAAAACCAATATAAAGTGGACCTGAAGTGTACGACCCATTAGATGGATCGTTGCAGTAGCTTGTGGTGCACTAAATACGGTCTTCCACCAACGAACCTTTCCAAGCTCCTCATCAATCTACGTTCACGGAGCTTTTGATCTATCTTCTTGATCACGTACTTCGCCATCTGCCGGTAACCCGGATGCCAATCCTCCGTCATCTCTGGCAAAGTCCCACCCGAGTTCAGATGCTCCAACTTTCCTCTGACTTGTAGAAGAGTCCCATCACTATACTTATGGAGCTTACCCACCCTCATAAACTTCATCAAACCTCGATTGTTCAAGTAGAAAATGCCGTAATTCGGGACAGAAATACCGGTATAGGGACATCTTTCTACATGTTGAGGTAGCACTTGATTCACTGGACGGGTTAGGTTAAGCTTCCTTTGATAGCTTTCGACTCCCAACTGAAGATCTTCAACTCGTGTCTTGATGACAACGCTTCGTGTGAACATACGAAGTGCTGTATTCAAAGCAATGAGGTCTTCACGAGGAATATGTGTAAGTTGATCTCGGGTCATCAGAAGCAGCATATCTTCGATATCCTCAAGGCGAATGATGGAAAAATCTCCCTGCTGGATTTTGTATTCCCTGTCATCCTCCCTTTTCAAACGAATCTCCGTCACATGATAATAGCCGTTCTTGGCTTCAGTTTTCAACCCTAAGATGCTGGAGATGCGGATGTCGGATCTAACATTGCTTCCAGAATTGACTAGGCAGCAACCCCTGTACGCCCTTCGGACTCGTTCGTCCCAATGAGATGCACCTATGACAGCATACATATCATAATTACGATTTATCTTTGGGACCCAGAGTCGGTTTACCTTTTCCTCGATAAAGGGTATTGTCCCCCAGTTGGCAGCTTTCAGCAAGGTCAGGGAGGTTGCGTACTTTGATGACCCCTTCAGAAGATACAAAAGATCATTGGTGACGAAGAAGTCAAGAGCAATCTGATTATCTTGAGAAGGATCCATTGGAGGTGGAGCTCTTTCTGATTCATGAAGTCCTGGCCGTTGAACGGTATTCAAAGCCTTCAGGATCTCATCGGCATAATACTCGAACTCCATTCGGGTTAACCGGGTTTTGGCACGAAGTCTCTTATCCTTCAGCGCTTTCTTCACCAAGGATGGAGTAACCGAAGTCTTATACTCATGAGCAAGAAATGCACATAAGTCAATCGGACTGCGGATACGGAGATACAACACATCTTTGTCAGCGTCTGTGATCGGATCATATTGTGCTGCTGCCGTGATCCAAGCCTGTGGTGGTGCAGTCTCGTCTATCTCCAACGTGTCTGCCCAGTCTCGTGTGCTTGGTTCAAGAACCGTAGATTGTTGTGCTTGTTGTAGAGGAGTAGAAGTGCGAACATCTGCTGGTTCTGATTCAGGCATTTCGGCAGTGTCGTGAACGGGTGAGTGTTGTGCAGCTTCGGGTTCCGTTACTGATTCTGCAATCACAGGAGCAACAACAACAGAACTAATGGGGTTAGTGGTAATAGGTAAAGATACAGCAATAGAGGTACCGGGAACCGATGACGCTGTAGTGGCATTCACATCGTGGCGCCACTTAGATCGTCTTGATTCCGATGATGTTGATTTGTCCTTCTGCGCTGCATCTTTCTTGGACTTGGTTCCAGACTTAGCAGGTTTCTTGGAGCTGGTAACCTTGTCTCCCTCTTTAGGCTGTTCACCCCCATCATCATCCTCATTGTTATCCCCGTTACTCCCCCTAGCACTCTCCTCATTCCCATCACCACCATCATCGCCATCATCATCATCGTCATCATCATCCTCATCCTTATCCTCATCATCACCATCATCGTCATCCTTTTCCTCTTCTTCTCCTTCTTCTTCCAAACGTTTTGAATAACCTATCATCCTCCATGATAGCGTCATTCAGGGATTTGTATAGAGCCCGTTGAATCCTAGACTTATCAAACGATCCAAGTTCCACCATACGAGCCTTAAGGATCTTCTTCAATTCAGAATCCGTCAAGTCATAAGCAATCTTGTAGGCGGATTCTGAAGGATTGGATGACTTGATCATCAAGTTATCAGCTGCTAGCGTCTTCAACTCATCACGCAGTTTAGGCATAATAGATTCAACTGATTCTTGCACTCTTTCTTCCACAGAGGCTTCAAGTGCTTCTTTTTGCTCTTTGTATTTATCCCTCATCTCTTGAAGTCTGGTGATACGTGCAGCATGCTTATCAGCCTCAGCCTGCTTAACCCGAGCTAGTTCTTCTGCATGTGCTTTTCGAGTCAACTCCATATCTGCAGCGAACTTAGCAATCATCTCCTCTTGGGCTTTCCTAGAAGCTTCTTCACTTTGAGCTCGTCTTTGTAACTCTTGGCGAAGTTCATCCATTTCTCGTTTGTGATTATCCACATGTTTATCCAACATTTCGGCCATCACCAATGCGGCCATTGTAGATGTTGCAGAGCTGCTCTAGGTTGATTGAAGAGGCTCGGTTGTTACTGCGGTACTAAGGATGGGAATTATAGGTGGTGGAAGAAATGGTGTTGAAGCCGGTCTGGTTGATAAGGGTTGTATTGGTGGAGGTTGAGTTGCTAAAGGTTGAGTTGACACCATGATCGTAGGAGCAACAGACTCCTTTTCCACACTTGCTGAAATAGGGATTGATGGCTCCTTCGAGGTGGAATAATGTTCAGGTGACCCAAACTCATAAATATCATCTGGTTCCTGGTACTCTTCTTCAACATTTACCCTTGCACCTGAACCACTACCGCCAGTATCTTTCCTACTCCTTTGAATTGCTATCTTCATCATTTGTTTCTCTGTCTTGTCAAGAGCAGGATCAACAACATCTTCTTCGTCACGTAAAACCATCTCATCAGCCTTACCCTTTCCCTTCTTACCCTCAGTCTTCTTCTTCTTGGTTTCGGGTTCAGGTAACGCAGCTGGTTGTTTGCGTTTACCTTTACTCTTGACCGTTGTAGACGAGTCTTCTCCAGTCTGAAGGTTTGCTTTCAGCTTCTTGATTTCTAGCTGCAGTAGCTTGTAATCAGCAAAACCTTTGATTTTCTTCGTCAGAAGATAATCGGGAATAGGACCCGGAATCACACCAATAGACGGTCCTTCATGCCTCAGATCCACAGTATCATCAGCTTCTTTAGTGTGATAACGACTTGCTGCACGCCTATCAATAGTAGCATCATTCTTCATAAAATAATTAATGATAAGCTTGATAAACCGAGGATAAGGAAAGAAGTTTGTCTTCAGCTTCTTGTTATAGAAGAGTTGAAAGATGAATTCTTCCCATATCAACAATGCATAATCTGCATTTGCAGCTTTGTACATGCCATAGAAGAGGTTTATTATAGGACTGCGCAAAGCATCATGGCCACTTATTTTTGGTGTAAGACATCTACTGAGAATACCCAACAATGCTCTCCAAGGTTGTCCTACTTTAGCAGTGGTAAACTCAGACGCAACTCGTATTTCCGGACATCCAAGAGCGTCAAATAACTCTATGAGTTCATCTTTAGTAGGATCCCTCGAGAATGACATGCCTTTGGGTGTATCCCGTATACCAAAAATCTTACGGAAGTCTGAAACTGTGAGCGTCTGCTGCTTGTTGTCGATGGTGAAGGTGATCTTGTTTGAAGTGATTTCCTTGGTAGCCCAAAATTCATACATATAATCATAAGGCACCGAGGCACTACTTCTTAAAGCATTCTTAAAATGGGATTGATCAAGGATCGCGATGGCTACTTTAAATCCATGGTGAGTGGATTTTGAGACTTGCTTCAGCCGGTAGTTGTTGGGTATAAACTTAAGGGTTCGTGCTTTAGCAATATCGGCTTCTCTAGAGTCTTGGATTGCTTGTACTGTTGGATTAGTCATTGTATCTGCTTAAGATAAGACATGAAAGGTTGATGCATAAAAACATATAGATATATATCATTCTTACTTCTAAGCATAACACATTTCATAACATAATACAACAAGTACATATAACATGCAAACAATAATAATCAAACAACTCTTCATCCGGAACTATCCTCATTCGGAACTTCTTCATCCGGAACATTCCTTCATTCGGAACTTCCTTCATTCGGAAGTTCTTCATTCGGAACTTCCTTCATCCGGAAGTTCTTCATTCGGAACTTCCATCATTCGGAAGTTCTTCATTCGGAACTTCCTTCATCCGGAAGTTCTTCATTCGGAACTTCCTTCATCCGGAAGTTCTTCATTCGGAACTTCCTTCATCCGGAACATTCCTTCATTCGGAACTTCTTCATTCGGAAGTTCTTCATTCGGAACTTCTTCATTCGGAAGTTCTTCATTCGGAACTTCTTCATTCGGAAGTTCTTCATTCGGAACTTCTTCATTCGGAAGTTCTTCATTCGGAACTTCTTCATTCGGAAGTCCTTTATTCGGAACTTCTTCATTCGGAAGTTCTTCATTCGGAACTTCCTTCATTCGGAAGTTCTTCATTCGGAACTTCCTTCATTCGGAAGTTCTTCAGAAAAAATCCTTCATTCGGAAGTTCATATCCATGTTCATCCGGAACTTTTTCAAACGTAGCTAAGATGATTAATCTATGCGCGTTTGTGAGTTTCTAAGGCAATCTAAGGCAATTAAACATCATCTAATGATAATCCGCACAAAACCCACCACTAATCCTAATCAATTACTGTTTAATTAGACGCAAAACCCTAATTTGGACTTAATCTAAATTAAACGAATCGTTTACCAGGAGATAGTGAAGAATTAGACGAATAATGAGTTTAAATATTGATGTATTTACCTTATTAAGCAAATGAACAGGATAAGATGAATAAACGAAAGATTTTTAGAGCTTGTGTGTGTGATTCAACAATGGCGGCAAAGAATAGTGATACAGTGAAAAGAAAGGGGGGCGGGGGGCTTAGTTTTGACTTAGGTCAATTTTTTACTTTTCATTCTTTTCCTTAAGTCCCTACATTTTCTCATTCTTTTCCTTAAGTCCCTTCATTTTCTCATTCTTTTCCTTTTTGTTTATAATTTTTCATTTTTCTTAACCCTTGTTTAACTTACACACAACTTAGCAAACGCAATCTATTAGCATATCTCCAATATCTAAAAGCAATGCCTATCACATAGAACGAACACAAGTCGTATTCTAAAGCAAGACCACTCAATTACCATTTAGCCATTAATTTTTCACAATCACTTTTGAAAATCAATTTAATGACGAAGATGATTTTACTATTTTCTCCCCCTTAAACGATGACCCGTTTTCTATTTAAAGAGCTGTAGTCATTGTTTAAAGAGTCAAATAGTGATGAAAGCATTTCCAATTTGTATCTTGAAAAAGTTTGATTCGTGGTGTCAATAAGATTTCTCTTATTTTAACAAATTAATGCACTGAGACGTACACAAATTCGTGTTAGACCAAGTTATAAAGTAAACTTGATCCCTTTGCATGATTTGGCTTGTAAATCACGCCCGAGAAAATTAATTCCCGTTCTGAGCCAACGTTTTCCAAGGAAATACGTGACTTTAATATGAAAACCGGGTTGCAGTCAGAAATAACTACAAGCCATTATGGGCATGTTTTAAAAAATGTACAACTTTTATACGGACTCTATTTATGGCACCGTGTCAATATTGATCGACATTTCTGAGGCCGTAAATATTACCGTACTAAAAGACATGCCCGATTTAAAAACGAAAAATATTTTTGGTTTTTCTTGATTTTATATTTTTTATGGTTTTTCTAGGTTTTATATTTTTTATGATTTTTGTTTGTTTTATATTTTTGTATTTTTCTTTTGTGGTTTATATATTTACTATAATATACATGATCACGAACAAAGGATACTCTGAATAGTTTACCACGACTATTCAGCTGATTCTTCTGCCAACTCTTTGAGAGTCGCTGGAGTGAATGATTTCATGCCAAGCTTGTCGATCAAAAACTCAATTCGTCCTCGATCTAATGCTTTGGTGAACATATCCGCCAGCTGGTACTCAGTAGTGACAAAATACAGCTCGATCACTCTGTTCTCCACCTGCTCCTTAATGAAATGGTAGCGAATGTCTATGTGCTTGGCCCGGGAGTGTTGAACATAGTTGCAGCAAAGGGCAATGGCGCTCTTGTTGTCACAATACATCGGGATTTTGTTGAATCCCAAACCGTAGTCAGTTAATTGTGATCTCATCCAAAGGACTTGAGCACAACAACCGGACATGGCGATGTATTCAGCCTCCGTGCTTGATATGGCTGCGCTTTTCTGCCTTTTTGAAGACCAACTGATCAATCTATCTCCAAGGAGTTGCACAGATCCAGAAGTGCTACGCCTCGTGTCTTGACATCCAGCATGATCGGCATCTGCGTATGATATTAAAGCAATAGAGGAATCTTTCGGATACCATAGACCACGATGAAGTGTTCCTTTTAGATACCGAAAGATCCTTTTCACAACATGTAGGTGCTTTTCGGTAGGCCGAGCCTGATACCGGGCACACATGCATACAACAAATTACAAATCAGGCCTGCTAGCAGTCAGATATAGAAGGGTGCCGATCATCCCACGGTAAAGTTTTGGATCGACAATAGTCCCATTCCTATCTTCATCTAACTTGGATTTCTCCACCATTGGAGTGTCCACGGGGTCACAATTTTCAAAGTTATATTTCTTAAGGGATTCTAGAGCATATTTGGATTGATTAATAAAGATGCCTCTGGGATTTTGAGAAATCTGTAATCCTAAGAAAAATGAGATTTTTCCCATCATCGACATCTGAAAGCGTGTGGACATAATCTTCTCAAAGCGATTTGACAATTCTATGTTAGTGGCAGCAAATATTATATCATCAACATAAATTTGTACCAGAATCATGTCGTTGCCTTCCTTGAGAGTGAATAGAGTGGGGTCCACCTTGCCTTTGGAGAAGCCTTCCGAAATGAGATATGTTGACAGGAGATCATACCACGCGCGTGGAGCTTGTTTCAACCCATAGAGAGCCTTCTTAAGCTTGTACACATGAGTAGGAAACTCCGTACTGACGAACCCATCCGACTGACTAACATAGACTTCTTCCCGTAGTTCACCGTTCAAAAATGCCGTCTTCACATCCATTTGATAGACGATCATGTTCATATGAGCAGCATACGCAAGGAATAATCTAATCGCCTCCAATCTAGCCACAGGAGCAAAAGATTCTTCAAAGTATATACCCAAGGCTTGTTTATATCCTCTAGCGACCAATCTAGCCTTATTCTTCAATACCGCACCCATCTCATCAAGTTTAACCTTATAAACCCATAACAAAGTAAGGATGTTAACTTTGTCAGGGAGAGGAACTAATTCCCATACTTCAAGTCGTTGGAATTCGTTTAGTTCCTCCTGCATAGCTTCAATCCAAGATGATTGAGTCATAGCCTGCTGCCAATTTTTGGGTTCAACTTCAGAGAGAAATGCATCAAAGTAGCAGTAGAGTGCACTCTCTTGTAATTGATGGCGTGTAGAGACTGGTCGATCTAGATCTCCAATGACATTCCTAATTGGGTGATCTTTTGTCCATTTAGTGCTATGGTTTTCAATCCTATGTGGTCTGGAGTGAACAATAGAAGGAGCTTCTTCTGAGGTAGACGCGGCTGAAGGGTTTTCAGGGATCGCTACACCAAAGAAAGGAAGCTCTTGCAAGTGAGCATATTCCAAGTCGTGATCAATAGAATCCTCTTCCACATCATTAGGCACAAGTAGGGGTGATGATTCAGGTGTAGTTTGAGAATCACTTGGTGAAGGTGCATCCGGTTCAATGTGAATTGTAGATGCATTAGATAAAGGTTCATTAGCTTGAGAAACCACTTCAGGGATTGGAGCGATTACTACAGGTGCTGGAACTTCATCAGTCGGGGGATCGAAGAATTCATCAAACAACGGTTGAAACAGTTTATCCCACTCGGGCCTTGTTGGTGGTAAAAATGATGTAGAAGTAGGATTATTGGGAAGTAATCCGGAACTAATAGCACCGGTTCCCATCTCATGAAGCGCGGGTTCAGAGCTGTGTTGCTCAGAAGCCATCGCTGTCAGCTCATCGAAATCTGCGTCCATAGTTTCTACAATCTTGCCAAGACGACGGTTATAGATTCGGTATGCTTTCTTGGACGGTGAGTAACCAATGAAAATACCTATATCGGCTTTTGGTTGAAGCTTACCCAAGTTCTCACTATTAATGTCTGGATAACAAAGAGCACCAAACACATGAAAAAATGAGACATCGGGTTTACGGTCATGTAGAAGCTCGTAAGGTGTTTTTCCATGGCGTTTCCGAAGGATATAACGGTTTTGGGTGAAACATGCAGTAGATATAGCCTCTGCCCACAAGAACAATGGAGCGTTCGCATAGATAAGCATAGTCCTAGCAGCTTCCATAAGTGTACGATTCCGTCTTTCAACGACACCGTTTTGTTGTGAAGTGCGTGCAGCGGATGTTTCATGTGAGATACCAACTCCTTCATAATAATTACGAAGAGTCTGGTTGACGAACTCTGTACCATTGTCTGTACGAATACGGCGGACAATAGTATTCAAACGTACCTGAATGAATTTCAGAAAGGTGATAATAGCCTTCGGTGCTTCATCCTTTGTACGTAGAAATCTAACCCATGTAAACCTGGAGAAATCATCCACAATTACCAGAATGAATTTCTTACCGCTCACACTTTCAGTTCTCATTGGCCCACAAAGATCCATATGCAAAAGATGAAGTTTTTCTTGATTGGTGTCTTCAGCTTTGGGCTTGTAAGATTTCTTGGTACTTTTCCCCCTTGAACACGCGGAACATAAATGGTCCTTGTGAAATTTAAGCTTTGGAAGACCACGAACTAAATCGTTTTTAGCCAGATGATTAATAGCATCAAAGTTAAGATGAGATAATCTGCGATGCCATAACCATGACTTGGTCTTAGATGCTTTAGAGAGAAGACATACTGGAGAGGCGGCCATCATGTCTTGTAAGGACAAGGTATAGAGATTTGCACCACGAGATCCCTTCAACAAATCTTTTCCTTCCAAGTTGCGGATGAAACAAGTGTGTTGTCGAAAAGCAACCTCAAGGTTGGAATCACAAAACTGTCCTACTGAGAATAAATTATGACCAAGACCTTCTACATAGTATACCCTTGAAATCGTCACGTTTCCAATCTGATATTCACCATACCCCATTATCTTTGCTATATGATCATTCCCGAATTTAACCGTACCAAGAAACTTGCTGACGAAATTTCGGAGCATCGAGCGATTTCCGGTCATATGTTTTGAACAACCGGAGTCCAAATACCACAGGATGATTTGGACCACCTGAAAATATCACCACACGAAGACAATGTAGAGGTATCGGAATCTGAGTGTTCCTTGTTATTAGCAGGTACAGATTTAATAATCTTAGATTTGCTAACTCTAGGTTTCTTAGATTTCCTAGCCTTCTTTTTCTTAATAGGTGGTGTAGATTCTAGTTGGCTTAAATCCTGAGGTATTTCTTCACTGATAGGCACTATAGTGGGGGCTGACCTAATTAAAGGGCGCTGTTTCCATACTTGAATGCGAGTGTTCCTAACTAAAGGACGTTCAGACCTAACCTCAATGGATGCATTCCTAGTTAAAGGGCACATTTTACCATCTAATGTAAAGGTCCTACCAGTGGGACGCCATTGCCAGCCAACTTGGGCACGAGTTCTACCCGTTGGCTTCCATTCAAGACCATTCTTAATAGCATTCATTTCATTCACGTGATCAATCAGACACAAATCATGACGTTAGGAAAACATACATTCATTACAATTCCAACAATTCAAATCAGAATTCACGAATGGTTTTGGCTTCTGCACAGGCGCAGAGCTTTTAGTCTTAACATGATTCTTTTTATTTAAAACTGAACTAGCATTTCTATTGTGGACTTCTACTTTCTTCTTTGTGGCACTACTAGTGGAGGGCTTGATCTTATCTTTCTTGAGTGGCGATCCTTTAGCCTTAGTAGTCTCTTTTAATCCTGTAGAAGGCAAAGTGGGAACATTAGCAACAGATTTTAAAGGTGTCTTACTTGATTGTGCCAATGACGGTTTCGCTCCTGGAGTCTTATTAAATGGAGTGACAGCAATGGGCCTATTATTAAGTAGTGCTGAACCTGGTGTACCTATGTATTGCAAATATGCTAAGCAATATTGAACTCGCTTAATATATTCATGAGCCGAATAATAGTCGCTACTTGAGGGATCTAAGGCATAAAGATCGTCTAAAATATCCCTAAGAAGATCGACATGCTTAATGGCATTCCTCATATAATCATCGTAGGTAACCGGGTTTCTCTTATGAAGTGGATTCTTATAAAGCACTACTGACTTGGTTGTTGGAGCACTAGTGGACGGTGCAGAGTCGGTAGCTAAGTTATCAACAACTTCTTGTCGGGTGAGAAGAAGTGTCTCCTTTAACTCGGCCAAAACCATGTTTTTGTCAATGAGCAGGATGTTTAAGTCAGAGATTTCCTCACATTTTTGGTTCAATTGTTCAACATAAAATTGTTGCTGTGCCGCATTAAAAGCGAAGCGTTCTTCTAGTGAACCATAAAGTTTGGACATTCCCTGTCTTGCACGATCCATCTCCCCTAGAATAGATGAAAGTCTAATTTCTAAGGCCTGGTTTTTAGACTCTGCAGCCTCTAGTTCCAATTTTAATGTTTCATTTGATGACACATCTCTCTTCAATCTCATGATTTCTTCCTCTAATGTCTTAACAATTGCAATCATCTTGTCACTCGTCTCAACACCATTTTCACAACCATTTGATATCAAAAGATCCTCATTTTGAGTTTGTTGTTTTAATTCTAAAGATATACAATGTTGTTCTAGTTGATTAAAGCGTTTTGAAAGTAATTTGTAAGAATCTTGTAGCTTTAAAAACTCAGCGTTAGATTCGTGACAAGAATGATTATCTACCTCATTTACAGTATCAGCAACATTTACAGAGAGATTACAAACATCATCATATATATGCACATCATCACAATTAATCATAGCGGATGTAAGCTCATTCGAATAATTAACATTTACAGTAGTAAGCACATCACACGAGATTACTGCAGACAAGAATCGGTCATATTCGGTTAAAATCTTTTCTTTTTCAATTAGTTGTAGTTCGTAAGCGGTGTCCATTTCATAAAACACTTTTTGAACTTCACCAATTTCAAACACAAGATTTTCCTTAAGAGATGCAAAAATTCCTTTTAGACTTTCGACAAACGGATTGATCTCATTTTTAAACACCTCGTTCATATGTTCGAAAGCCCATTCTCCGGCGTTTAAGCCATTTGAAGTCGTACAATCCAAAATGACCTTATCAAAATTAGTAAAGTATTGATTAATCTCTTGCAAGTTTAACCATACAGTGCTAACAGGTGGAAGATCCTTTGGAATTTCCTTAGGACCTTCCATATTGACAAGTGTAGGAAATGTACTAGGGTTTTCTTCATCTAATATGTAGGTCGGTGCTGTTATGAGATCTTTGTCCATATGGAAGCGATTTCTAAAATCCGTTTTTGCAAGCTCCTTATTCAATTTAAAATAATCACACTCGGGATATTTTGCAGAATTGTATGACCGATCCTCATCAACTAGATCCTTACTTGTTCGATCATCGGGAAAAACAATCGGGTCTAAAGCCAATCCTAATTGAGTTGCATTATAAAGTCTAGGACTATGTCTTAAAGCTTGTTTTGCATACCGTGGATTAGGGGGAAGGCCTTTTAGACGTGATAAGTTAAACTCTCTAAACGAAGCATCAAATAAGTGAACTAGTTGAGAAGCAGCGTATTGTCTTAAAAGCAAGTAATCTAGACTTCTAATCTTATTAGTAGCATTAATCTCCATTTCATTCTTTTTAGACTCGAGTGATTCAAAATCCGTTTGAAGTTTTTGAAAATTAGTGACCACTAACTCCTTTTCTTGAAGTTCATTAGACAGATTTGCTCTTAAGTTTTCAATTTCTTGCAAGTGACCCATTTGTTTGTTTCTAAAGTGACCATATTTGGGATTAGTTAGAACACTAGACGAAGGCACTAATTCCAAAGTTTGAACTTTCTCGTTGCTTAAGGCAAGCTCATCAGACAAATTCTTATTCTTAGCTAAGGTTTCTAAGAGTGCAGCATTCATTTGGCTAAGTAATGTAGCAGGAACCATGACCAAATCTTGTTGAGCAGGAGTAGGCGTATGCGAAATGGATCCCGGTTGTGATTCACTCAAAGTCTGGGGACTCACATTGATATTGCTATCATTGTTTGTCTCCTCATTTGAAAGACTCACCACCGAAGATTCATTCGAATCAGCACTCTCTTGCACAACTTGATGTGGTTGAATACTAGCATCAGTGGCATTATCGGTGGTATTAATAAGTACCTCAGATCTCTTTTCTGGCCCTAAGCTAGAGATAGTTGCCATGAGAGCAGCCTTTGCAGATTGAAAGTCATCACAGTCTGAGTCATACGCATCAAGATCATCGGCTTGGTAAGCTGCATTCTGTGTAGTGACAACGTCTTATTCAGCAATCCCTGGATCAACAAGAAATGAAAGCTCCTCTTCATCAAGTTCCCTTCCTTGTGCCTGAGCATTTACCAGATAGATCTTTTCTGCAAACCATTGTCCATCCCTTCTCCTCTTGGGTTTCTTACAATCCCTGGACATGTGACCCTCTTCCTTGCAGTTGTAGCATGTAATCATTCTCAACTTGCCTGTATTAGCCCGTGGAGGATTGTTGACCATTGGAGCAGGAGCAGGATTGACCGTGCGAGCATTGGTAGTTGATGTGGAAGGTCTCCCCTGATATGGTTGAATAGGCTGAACCATTACCCTGCCATTCTCAATAGTAGCTTGTTGGCGAGAATTGAATGAATTCCTCAACTGATTGTTGGTAGGAGCTGATCCCCTAAATCCTCGTTTGCTTAAAGTCCTTGTGAGATAAGCAGACATAGTGGTTAACACTTCAACTGGGTCAGCACCTTGTTTAAATACAGGAACGGGGACTTCCTCATCATCACAGTACATTGCTTGGTCTTGATGAGCTGCATAATCACTAAAAGGAATACTCATTTGATCAGGGTGGCTTGATGGATATGCTGCATTCTCTTGATAAGAAGAATATGAAGATTGAGCATAAGGTGCAATACTTGCTGGGTGAGGTTGTGTAACATATTGTGATGAAGGTGCACTAAACCGATATTGTTGCTGATGTGAGGTGGGTGGTTGTGGTAGAATCGAGTATTGGGGAAAAGTTGGTGTCATGTAAGGTGATGGATGATAGGCTTGATGTCCCAAAATATAAGGAGTGTTGTTGTGAGACAAGCTTGGTTGATTCGCCATCAAAGCTAATGAATCAGGGTACATACCTCGTGGAGAACGGTGCATGATCACATGTTTCTCATGCTGCTGAAGAAAAGCATATAGTTGATCCAAATTGCACTTATGCAAATCCCTGGTTAACTTAACATCGGTAATATACTCACCCCATTCAGCTTGAGGTAAAGTATTCAAGAATTTGGTGTTAACCTGGAATGGAGCAATCACCAGATTGTATACATTCAGATCATTCATGAGTGTGGTAAATCTGAAGTAATAATCGTGAAGCGTTTCCCCTGGGTTGTAAGTGAATCTGTCAAACAGGTCATACAACTGACATTCCCTTTCCTGTTTGGTGAGAGACGTACCTTGTAGCAACACCTTAAGACGTTCCCATAAATCCTTTGCCACCGTATACTGACTTACCATCCTATAGATGTCATGGGGAAGAGCTTGGAGAATTGTTTGAAGAGCTTTCTCGTCTGCATCGGCAACAAGTTGTTGAGCTGGTGTAAGTTCTTCAAATTCTCTTGGTCGAGACACATTGTTAGCCACGATGGTACCATAGTCAAGTGGACCATTTAAGATTGACTTAACCATAAGCCTCCCATAAACCGGTTTTCCCTTAAGATAAGACATCATCCGGCCTTGCCATGCTTCAAAAACTTCTTTGATGAGCATTGGCGGGCGATTATCCGTTCCCGTAATGACGGAAATATCCGTTAGTGATGTCATCTGAGGCATTACTGAATTCGGACTCATATTGTTCACTTCAAAGAAACAAAGATTATCGGTTGATCGAGCAGTGAAGTAAAGCTTGTGAACTGTGTTGAGTTTTTGTTGTAAGAAACCAAGATTAAATCCTCTAAAAAAATCGTCGAAAAAACAAGCAAAATAACCCTTGATTCGGAACTTTTTGTTGATTCGGAAGTTTGATTCGGAAGATTTGGCTTGGAATTACCTTGATTCGGAACTTTTGGCTTGATCCAGAACTTCTTGATCCAGAAGTTCTTGGTTCGGAACTTTTTCTTGATCCGGAACTTCTTGGTTCGGAAGTTCTTGGTTCGGAACTTTTGACTTGATCCGGAACTTCTTGGTTCGGAAGTTCTTGGTTCGGAACTTCTTGATCCGGAAGTTCTTGGTTCGGAACTTTTGGCTTGATCCGGAACTTCTTGGTTCGGAAGTTCTTGGTTCGGAACTTTCCTTGGTTGATCCGGAACTTGTTGGTTCGGAACTTTTGCTGGGTTAATCAGAAACCTTGTTCCGATGAACAGTCGACCACTAATATGAAGATTAAACCCAGATTTTGACCAAATAACCCAAAAAGTTTTGTGATTTCTACAATAATAAGTAAAAACTAATACTTATCCACTAATCCCAATCACAAAAACACCAAAAACACCAAGAATCAAGATGAATCTTTTTAAAGAACACTAATACAATCAAAAACTAAAAAACCACACAAATCACTACCTTAAATCACCCCATAGCTCTTGATACCAAATGTAGAATATTGATAACCTATGAATCTATGAAGGGGTTTGTTGTTTTCTAGAGAGAGAAACAAGAGAGAGAAAGTGAGAGAAAACTATGTGTTATTTCAAGAAATGGAACTAGTAAAATGACAACAACCAACCCCTTTCCATGGTGGAAAGGGGTATTTATACTTCCAAGCTACATGGGCTTGGGCCGGTCCATGACAAGCCCATGGACCGGTTCTTACTTAACTTAATAAGCAACTAGTGACTATTTGTTAACTACGAGCTATTACAACATAAATAATATTGTGGAGTGACCGATACTTCTAATATACGTAAAAACGTATTTCTAACACTCGTGACCATATTAAGAGGTTTCTTCAACTCACTAATACGGTTAAGTATAATGGGGTTTCACAAGAGGTAATTCGCTTGCAAATTTTTCCTTTCTCCTTAGAGGGACAAGCCCGACATTGGCTTGATAAGGAACCGCCACAAAGTATTCTTATGTGGACGGATTTAGAGACCAAATTTATCAACTACTTTTTCCCACCCTCACGTACTACCGCTTTGCGGAATGAAATCATTACTTTTGAACAAAAGTACAGTGAGACATTTAGTGAATCTTGGGACCGTTTTAAGGAATACGAAAGTGTCCACAACATGGTTTAACAAAAGTACATCAAATTAATACTTTTTACAATGGTTTAAGCATGAATGACCAAGATTCACTAAATAGTGCCTCGGGGGGTAATCTGTTGGTTAAGTCTGCTAATGCCGCTTGGGATATTATTGAGAACAAGTCTAGAGTGCAAACCAAGAGTGTTCGGACCAATGTGGCTAGTGCTAGCACTAATGAGAGCGACAAGAGAATTGATAAGCTTACTTTGCTTGTTGAATCACTTGCTCTCCAAGCCGCCAACAATACCAAAGCTATCACTGCCCAAGCTAGTGCTTTGACTCAATCATGTGATATATGCTGAGGATCTCACTCATACACCGATTGTCCTTCGACTCATGAAAATCTGGAAAATGTGTATGCCGCCAACGGTAACTATTCCACGGGAGGCTATCAAGCACGTCCTCAAGGTGACCACAATTTGCTCAGCTATCACTCAAACAACTTTCTTTCACCACCCGGTTTTCCCCCACAAAACCCAAACAATCTCAATCGCAACAATCAAAACCAACCACGTGCTCCAACTCCATATCAAAACCAAAGAAACCCATATCCACCTCAAAGAAACAACCAAGTTTACCAACAACCTGCTTATCCACCACCCGCCTACCATGCTCCTCCTCCCAACCAACCCACCGCATTACACCAAGATGTTAAAACCTACATGAGGACTAATGATGTGATCGTGCAAAATCTTCAGCGGGAAATGGCCAACATGAAAGCTGATATGGTGAAACAAGGGAATGATCTTCGAGCTGATATGCGAAACACTTTGGCAAGTCAAACGAATGACTTAAGGAGCATGATGGCTAGTTTCTTCCCAAGTAATCAAGCCTCTGGATCGGGTTCTCTTCCGAGTAACACCGTTGCTAATCCAAGAGGGGAGATGAAAGCAATCACCGCTCGCAGTGGGAAAGGTTTAAAGGAACCCGAGCTTCCTACACCTACACCGGTGATTGTGACAAAGGAAAACAAGTCTCCTTCTCCAAATCCTCCATCTTCTATTCCTCCAACTTCTACTTCTCCAATTTCACCACCTTCTACTTCTACCCCTCCACCACCCAAGGATGTGAGTGAGAATTCCATTCCAAAGCCTTCATCTCAACCCAATATACCTTATCCTTCAAGGTTGAGGAAAGAGAAATTGAAGAACAAGGATGATATTCAGGTTTATAACTTTCTCAAAATGTTTAAAGTTTAAACAACTGAACTTCAATATCTCCTTTTGTTGAGGCTCTCGCTCACATGCCGAAATATGCTAAAATGTTTAAAGATCTTCTTAGCGATAAAGAGAAACTTCTCGATATTGCTCAGACCCAACTTAATGAGAATTGCTCTCTTAAGAAAATTACCAACCAAACTTGGTGATCCGGGTCGTTTCTTGATTCCTTGCAACTTCCCTGGGGTAGAGAATTGTATGGCACTAGCCGATCTAGGTGCTAGTATAAACTTAATGCCTTTAAGCGTTTGGAAACAATTGTCTCTACCCGAGCTAGTCCCCACCCGAATGACTTTGGAATTAGCTAACCGTACGGTTGCTTATCCGGTGGGGATAGCCGAAGATGTCTTCGTTGGTGTCGACAAATTCACCTATCCGGCGGATTTTGTTGTCGTCGACTACGAGATGGACCCCCGTGTTCCATTAATCGTTGGACGTCCATTCCTGAGGACCAGTCGCACTCTCATTGATGTAGCCGCTGGCGAATTAATCATGAGAGTTGGTGACGATAAAATCGTCTTCAACATGGGTAAACTTTCTAAGCAGCCTTCTGAAAACGAGAGTGTTAATTTCATTGACGTTCTTGATGAGGCTTGTGAAGAACATTTCAAAGACGCTTGTAAAAGTGGTTCTTCTTCTCTTCCCATTGTTGAGACCGTTGCCTCTATTGCTCCATCACTAACTCTATTTGGAGAAAGTGATATCATCTTGAAAGAATTTGAAGCAACTTTGGGAGATGTGGACTTAAAATATGATGATTCTTCCTCCAATTGGGATGAAGACATTCGTACCATTGAGAAACTTCTCAATGAGGACCATATTTCTCCACCATCTCCTAAGGACATCTCTATCGATGAACCGAATTTGACTACGCCTTCCATCGAAAATCCTCTGGATTTAGAGCTTAAGGACCTACCGTCTCATCTCGAGTACGTTTTCCTTGAAGACAACAAAAAGTCACCCGCTATCATCGCTAAGGACTTGAAAGAGGAAGAAAAATCCCGACTTATCGCCGTGCTGAAGAATCACAAGAAAGCGATTGCTTGGAAAATCTCTGATATTCGTGGAATTGATCCTCACTTTTGCACACATAAAATTCTCATGGAGGACGACTTTAAACCAACTATTCAAAGCCAAAGAAGGGTGAATCCTAAGATTCATGACGTTATCAAAAAAGAGGTTATCAAACTTCTTGATGCGGGAATGATCTACCCTATCTCGGATTCACCATGGGTTAGTCCCGTCCATTGTGTGCCTAAGAAAGGCGGAATCACCGTTGTGCCCAATGAAAACAACAAGTTGATTCCTACTCGTCTCGTTACAGGATGGAGAGTTTGTATAGACTATCGCAAACTCAATGATGCTACGAGAAAGGATCATTTTCCCCTTCCTTTCATGGACCAAATGCTTGAACGTCTAGCGGGTAATGACTACTACTGCTTTTTAGACGGTTTCTCCGGGTATTTTCAAATTCCCATCGATCTCAAAGACCAAGAGAAAACCACATTCACTTGTCCTTATGGAACATTTGCTTATAAAAGAATGCCTTTCGGCTTATGCAATGCTCATGGGACATTCCAAAGGTGTATGATGGCTATCTTCCATGACATGGTTGAAGAAACTATGGAAGTCTTCATGGATGATTTCTCGGTTTATGGTGATTCTTTCTCTCATTGCCTTGCCAATTTGGAACGCATGCTTAAGCGGTGTGAAGACACTCGCCTTGTTCTAAATTGGGAAAAATGTCATTTCATGGTAAAAGAAGGCATTGTGCTTGGACATAAAATCTCAAAAGCCGGTCTTGAAGTTGACCGTGCTAAAGTAGATGTCATAGCCAAATTACATCCACCTTCAACCGTGAAGGGTGTGAGAAGTTTCCTTGGTCATGCGGGCTTCTATCGTCGATTCATTCAAGATTTTTCTAAAATCCCTCGCCCGATGACCCACCTCTTGGAAAAAGATACTCCTTTTATCTTTTCCAAAGAGTGTCTTGAATCCTTCAATCTTCTTAAGGATAAGCTAACTAAGGCACCGGTCTTGGTTACCCCTAATTGGGAGCTACCTTTTGAGTTGATGTGTGATGCTAGCGACTTTGCTATTGGAGCGGTTTTAGGCCAAAGAGTAAACAAACACTTCCAACCAATCCACTATGCTAGCAAGACAATGACGGGGGCTCAATTGCATTATACCACTACCGAAAAAGAGCTTTTAGCTGTAGTGTACGCTTTTGAAAAATTCCGCCCCTATCTTGTCCTTTCTACCACCATCGTGTATACCGATCATTCCGCGTTGAAGTACTTGTTGATTAAGCAAGACTCTAAGCCAAGACTTCTCCGTTGGGTTTTGCTCCTTCAAGAATTTAAAATCGAAATTCGTGACAAGAAGGGTGCCGAAAACCTAGCCGCGGATCATCTAAGTAGACTTGAGGATCCTTATCAAGGGGATCATCCAAATCAAGAGATCAATGACTCTTTTCCCCTTGAGGCCTTAATGTCTATAAATTCCAATCTTGATGATACCCCGTGGTTTACGGACATTGCAAACTACTTAGCGGGTGGAATTCTCAAGGAAGGGTTAACGTCCCAACAAAAGAAAAAGTTCTTTAAAGACATTGAACACTATTTCTGGGACGACCCTTACCTTTTCAAACAATGTGCTGATCTGATTATTCGTCGATGTGTTGATGGGCCGACAGCGATACAAATCCTTGATGCTTGCCATAAAGGACCCACCGGTGGTCACTTTGGTCCCAATTACACCGCGAAGAAAGTATTCGACTCTGGATTCTATTGGCCCACCATTTATTGTGACGCTCACGACATGGTTAAACATTGTGATGCTTGCCAAAGACAAGGCAAGATCACACATAAAGATGAGATGCCTCAAAATTTCATACAAGAATGTGAAATCTTTGATGTATGGGGTATCGACTTTATGGGGCCATTTCCATCATCTAAAGGGAACAAGTACATCCTCGTAGCCGTTGACTACGTTTCTAAATGGGTTGAAGCTAAGGCTCTCCCTACAAACAATGTGAGGGTGGTTGTGAACTTTTTGAAGCAGCTTTTTGCTCGATTCGGTGTTCCTCGTGCTATCATCAGTGACCGCGGGACTCATTTTTGCAATGATCAATTTGCACTAGTCATGGCTAAGTATGGTGTAAATCACCGTCTTTTCACCGCTTATCATCCCCAAACTAATGGGCAAGCCGAGATATCTAACCGTGGATTGAAGCGAATTCTGGAGCGTACTGTGGGAGAGCATCGTGCCTCGTGGGCCGATAAGTTAGATGATGCTTTGTGGGCTTTCCGTACCGCTTATAAGACCCCGATTGGTTGTACACCTTATCGTCTTGTGTACGGGAAAGCATGCCACCTCCCTATCGAGCTGGAACATAAGGCATACTGGGCCTTGAAGTGGGCTAACTTCGATATCAACAAAGCCGGTGATCTTCGCAAGATTCAACTCAACGAGCTTAATGAACTAAGGAATGAAGCTTACGAGAACTCACTGATCTACAAGGAGAAGACCAAGATCATCCATGATGCAAGAATTAAGAACCGAGAGTTCCACGTTGGTGATCAAGTTTTACTCTTTAACTCTCGGTTGAAGATCTTCTCGGGCAAGTTGAAGAGCCGCTGGTCTGGTCCATTCACCGTCGCCAAAGTCTTCCCATATGGCACCATTGAGCTTTCTCAGCCAAATGGGCCCAATTTTAAGGTGAATGGCCAGCGTGTGAAGTTGTACTTTGGTGAGGACATCTCTCATGAGATGATTCCATCCCTCACCACGTTCCCCATGAACTAGTTTTGGGTCGAGTCAGGCTCGTGACTCGGTTATAAAAAACAAGCGCTTCTCGGGAAGCAACCTGTGTTCTATCCTTTACCGTTTTCATAATAAGTATAGGGGGAGCCCCGTATGTGTTTGTTGTCTTGTTTCTTCTTCTGTGCAGGGATTAAAGCTTCAACGATCCATTCTCGATGACTTTTGACGAACCGTGATCCCGTGTACCCGTCTTCCCGGTTCTATCCTAAAACTGTCGTGATTCAATATTTCATATCTTATATGTTTACTTTGAAATCACCATAGTTGTCCTTTCCTTAGCAAGATTTAAACAAAGTGCACAATGTCCTAAGTGTAGGGGAGTTTACTCCCACATGCTTAAACATTGAGGACAATGTTTATATCAAGTTTAGGGGAGACTTCTATCGAAGTAAGTGGTCTTTTCCATGAATTTGTCCTCATTTTAACCAGAAAATTTGATTTTTCGACATTTTTCAAAAATTTTAATCTATTTTGGCCTAGTTGTATAGTTGTATTTTTCCTTTGTTATGGTTATTTTCTTTCCTTGCTATAATAAATGTTCAATAAAGTGGTTTTAAATTTTTCAAAGTCGTGAATATTTTGACTCAACCCGAGTTTACTTATCTAAGTTTACTCTAGCTAATATCCTTAACGTGTTTAAGTCAAGTTTTGCTAGGCTTTTATATAGGGAACTTTAAAACGCGAAAGTCTTAACTCTCACAGGTTAAGAACAAGAACTTTTCGCAAGTTCCTATAATTGATCCTAGAGAGTCGTTTATCAATGGAACTTTAAAATGCGAAGTCTAAACTTGAAAAAGTCTAAGAGTTTGCAAGATCCTATAGATGACTCGAAAACCCAAAACTGTGATTTAATTGGCTAAGCATCCACGAATCTCATTCCTTGAGATTTTAAATTGTGGAGAACGAGAGATGATAGAGTCAATTATAAGTTTGGTATTCTTTCGTGAATTTATGTTAGTTGATTATAAGCCTATTCTCCCATCGCTTGCTAATGAATTTATCTGCAATAAATAAGGTTGTACGATTTGAAAAGTTACTTAGCTTCTAGCACAAGATCGTTTAAAAGTTGCTCGGTATTAATTAGAGTTCATAGCCAAGGCATAACTTATTGAAGCGGGATGCGAAGATTGGCGAGTCCGAAAAGGCCCTAACAAGGCATGAGGGCTACATTTTGTTGCTAAAGATCCAAAAGTGATGTGAAGAATCATTTATCGAAAATCAATATGAAGGATCGAGACACACGACGAAAAGTAAATACTCCCCTAAAGATCATGGAGAAGTCTATCCGAAAAGACCCTAACAAGGTATGAGGATAAATAGATCCAAGTCCTAAAAGGAGGCGGATTGTTGTATATCAAAGTCCAAATAAAGATTGGAGAAAAATGAAGAAGTCGTGGTCCAAATATGAAGAATCTCTCAAAACTTCAAGTGAAGAAATTCCTATTATGAAGAGAAGACCATAATTTCAAGAACGTCTCTGAAAGATTTGAAGTATGAAGTCGCTGCCAGATATCGGTCCGAGAAAGGTCTCAAATCGTGAAGCGAGTTATGCCAAGATATGAACTTTATGAGGCCCCGAGAAGCAGTTTTAAAAGATTTTGTCCTTTAGCTAACTATTGATTAAATCGTGCCACTTTATTTTTAGCTTAAATAACTATCGAAATAAGTCAAACAATACATCCTCGTGATCATTCAAGACAAAAATAAAATATAAGAGATACACCTAGGAATAAGGGAGTCTAAGTGAATAATTGGGCCACATGACTTCGGGTTAGTTTGCTAACTTATAATAACAATGATCTCGTTTTTAAGCTTGGTATGGGGAACGTGAAACTTGAGAATGATGAATATTCATGACATCCTAAAACCGCAATGTAAGTCTTTGATTTCTTACTTATTTTGTTCTTTTAAGTTTTCTTAGTGCTTAGTATTTAATAAAGGCCAAGGTGGTTATCTATGATGAAAAAATGTAAACCGTGCTTTGAAATTAGTGCATTGCATGAGGACATTGCAATGGTCAAGTGTAGGGGATTTAATAAGTGTGAAAACACTTATCCTTTTACCACTTATTTCCAATAATAACAAGACCAAAACGTAGAGGTGGCAAATCTTGCCCATTTTGATACATATGGGCACTTTTGCCCATTTTCAAAAAAGGATGGGGCACTTTTTGCCCATTCTTTATAATAAATGGGCTAAACGGGCGCATATGTAAGAAACTAAATGGGCTTAACGGGCGCATTTGTAAAATACAAATTATTATACTCGACGAATATTTTTTATTAAATTTTTTATCCCGGCTTTCAAACAAGTATTTTTATTTTTTATTTGTAGGTTTTTATATGTTTGTTCCCTTTTTTAGCTTGCGCCCGTTTAGCCCGCCCGTTTTGCCCGCCCGTTTCGCCCGTGCCCGTTTAGCCCGCGCTCGTTTTGCCCGCCGCCCGTTTAGCCCGTTGCCCGTTTAGCCCGCCGCCCGTGCCCGCCCGCCCGCCCATTTTTCCACCTCTACCAAAACGTGTATTTTATGTCGTAAAAGTCGGAATTATGCGTGGTTTGTGTTTTTATTGTGTTTTAGGACCAAAAGATGCAAAAGGAAGAAAACATGGGCTATCACGGGCTTTTATCGAAGAAAAAGACTAAAGACGAAGTCGAAAGATCGAGAATGCAAAAAGAACGGAAGTCCAAGGCCAATTCTAAAGATTTATCGAAGAAAAAGTCTAAAGACGGAAGTTTAATGAAGTCGAAGAACTCAAGTCTAATTTTAGAAGAAAAGTTCAACTTATATCGACAAATCCCGAGACGACGTCGAGAAAGACAAAGATTAAGTCGAGTTGAGTCGAGAAGAAAGAAATTAGATAGCTTAAGCATGTAATCTCCCCACCTCCTATAAGTACCCTCCTAATGTGTCATTAGGAGGGTGTTAGGTGGTTAATTTTTAGAGTAGTTTAATTTTAGTTTTCAAGTTTTTCTTAAGTTTTTTTCTTCTCTCTAGTTTTCCAAGTTTATCAACTCTAATCTTGTAATATTTTGATATTAATCTTTTATCAATCAAACTTATTTTCTTAATTCTCATTCTACCTTTCTTAATCTTTTTCTTAATCGTGATAATCATGTAGTTAATCTCATCTCTTTGATTAAGTGATTGTTTTATTCATGTGATTGATCTTGTAGTTTTGATGTGGTGGATGTTTTGAGCTTATTGTGGTTATTAATCTCCTAGTGTTTGGCTTATTCTTGATTAAGTTGTTTTGATAGATTAATAGAATTGCTTATTAATTGATTTTAAATGTTTTGATTAATTAGTGTTTTTATAGTTTTTAATTTGTGGCTTATTTAGTTCTTCTTAAAATTTATTTGGTTAAAGTCTTGGTAAATTGCTTGTTTGGTTCGTGCTTATTTGTAGCTTATTTCTTAAGTTTTGATGTTTCTGCTTATTCGTATATGTGTTTCAACAATTTCGGATTAGGGTTAATTTTTCCGAAAATTCCATTTTTCTGAATTGATCATTTCTCTGAAATCGTCCCTTTTCTGAAAAAGACATTATTCCGAAATTATCCTTTCTCTAAATTCTTCATTTTTATGAAAACCATCTTTTTCCGAAAAACCTATTTAAATCTCTTTTTTCCGAAAACCCATTTTTTCTGAATTTGTCTTTATTCCGAAAAAGCTAATTATTCTGAAAAGATCTTTATTCCGAAAATCTATGTTTTTCTGAAAAGTCAGTTTTTCCGAAAAGGCAGTTATTCCGAAGATTCCATTTTTCTAAAAATCAATTTATTCCGAAAAATCTGTTATTCCTAGGGATGGCAAAAGCACCCGAAACTGATGGAGAAAACCGAAACCCGAACCGATTGGGTCGGGTTCGAATTCGGGTTGGCGGGTTTGGATACGGGTTCGGGTTGGGATATTTTATTTTTCACGGGTACGGGTTCGGGTTCGGGTTTTAGTAATACCCGTCCCGTTTACCCGTATACGTACCCGTTTACCAAAATATATATCGTTTATTGCTATTTTATATAATTTTTAAATTTATGCGAAATAGTAGATGAAGATTATTAAACAAATGAAATGCATATATTAGTTACATATTGTATGCATTAAAATGTTTGTGATCAAGCATATTTCGATTTTGTAACTTTAAATAAAACAATGATTTATTTGATACATTAAATCGCATGATATTATACTGAATTAGTATATTTCATATTTTAAAAACTTAAAAAATTATTAGTGTATTTTGATTGTTTTTTATCGGTTTTTTTTAACTTTATACGTACAATTATGTCCAACGAAATTTAATTGTGGATACCCGATACCCGCGGGTAAAAACTGAAAACCGTTGGATAATAGTAATCGGGTACCCGTCGGGTATTGGGGCGGATGCGGGTTTAGATATTATAAACGGGTGCGGGTACGGGTTCAGTAAAACCCGACCCAAACCCGACCCGTTGCCATCCCTAGTTATTCCGAAGAATCCAATATTTCTGAAAACACCATTTTTCCGAAGAAGCTCCTTTTTCCGAAGAAACCATTTTTCCGAAGATGCCATTATTCCGAAAATCTATTTTTCTGAAATTCCAATTTTCAGACTTAGTGTAATTGGTAGTTTTCTGAATTGTTTTTATTTTCCAGCTTTAATTTTTCCCGCCTTTTTACTTAGCATTATTTTAACTTGTTTTATCTTAGATTAAATTTTCGAGCTTTCAACGATATTTTTATTTTTAGTTTAAAATAGATAACTTTTCCCCATTTATTATTCCACCAAGAACGACTGAGTCGCACTTTCTACCAGTAATCAATTCGAAAAGATCGGATTCAACGAACTTTCATACGAGCTTAAAAACCTTGTATTAATAGGCTACCTATCCGTAAAACAAAGTGCACGTACCAATTAATATTCACAAAGTACAAATTTAAAATGCAATACAAGTAAATTGCTTGAAATGAAAGCTAAATGAAAGTATAAGGACTAAAATGTAAATTTTAGAAACTACAAGGACCAAATGTGAAAATTATAACAAGTAATAACAAATCTAACAACTTTTTAAAACTGCCTAACTAAAAATGCTAAAAACTGAAAGTTAAAGGATTGATTATTAGCAAACCCTAAAAATTAGAAAGATTAGCACAGATTACAAACAATTACAAACAACAAGGACTAAAGTGAAATTAAGTGGGAATTATTAACAAAAACGGGCTAAGCACAATCAGTAAGCTGGTTTGAGCTTATTTCTCAACCAAATCAACTCTGGTTTGTTTTAAAATGCTTAAAATGGAAAATGAGCTAGACTTGTACAAGGAATCAGCTTAAAAGCTTGTAAATCACAAGATAGCTTATTCTAATAAGCCAAGTATAAGCTAAAATGAAATCCAGACTTCCACAACTCAATTTTCTTGTAAAATCTGATTAATCAACTAACAAGAAGAATGGAATGTCTTTTCAAATGAAAAATGGTTCACTGGATAAGCCAGAATCTGGGTTTAAGCACAAATGAGCTTATTTGACCAAGTTTGACCAAATTTTGGAAAAAGCTGAAAATCTCCAAATGTACTCAAGACATGTTGGCAAAACATTTTGTGAAAGAAAAATGACAAATTTATGAAGTAGAAATTGATATATGAGAAAACAGTTAGACCTTTATTACATAAACTAACAAATGCTCATAAGCTCACTGATAAGCTGTTTTCTCATTGAAAAATAGATACTGTAGAATTTCCTTATAGACAATAAAACTTTGGATGTTGAACTACAAGTAGCAACAGGTTTGAAGCAAAATGATCAAGGAATGAAGAAATGACAATGGATTGAAGTTAGTTAGTTTGACTGATGAAATGCTTACAACACTTGACCCATACCTTTTTATACCAATTGCCTTTTTGACTAAATTTTTGACCATAAAACTGAACCAAATTGTTAAATCTATATAACCAAATGTAAATGAACACAATTCAACTGATTTAACAGACTTGGATAACCAAAACTTATCAAAACCAAACACCACTTTAAAATGTTGTATAAGACTTTTGCAAAAGAAAACTGAGCTCAAGTGTAAGACAGAGTTGGACTCTAATCAGAACTTGGTTAATATGTGAAATGAGATGTAATTGAACTGAAAACAAGCGGGTAACAACACTTAACCACAAAGTGAGACTAATGACTACAAACTGATGAAGTTACTTACTAAAATCAAGTAAACTAAGATCAAGGCTATAAGGTCACTCAACTACTATCAAACTAACACAATTATACTAAAATCAAGCTAAGCAAACATTCAGTTCAGCAAGTAAGCTTTATACTAAGAATTTAATATGCAATACACTTTAGAGGAACCAAAAACAAGATTTTTCAACACCTTTTAGCAATAGGCCTCCTCTGATGGAGTAGAGAAGCGCTGAGCTCTCTAAAACACACTTCCTTCAACCCAAATCAACTTATATCTACAACCAAATCACCTCCAAAAGCCATGTCTGATCTAATCAACTATCAATCTTCAACTTCTGAAATTCTGAAGAGAACTTGAGCTACAAACAGCTAGAATCAATGGCAAAGCTTCCAAATCACAAACACAAGCTCTATTGATCAATGGAGATCAAAAGAAACATAAGGTATTAACAAGAACTGAGAATTGAGTGAAGTAAGATGATGCAAGTGAACTGAGTTTTTTTGTTTTATTTATTTGGAGGGAAAATCTGTTACAAAGGCTAATTGACTAACTAACAAGCTCTTAAGTGTGTGTCAAACACTTAAGAGTTGTTGTAACTGAAAAGGTAAAGTTAGAATTAAGAGATAAAATGGAAGTGTGTGTTTTTCACACTTTAAGCTACACTCAACAAATGAGCTATTTAACTGCTATTTATAGAGCTGGAAATGAGAAGTTGTTGGGGTCGATGACGTGTCTTGGCCAATGGGAGAGTGCCAGGTGTCATGATCCTCTTGATTGCAAATTCGTCTTCAAGAACACAAAATAGGATCTTTGATCCATTGATTCTCAATCTAATTGGGTTGCGGGGTTGGATTCGTCCTTCAATTTAGAGTCTTTTTCATGTTTTGACTTTGTCCTGAAATCCACTCTAGCTCATGTTGAGTTCTGGGTTCATTTATCTTTGGAAGTGACACATGGACAAATTTCATTGGGGTTCAGATGGGCACACGGATCATTATCCAACTTGGATAAAAAGATTATTGCATGTCGCTTTATTATTGGTTGGAAAATAAGACAGTAGGTTTTACTGTGCTGATCCTATAATAAATGCTAAACGGCGCTTAGTGGCCAGCTGGATGCCCATGTGGTGATCAATGTCTTAAGAGTTCAGCCCTCTCATTGGTTAATAGTAATTCACACGGATTGAGCTCAATATCCACTTTGAAACTTGGCAATTTACACCCCTGGACTTTGGCAGATTCTTCATTTAGGCTCTTTTCTTCATTTCTTTGGCAAATTAAGTCCTTTGACTTGCATTCTTGAATATTTGAGTCCTTTGACTTGGTTGACTTGAAGGTTGACCAGGTTTGACTTTAATCTTGACTTTTTCCAAAATTTGCACTTAAGTCCCTTAACTTTTAAACAATGTCAAGATAGGTCTTTTATCTTTAAATGACTTGTCATCTTTGATCCTTCTCTTGTCTTTTCTTTATAAATGAGCTTGATTTCACTTATTTGCTTGAATTTTGTGTCCTTGTTACCTATTTAAGCACAAACACAAAACATACCACATAATAATGCTTTATAGCACAAAAGTTAGGTATTTTATATGTGCTTTAGGGTGATTTGTTGACTTATTGATATGAGATTTTGCTCATATCAAATCCCCTACACTTGATCATTGTCATGACCTCATGCAATGCTATGTTTTAAAGCACAAATTTACATTTTTTTCATAATTAACCTACCTTGGCCAATATGAAATGCTTTAATACTACTCTACACTATATGATGCATGATTTTGATTTTATACAATGCAATGCAAAAAAACAATTCTATTTATATATTTTTGATTTTTCATAAATGGTTTTGATGGAAAAACTCATAAAGAAATGAATGACTTAGATTAGGGTTTTTAGTACCATGAACACTTATCACCCTCAAGTTTCGTTTTCCTCATACCAAGCTTAAAAATAGGATCATTTTATTCACAAGTAAAAAGTGCATCAACTTATTCATGACAATTAAATGTTGAATTGGTTATTATTTGAGCAAATTGCTTGAGAGCAAATTTGTCATGATTTAAAGCGTGAAGTATAAGAAATGTAAAATCCAAAAATAAGAAAGCACGGTTTTAATCCTAAGTAGTCCTTTCATCCATTACTTGAAAAAACGCTCAGAATTAATATAACTCCGACTCAAGAATAATAAGTCATTTGCCTTATGTGTAAGATCCTTGTGTCATGCATTAATAAGTAGCTACACACTCGCTAAGGAAAGAAAAATAAAATTCACGCAATAATTTACATCCGTCGCCTTTTTGGGACTTTGGATCTTCAATCCCGCAACCCGTCAAGGTAATTATGGATTGGAGCAACTATCAAATCCCCGCAACCCTTGTGAGTAATATTGGAATTCAATAGTCACTATAATTAACACATCATTGCCCATCTTGGGAGTCTTGTATAATTTTTTTTTCTTTTTTTTTCTAGCCACTCATTTTTTTTCAAGCCGCTCTTATTTTTATTTATTCCTCACAAAGAAAGTTGAAAAGAATAAAAGGAAAAACTCCCGCTAAGTATTAAGCATGACATAAGTCTAGTACACATAAAACGTTCTAACTTAGAATCTTAAGACGTACTTATACCAACCATAAATGATTAGTCAAAAATGCATAAGAGACTACAAACCGATTAAAATCGTTCTTGATTATTTATTAACATATATACATGCGAAGAAAATAGAGGCAAAGGAAGAGAAGGGTTTAGCCACAAGTAATTGTCATGAAGTTTATCTAGCCCTTTTATACTTGCTTCAACTCTATCATCTTCCATTCTCCACAAATTTAAAGTCTCAAATAATGAGAGTAGTGGATTCTTAGCCTAATAGACCAATGAAGGACTACACGGTTAAGGATACTAGCTAGAGAATGCTTGGATAAGCAAACTCGGGTTGAGTCAAAGTATCCATGGCGGGCCTAATATGTCAAAGATATCTAAACTTGTTAAACCATGTCCTTATTATATTTTTTTTCTTTATATATTTTTGATGAAAAGCAAAGAAGAAATATATACAATGCAAATGTGTTATGCAAATGAAAAATGATTGATGCAAAAATTATCATGAAGGTCAATGACAAAGTCTAGGTAAGGTCACTTCGATAGAAGACCCCCTACACTTAAGCTAAACATTGTCCTCAATGTTTAAGAGCATGGGAGTATAAACTCCCCTACACTTATGACAATGAATAGACTTTGCTTAATCCAAGCTAAGGAAATATCAACTATAGTGAATTCATTTTTTAAGCACAATGTGTCTATAAAGAATCACAATAGTAACAAAGTGAACCGGATACAAGGGCCTCCTCCATAAGCTCCAAAGCACGTGATGAGTGAGCAACCCTACAAAAAACATGAAGACAAAAGTAAGGTCTCCCCTACACTTCTCATCAACTCTATATCCTTATTGCTATCCTACCACACTCTAAGTCTAAAAACTCTAAACCTAGTTATTCAAGCTTGATTTAAGGAGTCTCTAGCTCGACTCTTCCCACAATGAATTAATTCATGGGTAAAATGGGGATCTCTTGGACCATTTCAACGGAAATGTCCCATAAAAATAGTGCTTAACACGGTGACCATTCACTTTGAAATTTGGACCATTGGGTTGTGACAACTCAATAGTTCCATATGGAAATACTTGAGCAATAGTGAATGGAGCGGACCATCTCGACTTAAGCTTGCCCGCAAAGAGTTTCAACCTTGAGTTAAAGAGGAGAACCGGCTCTCCAACTTTGAACTCACGGTTCTTGATCTTAGCATCATGCAATTGCTTAGTCTTTTCCTTGTAAAGCAATGAGTTCTCATAAGCATTGGCTCTCAATTCATCCATTTCATTGAGTTGGTCCTTTCTATGTGAACCGGCTTGGTTTAAATCAAAGTTAGCCCACTTGAGAGCCCAAGAAGCCTTATGCTCTAACTCGAATGGGAGGTGACATGCTTTTCCATAGACAAGCCTATATGGAGTACAACCAATTGGTGTCTTAAAAGCCGTCCTAAAAGCCCACAAAGCATCATCAAGCTTATCCGACCAAGAAGCTCGATGCTCTCCCACCGTTCTTTCCAAAATTTCTTTAAACCACGATTTGTGACCTCGGTTTGACCATTGGTTTGAGGATGATACGTGGTAGAAAAGTCTATGGTTAACACCATATTTCTTCATGACTCTTGTAAATTGATCATTACAAAAATGAGTCCCACGATCACTTATGATGGCCCGAGGTACACCAAATCTAGCAAATAATTGCTTCAAAAATTTCACTACAACTCGAGAATCATTAGTAGGCAAGGCTTTGGCCTCAACCCACTTTGACACATAGTCCACGGCTACGAGTATGTACTTATTTCCCTTAGATGATGGAAAAGGTCCCATGAAATCTATTCCCCACACATCAAAAATCTCACATTCTTATATGAAGTTTTGTGGCATCTCATCTCGTTGAGTAATTTTTCCTTGTCTTTGACATACATCACAAAACTTCACCATCTCTTGGGCATCTTTGTATATGGAAGGCCAATAGTAACCCGATTCAAAGACTTTCTTGGCAGTGTAGTTGGGCCCAAAGTGTCCACCCGTAGGTCCCTTATGACAAGCTTCTAAGATCTTAAATGCCTCGGGCCCATCTACACACCGTCTAATGATTTGGTCCCACATTGCCTAAAGAGGTAAGGGTCATCCCAAAAATAGTATTTCACTTCCTTAAGAAATTTCCTCTTTAGTTGGGAAGTGAGACCCTCTATTAGCACATCCCCCACAAGATAGTTTGTAATATCCGTAAACCAAGGGGTGGCATCCTCTTGAGAATAGATAGACATGAGCTCCTCTAATGGAAAGGATTTATTAATTTCCTTATGAGGCAATTCACCTTGAAAAGGATGCTCAAGTCTACTCAAGTGATCCGCCGCTAAATTCTCGGCTCCTTTCTTATCACGAATCTCAATGGAAAACTCTTGTAGCAATAAAACCCATCTCAAAAGTCTAAGCTTAGCATCTTGCTTTGTCATGAGATACTTGTGAGCGGAATGATCCGTATACACTGTGGTCTTAGATAGCACAATATAAGGTCTAAATTTCTCAAAGGCATAGACTATAGAAAGCAACTCTTTTTCCGTGGTAGTATAGTGAAGTTGAGCACCCGTCATGGTTTTACTAACATAGTGTATAGGTTGAAAATGCTTATTCACTCTTTGTCCTAAGTCCTAACACAACCCCCACGGCATAATCACTAGCGTCACACATAAGCTCAAAAGGCAAATCCTAATTTGGAGAAACCAAAACGGGAGCCTTAGTCAACTTTTCCTAAAGTATCTCAAAAGAGTCTAAACACTCTTGGGTGAAAATGAAAGGAACCTCTTTTTCCAAGAGGTGGGTCATCGGTTTTGCAATCTTAGAGAAATCTTGTATGAAACGTCTATAGAATTCCGCATGACCCAAAAAACTTCTAACTCCTTTCACCATGGTAGGTGGGGAAGCTTAGCAATAACGTCTATTTTAGCACGATCCACTTCTAAACCTTTGTTGGATACCTTATGTCCCAAGACTATCCCCTCTTTGACCATGAAATGGCACTTCTCCCAATTGAGAACAAGACGTATTTCTTCACACCTCTTAAGCATACGTTCTAAATAGGAGGAACAAGAAGTGAATGAATCTCCAAAAACCGAGAAATCATCCATGAAAACTTCCATAGTGTGCTCAATCATGTCATGAAAGATCGCCATCATACACCTTTGAAATGTCCCCGGTGCATTACACAAGCCAAAAGGCATTCTCTTGTAAGCAAATGTACCATATGGACAAGTGAATGAGGTCTTTTCTTGATCCTCAGGGTCAATGGGTATTTGAAAATAACCCGAGAATCCATCTAGAAAGCAATAGTACTCATTTCCCGCTAAGCGTTCAAGCATTTGGTCCATAAAAGGCAATGGGAAATGATCTTTCCTAGTAGCATCATTGAGCTTCCTATAATCAATACAAACTCTCCAACCCGTGACAAGTCTAGTAGGAATAAGCTCATTGTTCTCATTAGGCACTACGGTGGTTCCACCCTTCTTAGGAACATAATGTACCGGGCTAACCCATGGAGAGTCGGAAATAGGGTAAATCATGCCCGCATCAAGGAGTTTGATAACTTCCTTCTTAATGACCTCATGGACTTTAGGGTTAACCCTTCTTTGGCTTTGAATGGCGGGTTTGTAATCATCCTCCATAAGGATTTTGTGTGTACAAAAATTTGGATCAATTCCCCTTATGTCAGATATTTTCCATGCTATGGCTTGCTTATGTTTCTTAAGGACTTCTATGAGTTTTTCCTTCTCATCATCTTTCAAGTCTTTAGCAATGATCACGGGTAATTGGTCTTTCCCCTATAAGAAAGCATATTCAAGGTGTGATGGAAGGTCCTTAAGTTCAAGGGTAGGTGGACTCTCTATGGAAGGTTTTACTATGGATGGATCATCATTGGTAACTTCTTGTGGGATAGGTGAAGGAATGGGATACTCATTGAGCAACTTTTGGATAGTGAAGAATGTCTTCTTCCCAATTGATGGGAGAATCATCATTACCAAGGAAGTTGAACTCAAATTCCTACAAGAGGAAATAACTCTCTCCAAAAGGTGTTAAGGAGGGAGCAATTGAGGCAACGGTCTCTACATGAGGCATGTCTTCACTATCATTCTTACAAGCTTCATGGAAATGCTCATCACACACCTCATCAAGTACATCTACTATGTTAATTGTTTCACAAGCTTGAGACTTCTTAGTCACTTTTCCTAACTTAAACACCACTTTCTCATCTTCAACTCTCATAATTAGTTCTCCCTCCGCCACGTCTATAAGAGTAAGACCCGTCCTCAAAAATGGTCTACCAACGATTAGAGGAACTCTCGGGTCCATATCATAATCAACCACTACAAAGTCCGTCGGAAAGGTAATCTTATCCACACCTATAAACACATCCTCCGCAATACCTACCGGGTATTACTTGTTATTACGTGCTTGCATTTAGATTAATTTTGCATTTACAGTAATTAATATTTTTAATTATAATATAGTTTTGTTGTATCTTAGATTTAATTAGTTTAATCTGGATTTTAAATTGTAGTATAATTTTATTTTGCATTTTAGAGTAATTTTATGTGAATTATTTGCGCGTTTATTTTTATATATTCCTTAGCCTAAATTATATTCCCATTTTTAAGTTTAATTAGAAATAGATTCCAAACAAGTACTATTAACCAAAAACAATTAAGCCCTACGATAAAATTGGATTTCAATTCGAGTCGATTCGAGGAAAAATGATTATACTAAAAAACGGTTATTAAAAAAACGGTTATTATTGAAAAGCTCATGGTAGGTGACTTGTGCGATTCTTTATGAATCAAACTTGTGATAACTGGAAAGCAACAATGATTTAATTCTTAACTGAATTTAAACACGTTCCAGGCCTCTACGCAATATCTTAATGATCTTGCCAGAACACTCAGAGTGACACTCTTTAGTGTTCACAGTGATGAGTGGAAATCCTTCTAGTGTTAACATCAAACATCACTTGGTAGGTAACTTGCAAGATTCTATATGAATCAAGCTCGTGACAACTGGAAAGCAACGATGGTGCGGTTCTTAACTGAATTTCACTTGTTCCAGGTATATAAATTGACGGCTTCAATCATGCGGATAATTTTATCCAATTGATTCACTCTTTACGTTCGTAGTCAGCTTTGGACGGTCGAGTAAAGAGAACGGGTTTACCCGCGAAATCTTGTAAAGGAGGTTCTTAATTGAAACTACATGCCACAAGTACGATATTTAATATCGTCCAACGGTCTTCACCGACCGGAGGTAAAATGCTACCTAATTAGGTTGAAATGTTCAAAGCCATTTCATCCGTGTCAATGTTTTGTTGCTAATTGTCTTGTGCAGCGTAACAAGACGGTGGCATTGTGGTGTCCGAGAAGAAGCCGTCCCTGCATGCTTATACTTTCTGCACTTAATACTTCAATAAATTCAAGAAAGCCTAAAAGTCAAGTCTTCCGCTGTATCGAACTCTGAAGCTTTCAAGAATTTATAAAGGTATAAGTATGTGGAACATGAAGTCATGCGGAGGCGAATATCACAAATGATGAATGCACAAGGTCAAGGCAAGAAAACATGCTCAAGACTAAAGTCAAAGATCACATCAGCATATTCACAAGAACAAGATCGAAGACTCAAGCATAGAATGCTAGGTTTAAGATTTTGTAAAATGGTGTGACCTACCTTAGGGGGAGATTGTTGGAAATACAAAGTTCCAAAGACAGTCTCGGTCACATCATTGTTAGCATAGATCACGAGCTATAGACTATTTAGGACTTTGTCTCTTGGAGCGACCTCCCTTAGGGGGAGATTGTTGGAAATATGTTTTTATGTATTTAGAAAGGATCGGTCACTTCAACGAGATACATCTAGTATGGGCTCGTGATCTAGTATGTAAACATATAACCCATCAAGCCCACATGTAGGGTGGGCTATATATACCCCCTCCTATCATGTTAGGAGGGGTTGGTTCTCATTTCACACAATCTAATATTGTTTTCTCTCTTTATTCTCTCCTTTCTCTCTCTAGCTTCTCTCTCTAGTTCTTCATCTAATTCTCTCTCTTTTAATCATTCTAACACATAGACAATCCAAGGATTCCGTGAACCTACAATTACAACAAAGGTTACAATTTTAACCCTAAAATATCTCAGCTTTACACATTTAATTTAGTATAAATAAAAACTTTACACATTTTCTTCTCATTATCATTTTCTACCAACACACACAAAACCCTACAACATATACACACTCTCTCTTCTTATTTTTCCGGTGCCGTCACCGGCCACCCTTCGTCGGAAACCGCCGGCTGCCGCCACCACAAGATCATCTTCCCGATCTGCCATCAACCCTCGATCTACACCACCACATCCAAATATCATCTTCATCACCACCATATTTATACCATCGTTGCCGCCACCATTAGTGTCACCACCATCATGCTACACCACAAGATCCATCCTCAACCGTCACCACGTCTATACAACACAACTAGTCACCACACCAACGTGGCTCCACCATAAATCCATCCTACAGCCAACAATAGCCGCACACCACCAGATTCGCCAGCCACCACTTGAAACCACCGCGACCACCATCTCAGATTCACCACCTTCGCCTCCATCATCACTGACACACCATCACCACCCTCCAGCCGCCATTTAATCCACCACAACCACCCTCCAGCCGCCGTTTAATCTACCACAACCACCCTCTAGCCGCCGTTTAATCCACCACAACCACCTACTCGAACCCACCTGCTAAACCACCATCGTTTTAGCAGGACACATGCTGCTGTTCACCACCAAACCACCACTCGCATCACCTTCGCGTTACTACTACACCATAAACCACTAGATTCGCTATATACCACCAACCACCGTCATCGAGGGTGTTTGTTTTGTTTTGTCCAGCCATAAGGGTGTTTGTTCGATTGTCATCAGCGTATTGTTTGTTGTTTGTGTGCCACCGAGACCACCACAAAGGTGGTGCTCGTGACTGTGATTCCAACCACCACAGCCGCACCATGGTGGTGTCAGGGTGTGGTAGTGTATATATTTGCGTTATAAGGATGTGTTTGGATTTTTTATTTAATGAATGGGTGAAAATGTTGTTGGTTTTTGATTGAGTATAGAATTAGTTATCGGGTTAATTATATTGTTTATGATTCGACAATAATTAAAATATGTGGACATTTGCAACGAGGATTGATCTTGAAAGTGAAAATATTATATTTTATTATTATAGGAAACGTTATATAAACGGATATGTCATGCCGAAAAATTTATAAATTTTATTATTTATTAGTTTCATAAATGTTATTTAGAAACTAAAATGTTTTAAGAAATATTAAATTTATAGAGTAAATAGGCAATAATTTATTATAAATACTGTATATACTTTTGAAACTTCGTTTGAAACTTTAAAATGTGTGCTTGGTTTTATAAAATGATATTTATTTAATTAATTGCTGATTTTGAAAATGTGTCGAATCATTTTGGTTTTATTTATTTTCTTGCTTATTTAATAGCTGCAACGTATTGTATACCTTGACTATTTTATTGTTTTGAGTTGTCTTATTGAGTCTAATACATGTTGCGTGTCATGTAAACTCCAAGTTATTCATGCATTGTTTGTCCCTGTTATATAATTCAAGTTATGAATTATATACATGTTTCGTTCTTTCGTGTGTAATATATATTAGGTATATATACTACATACATGATGGTATCTCTCGCTTCAACTTACTGAACCGGTTATTGAACGATTGCGACATGAGATTTAAACGGTTTATGAACCGATGGTATTGATGGAACCTTTCATCGGGAAAGCTTGGACGCACGATTTGGATATTGGGAAATAATCGATAAGATATTCTGCGACTTCTTGGATCGAGCAACTCTTGTTTACGTTACGCTGCTCTTGGTATTCGCAATACTGCTAATTGTTTTGCAATATCGATGTGAGTTCATACCCCTCTTTCTATTTGGGAATCGCTTTATAAATGTTTTAATCTCTTTTGGGGAGATGCATGCTTGTTGATGTCAAATACTTGTTTATACGTTTTGATGATTGTTTGTGATACATACGTGGTTGTGAATATGTGAGTGAGTCATAACTTCTTTTGATCTTCCTTATATGCTTAATGTATTTGAGGTGTGATGATGCTTGTAACATCTTTTGTTGTCGCAAAACTATCGTTTTCTTAAATTACTTCGTTGGGGTTATGCTCATGAAGATAATGCTTATTGCTTGCTTATGAATGTAATACATGTTTCTTGATATATTCTCTGAAGTTATCTTTGTGATGATAATGCTATGTTGCTTGCTTATGGACGCAAAATATGTTTTGTCTTGAATCACTTCGCGGAAGTTCTGTCATGAGCTTATTGCTATCGTAACTAGGTACCCTATATGCTTGCCATTATTTAATGGATTCACATGCTGCTAAACTCTATATGCTTGCCATTATTTAATGGATTTATATGCTGCTAAACTTTATATGTTTGCCATTATTTAATGGATTCATATTGTGCCAAACTTTATATGCTTGCCATTATTTAATGGATTCATATGCTTCTAAACTTTATATGCTTGCCCTCCTATAATAGGATTCATATGCTTTAAAACATTTTGTTGCGGTCCAATTAATCTTGAAATTTAATCTTGCCATGATCTTGTATTGATCTTGACTGTGAATTTTACCGCGATCTTGTATTGACTTCAAATTGAATCTTGTTATGGTCTTGTATTGATCTTGACTGTGAATTTTACCGCGATCTTGTATTGACTTCGAATTGAATCTTGCTATGATTTTGTATTGATCTTGACTGTGAATTTTAGCGTGATCTTGTATTGACTTCGAATTATATCTTGATATGATATTGATATATTTATTATATGTGATCTTGATATGAGTCGTGCATATAATGTTGATATGAATCTTGAAAATGAACTGAATTATTTTGTCCTGGCTGTAATGTTTTTGGCTAAATGTTGATATATGACTGAACTTTGGGTAAACGATACTTTTGTTGTGAAACTCTAGATTTCTAAACGTTTTTACGATACTACTTTTGGTAGTGGACTTGATAAGCTTTTGAAGTGTCATAAATATCCTAATAAAACTTATGAACTCACCAACTTTATGTTGACCGTTTTAAGCATGTATTCTCAGGTACTTGACTGTATGATTATTTGGAGTCTGCGTGTGATATTTTGCATAGAGGTCGTTCTCTCGGATCAAGACTCGGATAATCATGACGTAACAGGCCCCAAAACTCGTGGGCTTCTACTAGGCCTAATTTGGGGGTGTTACATATTCACTATTAGGGCTTGTAACTTTGTAATTCTTGGGATTAAGGGGTTTAGGTAAGTGATTAGTGATGAATTAGGGTTTTAACATTGTAATTATGAAGTTTGGGTCCTTGGTTTGAAACTTAACCTTTGTTTGAAGTGAAATTGGGAAGAAAACCTAGCCGAATTAGTGTTTCTAGTGATCTAGGGTTCAATCCTTGTTATAGACATAATTATAACTTTAGCTACTTATGTAAACTCAATTTATATCTCCTACATTGTAACTAATATGTTCATAGGGTTTCTACATTTGTTTTAATAAGTTATACCAAGTAAAAATGTCTAAAGGGTGAAAATACCTATTTTGACCTAACTTAAATGTCATGCATTGAAATGTTATACCTTGTGCATTAGGGTGGTTGTACCTTATCTTAAGATGGTACTATAACCTAAAAGTAATGCTAAGTGATGACGTATAGTCCCCAGCCGGGTTATGAACCCGGCCCATGGGTACTACTCGTGTCCGGCCCATCACAGATGGGTGGAATAATGTCATTCAGGCTTATGGGCTTGGATGAACAGTGACCACACACATGTGTGCGGCCCACGGCCCGGTGCGGCCGACATGGGGTTAGACAAAATCATATTCTGTCTAGGAATATCTTTATCCCAAGGGAGGATATTCACTACCAAAATTAGAAGATAACAATCATTCTAATTCTGATAATTATCCTTTCCTTGGGGCCGAAGTATCTGGCAGCCCACTAGGGTTCCACTGCCTATAAAAGGAACCCCTAAGGGTTCCACAAAGGTATTACGTCTTATACTCTTAACTCACATAAACCCTAAATCGATTACTTACTCTCACGCTGGAGTCTAATCGTGGGAAACATTCCCCCGGTAAGCCTAACGCGTGCTGTTTAGTGTGCAGGATCCCAACCAAACGATTCACTTAGTGCAGGAGCCGGAGCCCAGCCAACCCGAATTAAGCCTAATTCAGGTCTAGCAAGGATCACCCAACTTTTGCATCAACAAGTTGGCGCCATCCGTGGGACCCATTACACTAAGCTAGAACAAAACCTCATTCTGAATCCCCAATTGACGAAGGGGAATCAGCCAGCCAATCCCAGGAATACGAATCCTGGAAATCGGAAGTCCCAAGGGGAAGGGATACTCATCCCCAATCAATCACCTAGCCGCCTTGCAGGCGGACCTGTTACCGTGGCGGTTTCCAGCCCTTGGGGGTGACGAGCACGATCTCCATGACACCCCCACCTACTTCAACCCTGGACAATTCGGACCCAGGGAGTGCGCCCAACCCTCCTAACAAGGAGCCGCGCAGACCATCGGTAGAGGAAGAGGTAGAGGTCCTACCACTCAGCGAGGAGGATCTTACTCGAGTTCTCACGCAGAACTTCGATAGGATCGTCCCAGGGATCGCGTCAAGGTTGAATATGGGGAGGAACCTCCAATCCAGACTCAACTTTGGTGACACCGGACCAATCACCTCTTCCCAAAATCAGAGGAAAAGAAGAGCTCGGCCTCAGGAGCAGAGCATCTTTGAGGAAACCCCTCAACCCAGGAATGTGTTTGAGCGCATAGGAGATCGCCTCATACAGGAACTAATGCAGTCTCGGGAAGGAGGAGATAAGTCTGATGGCTCACCCGAGCGGCCAGATCGAGAGTTGGCCAGAACCGCTCGTCTCCCGAGCGTGTGGGACAGGATGAACACTGGGAAGAAGGCTTCCGGTTCATCCCAAAAAAGTGGTCCCTACCCAAAGGATGGGGCACCACCACCGTCTCCAGGCCCGTCAGGAGAGGACTCAGATGACCATCCGCCTAAGCGTCGCCGACCTAGGCGCACCCCTCCACCACCACCAAACAATGATGAGTATTATGGTGGTCCTTATTATCGAGATGCAGAAGCGGAGGATCTTTCGCGTCCATGGTGTGAACCATGGGATGACCCTAGGCTCACCCGACCATGGGCGGATCCCAGGGAAGACCCGTTCACCCTCCGCATACGAAACTATTCTGAGGACACCAAACGTCGCATGCCGGCGTGTATCAAGACTTATGATGGGTTTGGTGATCCGGTTGATCACCTTAAAATATTTGATACACAGGCTAAAATTAAGCGATGGCCCATGCCTATATGGTGCCAAATGTTCAATTCAACTTTGATCGGAAATGCCTGTGACTGGTTTGAGGCACTCCTTCCACGGAGCATTGATAGTTTCACGGAACTACGCACTGCGTTCGAGAACAATTATACTCAGAGGAAGAAGTATAATAGGGATCCGGTCTCATTGGAAACTGTCAAACAACAGCCGGGGGAGTCCACAGAAGCCTTCACTGAACGCTTCAACGATGAGTGCACGCGCACAAGAACAATGCCGGAGCTCCTGAAAATCTCTGACTACATGGACGCCATAACAGACAGGGAGTTGATCAGGCGCCTCAATGACAAGCATCTAGAGAGATATGACGACCTCATGGAAAGGGTCAGAAATTTCATAGAAGGGGAAACAGCTGTTGCCGCGGCCTACCCATCCCGAGGAAATGGGTACCGGTCAAATGACCAGTCCCGGAGACAGTCGGGCGGTCAAGGCAATCAGAACAATAGCAAGGGCTCAGACTATAAGAGCCAAAGCAAAAGAGGACGGCCGGACGATAAGTTCACCCCCCTAAAGATGTCCTACCGGGAGATCTTGCTGACGGAAGGGGCGAACTTTCCAAGGCCTCCCCCAATGACCACTCCGCCAGAACGTCGGCAAGGAAATCGCTTATGCGAGTTCCATAATGACAAAGGCCACGGTACGGAGGAGTGCATCCAGCTCAAGAAGCATATTGAGTCGCTGATCAAATCAGGTAAACTCAAGCACCTAGTTAAGGATTTGAAGGATGGAAAAGACAACAACAAGAAGTACGATAAGAAGGATCCCCAAAAGGACAAACCTTCGACCATATACATGATCCAATCCAGACAGCGCCGCACGAGGCAGAAAGTGGGCCAAAAATTTTCACGCGGCAGGGAAATCTCATTCCCTCTCATCACAACAAGCGATGTGATTGATGCGCCTCTCACCATTGAGATAAGCATTGGAACACACAATGTTCGTCGCATGTATGTGGATGGAGGGTCGTCAGCAGAGGTACTGTATGAACACTGTTTTGTGCAGTTGTGCCCAGAAATAAGAAGCCAATTAGTACCGTCCACGGCGCCGCTCACCGGTTTTAGTGGAGACACTATCTGGCCGATAGGGCAACTACGACTGCTTGTAACCATCAGGAACGAGGAACACTCCACTACGGCGTGGATGAACTTCATGGTGATACGCTCACATTCCCCGTACAATGGGATCATAGGCAGACCAGGTATTTTGGCTATACGGGTGGTACCCTCCACGGCGCACGGAATGATCAAATTCCCCGTTGAGGGGGGAATTGTTACCATTTACAACACAATCGTACCGGCATCCGAATGTCACACTGTGACAGCACCGGCTCCACCTATTCCACCCAAGGATGGATCACCACCTCCCAATTAGAAGGTAGCAATTCACCCTGACTATCCGGAACAGGAGGTATCCATAGGAGGGGCGCTCTCGGATAGCGGCAAAAGAGCCATGTGCTCTCTTTTAAGTGCAAACCTAGATATATTCGCATGGGAGCCAAAGCATATGACAGGCGTGCCACGTGCGATAGCAGAGCATAAGCTCCAGATCCGCCAAGGGTACCAACCCGTCAAGCAAAAGAAGCGCGGCCAGGCGCCTGAGCGCAGCCAAGTGATATTGGAGGAAGTACAGAAACTAGTGGATGCAGGCATCATGCGCGAGGTATACTACCACGAGTGGTTATCCAATCCGGTCATGGTCAAGAAACATGACGGAAGTTGGCGCATGTGTGTGGATTTTACGGATCTAAACAAGGCTTGCCTATAGGACTGTTACCCGTTACCGGAAATCGACTGGAAGGTGGAATCCCTATGTGGGTATCCTTTTAAATGCTTCTTGGATGCGTATAAAGGGTATCACCAGATCCAGATGGCGGAGGAGGATGCAGAAAAAACGGCGTTCCATACGAGCCAGGGCGTATATTGCTATACGAAAATGCCGTTTGGACGGAAGAACGCCGGTGCTACATATCAACGGCTGGTGGACAAAGCTTTTGAATCACAGATAGGCCGCAACTTGGAAGTCTATGTTGATGACTTGGTTATAAAAAGTCACACGGAGGAGGCACTTCTCCGGGATGTCCAAGAGACATTCGACACGCTGAGAAGGATTAACATGAAGTTAAATCCAAAGAAATGTACGTTTGGGGCAACGGAGGGAATGTTCCTTGGATATTTAACTGATCCAAACGGCATCAAACCTTGCCCAGAGAAGACGGACGCAGTGATACAACTGCCATCCCCTCAGACACGGAAGGAGGTGCAATCCTTAAATGGGAAGCTAGCCGGGCTGAATAGGTTCCTATCTAAATCCGCAGAGAAGTCATTACCCCTATTTAAGACACTCAAGAAGTGCATTAGGAAGGGAGACTTCCGGTGGACGAAGGAAGCCGAGGAAGCTTTCGGCCAACTCAAGCAACATCTTGCATCCCTCCATATGCTAGTAGCTCCCCGGCCAAAGGAGGAACTCATTATGTATCTCTCGGCCACTCATGGCGCAATAAGCGCGGTACTTATGACAGATAGAGATACAGTACAAACTCCGGTCTACTTTATAAGTAGAACACTACAAGGGCCGGAGCTGAATTACTCCTCTATGGAAAAACTGGTGTTAGCACTAGTGTTTGCTACAAAGCGGCTGTGCTTGTACTTTCAGGCACACCCAATTGTGGTCATTACGGATCAGCCAATTAAGCAGGTTATTTCTAGACCGAACGTAGCAGGAGGCTACAAAAATGGAGCATCCTATTGGGGGAGCATAATATATCTTATAGGCCAAGGACGGCTGTGAAAGGCCAGATCTTGGCAGATTTCCTGATCGAGAAGCCGGATGAGGAAGGGCCAATCGTTAAACAAGACGAGATCCCAACAGAACCATGGGTGTTATTCACGGACGGATCTTCGTGTACGGACGGGTCCGGAGCTGGTCTCATCCTCACAAATCCAGAAGGAATGGAATTAACGTACGCCCTCCGTTTTGAGTTCACGGCCACTAACAACGAAGCGGAATATGAAGCATTAATTGCGGGTTTAAAAATCACCGCTAGAATGGGAGTCCGCAACCTTGAGGCCTACGTGGACTCACGGCTTGTCGTCAACCATATTCTAGGTGGATATGTGGCTAAGGAGGACAACATGGTCAGGTACTTGGAAAAATTCAAGTCGCTAATCGCGACTTTCAGTAAGTTTTCCATCAAGCAGGTGCCAAGGGGCGAGAACAAGAAGGTGGACGCTCTTAGCAAGATCACATCCACAAGCTTCGCTCACTTGTCTAAACAAGTCTTGGTGGAAATACTCAAGGAGAAATCTATAACGGAGGGGGAGGTTGCTGCTATAGTTGAGGAGGATGGACCTACATGGATGACCCCGATTATCAACTATTTGACTAGTGAGACCCTTCCAGACGAGGAAAAAGCAGCACGTCACATCAGAAGGAAGTCGCAGCATTTCGAACTTCGAGAGGGCATTCTTTACAAGCGCTCTTTCTTGCAGCCGTGGCTGCGATGTGTTGGACCACGTCAGGCCGCTTACGTAATCAGTGACATACACGAAGGGTTGTGCGGCATGCATGCGGGTCCACGATCTGTGGTAGCTAGAGCCTTACGAACAGGATACTATTGGCCTACCATGCACAGAGACGCACGTGACATGATTCGCAAGTGTAGTGATTGCCAAGTGCATAGGCCAGTACCCCGGCACCCGCAGCAGGAGCTTACACCTATCACGTCCCCATGGCCATTCTACAAGTGGGGAATCGACATTGCAGGACCGTTTCCTGTAGCTGCGGGTGGGGTTAAGTTCTTGATTGTTGCGATGGACTACTTTACACGATGGATAGAGGCCAAGGCAGTCAAGTCTATCACAGGCAAACAAGTTAAAAATTTTGTTTGGGAACATATTGTGTGCCGTTTTGGTCTACCGGGGGAAATAATCTCAGACAACGGTAAGCAGTTCACGGACAATCCATTCAAAGACTGGTGTGCTTCATCAAACATCAAGAGGCGCTTCGCATCCGTTAAACATCCGCAGACAAATGGCCTTGTCGAACGGGCAAATAGAAGCTTGAGGAATGGCATCAAGGCGCGTTTGGATGAACGAAGTGGCAAATGGGTCGATGAGTTATCACATGTGCTATGGGCGCATAGAACTATGATCAAAACAGCCAACGGAGATACTCCATTTGCATTGGCTTACGGCACTGAAGCCGTTATACCAGCAGAAATAGGGATGCCTACCATCCGCACGGCGGAGGTTAATGTCGTCACGAACGATGAACAGCTGCGAATCAACCTGGATCTGTTGGAAGAAAAAAGGGAAATAGCAGCCATCAATGAGGCTAAGTCCAAGGCTAAGATGAAGGCTTATTATGACGCCAAGGTCAAGGGTGTTTCTTTTCGACCGGGAGACTACGTCTATCGTGCTAACGAAGCAAGTCGAGCGGAGAATACAGGAAAGCTGGGCCCTAAGTGGGAAGGACCGTATGAAGTCACTGAAGCCTTGGGACGAGGCGCGTACAAGTTACGTGACATGGATGGCCGCGACCTAAAGCGCACATGGAACATTTCCAATCTCAAAAGGTGCTATCTTTGAAAGCTACGGCTTCCGCATGGGTACTTCGCTATATGCGGTCTTAATAAAGAACCATGCGGTCTATCTGTTTTGTTTTTCTTATGTTTGTTTAGTTTCCTTTCTTGTTTTTTAGGACTTGTCATTATTGTTCAAACGAAAGTGTAAACGTTCTAATAAAATGCCGTGGTGCCTAGCTAGCCCCACGGCTTGTTTCGTGTAAATCATTTTTTAGATTTTTTGTTAGTCGTATGAATTTTACTTATATTATAATAGGCCATGTTTCATTCATATGCATTCTTTCAAATTATTGTACATGTACTATACGCCTCCAGGCGGGGTAAGAGGATTAAATGAACCTACTAATTCAACTTGCCGCGTAAGAGGGATGCAACCCCAGCCGCACGGATCATGTATCCTTACTAGACACCTTACTCACAAGACGTTGGGGTAAGTTTCATATGCCGTAGTCACACAGTGCTCCGCATAGTAAAGACGCACGTCGCATGTCTAGTAAATTATAGACTTGTATGTATTTTCTTTCTTTGTGTGTAAGACGTGATATATCATGCAGTATTGAGGTACAATATTTAACACAGTCATAATACACAAGTTTCCAAATAGATAACAAAATTGCCGTGGTCAATCACGGACTTACATACAAAATACAAATGTTGTTAGCCGTGTACATGCACGGACGAATAGAAACAACAAACATTCAGCGGTTACAAACCAAAGTGTCTGAAAGGGATCATAAAGTAGGAGCATCCTACATAGGGGGGGGAAAACTTACCCATTTCCACTTGTTCCTCGACCAGACACGACAACCACTCATCACTTTCTTTCCGCTTCTGGGCTTGAGCCGCATTCCTCTCCAGCACCACACTTAAGGGTTCTTCATCAAGCACGATCCTGGTTACGTCCTCATATATGGGGAGCGTCAGGTGGCTGGGTGATGGAGTGAAGGAAGCACGGGAGTGACTCTCACCTTGGGAGAACGCACTAAGACTTAGCCTTTCCATGATTTCCATATTTGATGCATCTTTGGTGGCCTCCAGCTCATCCAAGAATGGATAGTGCAGATCCCGCATCGCGGCCATGGAAGCAGTCATCTTGTTAGCGGCTTCAGGATTAAAGAAGGCATGATTGGTAAAGTTTTCCCCTTTCTTGATCAGCTCAACGGCCTCAACCATTCCCTCATGACGTCCGTGATCAATGCCATCGGACACAAGACTTGCAAATTGTTGCACAAATTCGGGGGCCTCTAGCACCTTCATGACGGCCAAGCGCGCTCCATGCCCTACCATCTACCTGCGGCCAACAATAGCCGCTAGTAGTTGGTGGCATAGCACGTCGTCACGCTCAGCGGTGAGGGCATCGATCATCAAATCTTTTTGGGCAAACGCCTCTTTCAGCTCTTGGGTGACAGCCCTCTCATCAGCAAGCTCCCATTGTACCCTCTCCATGCTTTGGACGGCCAGGTGCGCGTCTTCTAGTTTCTTGTTAAGCACGTGTACCTGGCTGGAGTACGACTGGGCATACGCTTCCGCTGTGGCTACCTATAAGAGATAAAACGTTAGAATATATTTCTTTTAGAAAATGGGTGGTGCGGCACGGATATGTACCTTGGTGGTCGCGGCATCTAGTTGTGACTCAAGGTTGGCCACTTGTTGGTCGTATTCATTCGCGCGGGCCGATTGCTTTTTTATGGTCGCCTCGGCGCTAGCCAGTTGGGATTGGAGGTCTGCAATTTGAGCTTCATTATCCACGATCATCTTCTCCCTCCGTCCAACCCTCCTCTTAAGAGATTCAACATGCCCAAGTGCGGCTTCAAACCTTACCCTCATCGAGGTGCTCATCGCCATTTGGTGTACCAATGCACCATTATACTCATCCGCCAAATCCGCATGGCTGAGCGCATTCACCTCTCGCACCAAGCCTGGTGGAATGCAGTTGTTGAGGTACTCCCGGCATTCATCGGCGTCCCTCATTCGTGATGCAGTTGTGATATTCCATACAGGATTGAATGATTGAGGGGGTCCGGACGCTGGGAGGTCTTGGGAAGCCGTGGGTGAACCTTCTTCAAATACGGGGCCGGACTTTGTGGTGGCCGTGTGAAGCATGGGGTTTCTTTCCACTTCTTTTACTTTTCCCTTATCCATTTGGGTGTCAGGAGGAGGTGCGGCACCAGTTTGGTCATCCCTGTAAAACAAGCATTTGGATTCATGTTAAGTGTTGCTTGAAGAGAATTTGTCATTCTTGCGTGTTAGGATGGAGTCTTACATGTCATTTCTTGCCAATTCTGATGCGGTTGGGGCAATATGAGTGACGGGATCGACATGTGCGGCACGGATAGTCTCGGAACCCTGGGTAGTACTCCCAACAGGTTGGTACAAGGGGTGGTTTTCTCGAAGTTTCTTGGTAGGGGCGTTGTGTTCGCCAATCTCGACTGAAGCAGTTCTCCTTGCTCGCTTGTTTCTTTTGCGGGTACGCCTGGCGACGGGCTGAGCTGTTGCTTCGTCAGTCTCCTCCTCGACTTCTTCTTCCACTTCTTCCTCTTCTTCCAGATTGACTTGTTGTACTTCTTCATCATCATCGCCCATCATTCGGCGAAGGCTGGAGGTGGTTAGGTCAATATTATCTCCCTGCTGTTCCCTATGTGGTGAGGAAGGCCCGGCTCTTCCTTCATGCATCCGGTTATCACCACCACCATTGTCTCCATGCTCTTCCTCGTCTGAGTGGGGATCTGGTACGGCTTCGAGAGCAACCGTCACGTTTTGGGTATGCTCAAGAAGGGGTAGTTCATTCTCACGGAGAGGACGGGAACCCTCCGGTACAATTTTCGGGTCGCCCTAGCGCAAGAGTCCAAAGAAGTTCATTTCTGCCCAACACAAAACAAAATATGTTAGCCATTTATAAAATGATTGAATAAGTTATTTGTGTACGGATGTTAGCCTACCTTCACCCTGCTTTCTCCAAAACACAGGATATCTGTTGGACGGGCCAAAATAATTGCGGCTAATCCCTAGCAAACATAGAAATGACTCGGGTAGACTTCTATGGAACCCGGTCCTATTCAGATCTAATTCTTGGGAATGTCGGGGGTTGTATGTACTTGTGTGCGGCTTGGGGTCGTGGGGTATTCTATTTCTAAAGGTGTAATCAGCCGGCCATACTACTGCGTCAATGAAAAAGTAGTGGTCATACCAGTTTTTCAATGAATCCATTGGCTTATTGTGCGATTGGGGACTGTTAGGGGATCGTTTCTTAAAAGATACCCAACCATTTACTATGTTAGGAACATAAAAGAGCCGGAATAATTATACGGTTGGGGGGATTCTCCTAGCACGGCAGAGGATCTCGAATTGACTAATCTTACAGGCACCTATACAGTGGAGGTGACTAATATGTACATCATAGTATCCTAACAGATCTACAAGGAAATGGGTGAAGGGAATGCGGTAATTGGCCGCATCAAAGAGGCGAGTGTACAGGCCAATCTTACCCGCTGGAGCCTCGGTTATGAGGTCTTCGGCGCCAGGAAGTGAGGGGTGTAGGTTGGTAGGGATGAAATAGTTTGTACAAAAGTGGTTTAATTGGTCTTGGGTCATTACATTCAGCACGGATCCAATGGTAGGGCTGTTTCTGTGAGCCATTACTAAATAAAAGTGTAAGGACGTGGTGTTCTAACCTGCGTGTGAAGGGATCCGTGCGTAATTGGTTCGAGCTAAGAGGAAAGCTTTAATGGCAGAAATGGAGGTTATAACTGTGTGTTTCACACAGCCGTATGGGTGGCTTATTTATAGGGTTGCCTCGTGGGTCACGACCTGTTGGATGTGTGACACGTGTCTGCCACTATTCTTGATCGTGTGGTTAGGGGGCAAGTGGCAAGTGAAACGTCAGGTGGGACCCACGGGTCACTTCTGACTCAAACGTTTTCACTGCTCAAGGTTCTGACTGTCTGCACTTTTGTCAGTCAACATGTCAGGTGAACAGCTATTAATGTCGGGATATGCGGCTCTTACGTAAGACTTGACATTTAATGCTATATTTAATTTGTTTCGGTCGCCATATGCGGCTGAGATACTGATGGAATACCTTCCTAAGTCAGGTTGCCACGTGCGGCCAATACAAATTCTTGGACAACTTATCATTCCCTATTTTTTCCTTGGTACGTCCAGGGAGCATTTTGGTAGTCTAGAGGTTACGCCTATGGTTGTAACAACTAGACTAGGGGGACATGATGACGTATAGTCCCCAGCCGGGTCATGAACCCGGCCCATGGGTACTACCCGTGTCCGGTCCATCACGGATGGGTGGAATAATGTCATTCAGGCTTATGGGCTTGGATGAACAGTGACCGCACACATGTGTGCGGCCCACGGCCCGGTGCGGCCGACATGGGGTTAGACAGAATCATATTCTGTCTAGGAATATCTTTATCCCAAGGGAGGATATTCACTACCAAAATTAGAAGATAACAATCATTCTAATTCTGATAATTATCCTTTCCTTGGGGCCGAAGTATCAGTGGCAGCCCACTAGGGTTCCACTGCCTATAAAAGGAACCCCCAAGGGTTCCACAAAGGTATTACGTCTTATACTCTTAACTCACATAAACCCTAAATCGATTACTTACTCTCACGCCGGAGTCTAATCGTGGGAAACATTCCCACGGTAAGCCTAACGCATGTTGTTTAGTGTGCAGGATCCCAACCAAACTATTCACTTGGTGCAGGAGCCGGAGCCCAGCCAACCCGAATTAAGCCTAATTCGGGTCTAGCAAGGATCACCCAACTTTTGCATCAACACTAAGAGTGTTGGCAGACTTGTCCTAAAATACTATGCATTGATTATAAGTGAAATGGGTAATATAGGGATTTTTGGGTAATATGTCTAAGTGACTTGTATCTTGGGTTTGAGGGTTTGTAACTAAGGTTTTAGATTTAAATCTTACTTGTATTTGATGTATTATTATTTGTATATAATCCTTGATTACTTATTTGTAAGTGTTGTATAGTTATATTGCTTGAAATTTGGGTTTACATGTGATTTCTAGGGTTTCTAAGGATTTTAGGGCATCCGTGTTATATTTGAAATGTTCTTATTCATAATGTACTTATAACATTACTTTTATAACTTAGACTTTATACATATAAGGTCTTCACATCACATAAACACAAGTAGAATTGATAGTGTGGGTTGTGTGAGTTTGTGTACCTTGCTATGTAAGCTATACCACATGATTCATACAAGAAAAGCAAAAATTTTACCATAAAAACAAAGTATTATTTATCTTACAAGAATAATATACATAATACATAGATGAAAATACTATTTTGTTATAGTCTCTACCCCTTAAAGAAAATATCATCCCGAGATTTAATTTAAAGTAAGACCTCTTATTCTAAAACTAGAAATACATCTTATTTATTTCTAATAGCTGGTCCTTTCTTTTTGCAGTTCCTAGTTCGATGACCCACATTGTAGCAAATCTGGCACCAAACAGTGCAAGGCCCCACATGATGCAGAGTACATCTTCTACATAGAAGAAGAGTTCCAGCATACACCTTTCTCTCGGTTGGGATGGCAGTATTATCCTTGAAGTTTTCTTGCCTCTTATCGTCACGAATGTTATTGTAGCAATTTTTGGAGCGATTATTGTTGTCGTGATCATTGGAGTAGTAATGGTCTTCATTGACGTTGGTGTCTCTTTTATCTTCAACCTCCTCTTATGATCCTCGGTTCCTTGCACATGATTGCGCTTTAGTACTTGATCCATTAGCCTCTGAGTTATGGAAATGACTTCTTCCAAAGTTTGGGACTTTGACGCAGTAACATTTCCCTCAATGCTTTGAGGCAATCCTCATATGAATGCTTCCATAAGTTTTTCAGCATCTAGCACCATAGTTGGGCATAATAGTGCTAGTTATTGGAATCTTCTTATGTAAGCCTTGAGATCATTTCCTTCCACCTTAAGTTGGTAAAATTCTTCTTCCATCTTTCTGATCTCATTTTTAGGATAATACTTGTTTATCAATAGCTTCTTATAAGCTTCTTTAATTCCGATGGGTGGAGCAAATGAATTCCACCAGGATAATGCTTCATCTGTTAGTGTACCAGTAGCAAATTTCACTTTGCAATCATTAGTACAATCACTTCGAGCAAATACTGATTCAGTTATCTCAAACCAACGAATAAGACTAACAGCACCTTCATATCCTTTGAAGTTAAAAGGTTGATATTTCATGAATTATTTGTAGCTACATTTCTTGACTGCATGAATTTCTCTTTGAACGTTATTCCTTTCAACATTAAGCATGTTAGTAGCTTGTGCTTGCAGAGCTACAGCAACACTATCGGCTACCAATTGCCTAGTTTCTTTTGGAGTCATTGTTATCGTCGCGAATGTCGATGCTCTCATGGGAGCCATTCTATAAACACACACAAGATAACATAGGGTAAGAATGATATTATTTGTCAAAATCTTCATACATAAGGGTACTGAATCAATTGACACATCATTCATAGGGGTTCTTATTTTGGTACTATCTTATAATTATAAAATCAAATATAAACGTCTTATAAATCAAGAAAAATACATTTATGCATTAGCTATGTACTTAAGCCCATAACTTTATAAATCATTATTTCTACGAATTGAATCAGAATCATGTGAACAACGTTTAGAAATTTATGGTTCGCTAAATTATAATTTTCGTATTTTAATGAAGGATCAATTCATTTCAACAAGAAAATCATAAGTTATCTTATTTAAGCATTAATAGCTCATTACACGAATCCAAAAACCAAATAAATATTATATTATATTGACGAAAATTTTACAATCCCAGATTTCTAGAGGCGAATAAATAGAAAACACATCTTTTATTTATTAACAACTTATCTTGTTTATATCTACATGACAAGCTTCACTTTTAATCATAAAAGTAAAGACATAAAACTAAAAATATTCACAAATCAGCTTGTCAACTATCCATCTTTGTAAATATTCATAAATTCTAGTCTAGTATCTTCATATCTTTTTCTCGAGTTCTTTGATGGCATTAAAAAGACTTCATATATTGACCCGATGTCTAATTTGAATGTCCTAAATGATTAACTTTAGGGTAAAAATATTTAGTCGAGCTTGAACAATATCTTCATCGTGCATCATTTGTCTCCTCTGCAACTTAGCCTTGGCTTCTTCAATATCTTTAATACGTTCGGGATGTCTTTAGGAATACTTGGAGACACACATCTTCAGAGTACGCTAAGATGAAAATAGGATGGAGATAGGAATACATATTTCCGGAGGAGTCGCAAAAATATCATAACTTATTTATAATAGTCACATTATATTACGTACACATTGTTCTAATATAACTTACACATCATTATGGAGTGTAGTAGCACTGGCATTGGCACAATATTACTTTTACATCATTCTTGTAGCAACACAGGCATTGGCATGAAGGACTTTACTGAAATTATTAGGAAAAGTAGTAGTCAAGATTTTAATCTTGTTCTCTATAACCATGGCTCTGAGTTCCAATCTGTAACACCCCCATTTTTCACATATAGCAGCTGAAGCTAATATGGGGGTATTACTTCATGGAACACAAGTCACAATAATAGAAAACAACTCAAAAGAGTATTTTAATCAACTTTATTTATATATCATTCAAAAATCAGAGTTTTACGACATGAGGTCCCAAAAATCTATGTCAATAATTTCAAGATCGTGCCTCGTCATGCCATCCTTGTGCTGCTCCATGTTATTAGTCACAAATACCTGAAATATATGCTTAAAAGTCAACAAAAAGGTTGAGTAAATTCATAGGTCTGAAATAACATATTGAATAAATGTTCTACCACTTGAGCTACGTTACTATTAGCCCACATAAAACAATATTGTATTGCACTAAGCTCATAACATTAAAACTAAAGAGAATTCACCTAAGTGACTGTCATGATAGAGCGTCGTGACAAGCTTGGTTTAAAATTGCGTTTTGCGATCTGATGCGTTAAAGGTCAAAAAGACCGATGCGTGATGCGTGTTGCGAATGCGAGCGCAATTTGGACGCGTTGCCTTTTATATTAAAACAAATAAAAACATATATTTCTACGTAGTAATTTAAACAAACTAGCAATTAAATGCAATAAATTTACAAATAAGCGACTAAGATATGTAAAATAGGCAAATACTCTAATTCTAATACAAATAAGTCATTAAGTCATGAAACAATAAGTCACTAAGTCATGACACAAAATACTTGGAAACAACATCATAGACTCTAACTAAATTTTGCTTAAACGAGATTTCTTCCCTTAGTTACTATCGGACAACACAAACAACTTTATTTTGAATTTTGGATTTTGAATTCCATAATTACTACATGGTCCTTGTTATTGTTACCACTGAATGTAGTTGAACATGAAGTCGTGAATGATTAGAGTTCATCCTATATATACATGATGAAATAACTTTATAATATACTGAAGGTATACTTATAAGTTATACAAGTGGCTAATAAATCTTAATTCATTTATAAATAAATCAATAGAAAAAGTCAAAACACAAAATATTAGTCAAATTTGAATCACAATATGAGTCCTAGCTTAATTATTTAACATATATGACTATGCATGATCAAATAAAAAATAACATCTTACACAACATGAAGATGCAATAAAAAGATTAGTTGCGGGATTTGGAATAATGTTAATGGTACATGATCACGAATAAAGGGTATTTCAATGTCCGTGTTATGTTTGTTTTCGACGTTTTTAGACAAATTCTAATTTTGAAAGTCTATTATGATACATTAACTTCTTCAAAATAGTTTACTTTTTCCAAAATGACATAGAAACCATATTGCGACAATTGCGGCTGTTGCTAGCATTGCAAAAATGCAACAAGTTGCGATCTAATGCGAGCGCATTTTGGGATGGCCTAGCATCAGGCACCTTGATGCGAAATCTTAAAAGCAATGCAATGATGCGCGCAATTTGCGCAATGATGCACGCATTTTTAAACCAAGGTGACAAGTAATCTGTAGGTCCAGGTTACCCATTCATTCTAATAAAATGTACTCGATTACCCACACGAGCGGGTAACACAAACATGATTTGTTACTTCCAATAGATCTATTCATACTATTAGCGCACATGTAACAGTGTTATTAACTTATGAAATTTTAGAAACAAGTAACAGTTCGGGCACTCGTGCAATAACATATTTCAGTAAAATAATATAGTTCAAAAACACATGTATTCCAGTTTTAGCATATATCCCCCTCACGGGTTTTAAAATCATTTAGAAAGCATTAAAAGTGTCGCTGTGAACTTACGTTAGCCTACAGAGTCTGAATCATGTCAAATATATTTTAGTCACAAACAAACAGCTTGGTCTCACAAACCTGGGTCAACACATATGTATATATATTAAGTTTTTGTATTTAGTTCTAACTTTTAAGTATTGTTTTGTGATATTTCATAAGGTTCAAAGATTATTAAAATATCACATCATTGTTCGGGCCATCATACTTCATAAGCCGTTCTATAAACGTTTGAGGAGCAAGGGCATTTGAAATCGTAAACCCAACCACTCAGTCAAAACGTAATATAGAGATGAAACATCTTTAGCACAAATCTCCCTACTAACATGATATTTTTATTCCTCTCTTCATATGATACATATAGTATTTTTAGTTTACATAATTACATTTTCAACCCTTGTAGTCATAAGTTAAACTTATTTACGCTTTTAATCCTTAAAGTATATACTTTAAGTATTTATAATTTCAACCTTCTCATATTAATCTCAAGTTCTCAAACTTAACAATATCAATCTTTATAGTTTTAACTTTAGTAAAATGACACTTTTGGCCCAAAATGTTTATAGTTTCAAAAAGACAGTTTTAGTCCCTAAACTTGTTTAAAATTACATAACTAGCTCAAATTTGTACAAACTGATCTAGAAACTTAAAACAAAGTTTATAAACATATTTATGATCATAATAACATTACTTTTCCAGATCTATAGCTTTTAAAATGGATTTTAACTCATTATTGCATGTAGATTACAAAACTAGGGTTTCATTACATCTTTACCTTAGAAATTCCATTTTATATGATTATATGAACCAATAATTTTTGGAATAGCTTATTTAGATTATAACTAAGATTATTAAAGATTTATAACTTAAATAAATTATTAAATAAGGTGGATACTTACAAACAATAAAACCGGGAATATATGGCTTCTAATAGGGCATATGGGCTATATATTTTTCACAACTCTTTAAGGACTCTTGGACCTTCTTCCTAGGATTTATAATGATCTTAGTAACTTCTTAGAACTTCAATGGTGTCTCTAAAACAGAATATATGTGTTTTTAGGTATGGAAATGAGAGATGATTTAGAAATGAAGCATACAGTCTCTATTTATACTATTTTCAACACTTAGCCTCCAAGTTAAGCCTAGAAACATGTAATCTTAGTATGTATGTAACTAAGGATGCCTAAGGATGATTAATAAGGTAGAGAGATGATTCTTGTTAGCTATAACCTAAAAAAAATGGCGAAAAATTCCTTAAAATGACACATTAACTTGTATAAGTACAAAACCATGTGTTTTTGTCAAGGATGTGATGAACCTACTTGTAAGTTGATCTAAATATCCCAAAATATCTGATCCAATGTTTGAATTTTATAGGGACGACGTTTGAATGGGTTTTGGAGGGAAAAACCTAGCCGTATTTGTTGGAAATACGTTTTACGTATAAAGAAAGTCTCGGTCACTCCAACTATATAGTTATAGGCTCGTAGTAGTGTTTTAGTGACATTTATTAAATAGCCCGACCCATGAGCATGTTCATGGGCCGGAGGCCCAAGTCCATTAAGGACTTGGGTATATAAGCCTCTTTCCACCATGGAAAGAGGTGTTGGTTGTTTCATTTCTTACTTTTAATATCACATAGTTTCTTTCACTTCTCTCTCTAAGTTTCTCTCTCTAGAAAACATCAACCCTCTTGATTCATAAAGATTATCATTGTTCTTCAATTGGTATCAAGAGCTATGGGATGAAATAAAGATTGGTTTTGTGTTGTTCATACTTTTCTAAGTGTGTTCATGTGTTTTTGATTCATTTTTCCAAAAGTTACAAAATTTTTTCGTGTTCTTTGATTCCAAGTGATCTATATCTCTTCTAAATAGTTCTAGTAACGATTTGGTGATATTCGTTTGGTTAGAATCACGAATTTCAAGGTAAAAATCCATTCTTTCTTGTTGCTCTTAAGTCTCGGACTATTTTTCAAGGGTACGATCTGACTTTGTGTTTGCATAAACCCTGGGGGTTTCTACTTGTGATCCATAGTCACGATCTAAGACTACGATCTAACTGCGATCACTAGTACGATCCACGTTACGATCTGTGACTACGATCGCTCTCTACGATCCAAGCTACGATCAAGGAGTACGATTGCCCAGTACGATCCTACGTTACGATCTGTGACCACGATTGCTTAGTATGATCCAAGAGTACGATTGCCAAGTACGATCTATGTTACGATCTGTGACTACGATTGCTTAGTATGATCCAAGCTGCGATCCAAGAGTACGATTGCCAAGTACGATCCACGTTACGATCTAGGATAAGTGAGTACGATCCAGACTTCGATCACTTGAGTAGAATAGGAGAGTACGATCAGGATACAATCAGGGAGTACGATCAGGATACGATCTGGGAGTCCGATGTAGGAGTCCGATCTAGGAGTACGATCAACTATTTTTTTGCAACACTTATAGGATTTTTCATCTTTGCATTTATTTGGAGACATTAACAAAAACACACAATCAAAAGATCATAATATCTTTATTTAAACAACATTAAAACACATAATCTTATTTCATTGCTCGATCATTTTTGATAATCTTTTTTCAAGGGATCATAAAATGAATTCACATTCATATATGCCAACCATGACTTCGCTTACCGATATCTCAATCATTTCGGGTACCGATACTCGCCCACCTTTGCTCATCAAAGATTTATTTGAAGCATGGCAAGGTCGCATGAGAACGTACATCATGGGCAAACCCAGTGGTCGACTTATGCTTCAATCAATTGAAAAAGGTCCATTAGATTGGGGAGAGGTTACCGTCAACAATGTGACAAGGGCAAGGGATTATCATGAGTTAACCGATGCTAACAAACTCATTGCAGATGCCGATGAAAGGGCTGTCCAAACAATTCTTCAAGCCCTTCCACCCGATATCTTTCGAATGGTAAGTGAACACACAGTGGCAAAGAATCTTTGGGATCGACTAGCTGTTTTGTTACAAGGGACATCTCTAACTAAGCAAGAACGAGAGTGTCAATTGTATGACTTGTTTGATAGGTTTACATACCTTCCAGGGGAGACTCTTCACGATTACTATTGGCGTTTCACCACTTTGATGAATGACATGAACGTGTATAATCTAAGGATTGAACAGTTTCAACTAAACACAGTTTTTGAACACGTTACCCCAAGAATGGAGTCAATATGTCACTGATGTTAAGATGATTCGCGATTTGCACAAGTCCAATTTAGATCAACTCTATGCTTTCTTACAACAACACGAGAAGCATGTGATCCAAAAACGACTCTCTCAGGGATCTTATCATGAACTATTGGCATTAATGGCAAACCATCCTACACTGTCATACCACAACTCTCAGCTTGCTTTGGGACACCAATCTTCATATCAACCTTTGTATCAAACACCAAGCTTCCCACAGTACTCGATCTTGCCACAACCACCTACATCTTATCACCGACAATTCAAGCAACCAGCAACATCGTCACCAGGAGATTCACATCCGTTACCTTATGCTTCACACCAGTACTCACCTTATCAACCTCCAACAAACCCTGCTGTTACCTATCAACAACTTGAGGCTCATCATCCCTATTACTCACAACAAGTTAGTGCTCCATCAAATCAACTTGTAGCTCAGTCTGCACCAGCATTCTACTATGATGATGAGATCCCTGTTCCTGAGTTTAGACAAGGGGATAGTCCTACTGATATACTTGCTCAAATGTCTGCTTATCTCACTCAAACATTGAACAAACGAGGTTACAGAAGTCCAGCAAAAACTAATAATCAGTTAAGGAACTCTTCTAACTCTCGACAACAAGCTACAATTCAGGATGGCAGAGTCATGGTGCAACCACTTCAGGGGAGACCCAATTCATCTACTGCTGGTGCACGTTCTTCTAACACTGCTGCTACAAGAGGTAATAGCACTAGTAAAATGAAGGTGATTATATGCTACAACTGCAAAGGGGAAGGGCGCATGGTCCGAGAGTGCAAGCAGCCTAAGAGGAAAAGGGACGGCACATGGTTTCAGGAGAAGATCTACTTGGTGAATGCTCAAGCCCAAGGACGTGAGCTCGATGAAGAGGAGTTGACATTTCTTGCAGATCCGGGAGTGGCGGACACCGACGGTCTCACAACAGCTATCACAAACAATGCCACATATCAATGTGATGATTGGGATGCATACGACTCTGACTGTGATGATTTCAACACCGCCAAAGCAGCTCTCATGGCAAATCTTTCACTTTATGGAGCGGATACAATTTCTGAGGTACCAAATACTGGTACAGATACTAGTATTGTACCTTATCAAGTTGAGCAAGTGTCTGAGTATTCAGAACAGCCTCCGGTGGTTAGTAACTCAATCGAGGAGACAAACAATGATAGCAATATCAATGCAAGTCCCCAGACTTTGAGTGAACCACAACCGGGAGCTATTACGACTACAAATTCGTCTGCTCAACCTGATTTGGTTATGGTCTCAGCATCTTTGCTTAGCCAAATGAATAATGCGGTCCTTGAAACCCTCAGTGTTAATCAGACTTTATCTGCCGAGCTTGCTTTGCATAAGGAAAAGGTTTAAACCTTGGAATTGACTCCTGTGTCCACTACCTTAACCAATCCTGAATTTGATAGGTTTAGGCAAGTACAAATGGATAATCTGCTAGAAATTGAGAGTTTAAGAGCAAATCTTTCGAAAGAAATCAAAGAAAAAGAGTTAGTCGTTAATAATTTTCAAATACCTCAAACGGATTTCAAAATTCTCGAGTCTAAAAGAGTTGACACGGAAATTAAGGCGTCTGAGAGAGTTAAAAAGACTGAAATTTTGCTTTTAAAACAATATGCTGCTTCACACTTAGTACACTTGTTTCATTCTTCTTTTCATGAGTTTAATCTATCGCGTCTAATAGACCTACCACCTAAACCGGAGTATGCAAAGCAAGCATTTCACCACAACCCACGACTTTATGATGCCACCAAGTTAGGATTGGTATTAGATCCGATTGTGTTCTTGAATGAATTTGAGAGCATGACACCATATGACGAGAAGCGGTTAAAATTACTTCCTACATATCCTGAATATGACTATGCTCAAATGAATGCAACAAATGCTACAATAGATCTTAGAACTAGATTTAATATGAAAAAGAGAACTATCCAAACGTCCACTTTCATGCCTACTAGAGAATGCCTTAGTATAATTCCTACACTCGTTAACTCGGACGAACCGAAGGAAATTCCTAAGAATCTTCCACCGGTAAGTACGGTAAAGCTCAGCTTGGAAGAGATTGAGCGATACCTTACCGAGTTTGACAAGGTCATCCTGGAATGTACGACTTTAACGGCTTTAACCGCTGGAGAATGGGCTTTCGAACACATGAAAACGGTGTTTGAGAAAGAGATCGTTCCATTTGTGAACCATATTAAAAAGGGAGTATATGATCTAGCGGGTAATATAAGTTTTGAAATTGGTGAAGTTCAAAAAGTTTTCTATGAAATGGATGATGCTTATGAACAACATTTAATTGAAAAAGAAAAGATTTTTTCCGAATATGACCGTTTCTTAGAATATATAGTGTCTCTCGAAGTGATGCAAGTTGTTACTCTTAAATACGCTCATGAGATTTCATCTACTCCTGTGAATATATGTGATGATGTGCATGATATGCATGTGAATATTGTTGAGCCTGTGATTAATGTAGATAATCATTCTTGTCATGAATCCAACGCTGAATTTTTAAAGCTTCAAGATTCCTATGACACACTTTCAAAACGTTTTAATGAGCTTCAAAAACATTGTATATCTCTTGAAATTGAGAATCAATCTAAAAATGAAACTCTTTCAAAAACAAATGATTGTGAAAACTCCGTTGAGACAAGTGACAAGATGATTCAGGTTGTTCAGGCTCTAGAGGAAGAAATTATGAGACTTAAGAAATAATCAGTAGCAGAGAAATTGGAACTAGAGGCTGCAGAGATTAAGAATCATGCCCTAGAAGATAGAATTAATTCTATGATAGGGGAGCTTGATAAAGTAAAACAGGATTTCTCAGATATTTATGGTTCATTAGAAGAACGCTTCGCTTTTAATGCGACAGAGAAAAAGTCACTCGTTGAACAATTGAACCGTAAGTGCGAGAAAATATCTGACTTAAACATTCAACTTATAGACAAAAACATTGTTTTGGCTGAATTAAAGGAGACACTTCAACTAAAAGGACAAGAAGTTGTTGATAATCCAGCCACCATCTCTGCCTCAACCTCTAGTGCTCCCAAACCCAACCCACGTGTACTATATCGGGATCCAAAATTTAAGAATAGTCCAACTAAGTTTGCCACATACATGAAAAATGCCTTAGAACATGCTGATCTTGCTAGAGAGATAGTTGATGAAATGCGTGAACCAGATCCCACAAGTCATCTCCTATATGGGCTTTTCTTATATGTGGATCGCGTTCAGGATTGTTTAGCAAACTTAGAGTACATTGGGAAACCGATATCTGTACCCCCGAAACAGCAAACCCCCACCATTGCCATTACTCCATTCAATAAGAATCCAGGATCTAAGCCTACTTTAAACACATCCATCAAGGCTACATCAAAATCTGTCACTAATGTTCCCATGGCTTCTACATGAGTAATTACGTCCACTAAGGCTAAAGGATCTCAAGATAAGAAAGATAGGATCAAGCCTTCCACTAGTAGGACTGCCAAGAAGAAAGTAGAAGTTCACCCTAGGAATGTTATTTCAGTTTCAAATAAAAAGAATCATGTTTCTAAGACAAAAGGATATGCTTCTGTGCAGAAGCCTAAGAAAAATGTGAATTCGAATTTGAGATGTTGGAATTGTAATGAATGCATGTTTTCTCAGCGTCATGATTTATGCCTTGTTGATCACGTGAATGAAATGTATGCTATTAGGAACAACCTTGAATGGATTCCAACGGGGAAGAAATTTACCCAAGTTGGTTGGCAATGGAAACCCACTGGTAGGACCTTTACTGCTAATGGAACTAAGTGCCCTTTAACTAGGATCACATCTACGGAAGTTAGGTCTCAGCGTCCTTTAAATAGGAACACTAGCACTAAGAAATGGAAAAAGCGCCCTTTAACTAGGTATGCCCCCACTATTGTGCCTACTAGTGAAGAAGTACCTCAGGATCTTAGACAACTAGAATCTAAGCCGGCATTTAGGAAGCAAGTTTGGAAGCTTAAGAATTCTTCGGTTAGCAAATCTAAGATAATAATATCTGTACCTGCTGACACAGAGGAACTACTAGATTCCGATACATCGTCCTTGTCTTGTGATATTTTCAGGTGGTCCAAATCATCCTCTGGTACTTGGACTCTGGATGCTCAAAGCATATGACCGGAGATCGCTCGATGCTCAGAAATTTCGTCAGCAAGTTTCTAGGAACGGTTAAATTCGGCAACGACCATATTGCGAAGATCATGGGTTATGGTGAATACCAAATTGGGAATGTTACGATTTCAAGGGTTTATTATGTGGAGGGACTTGGTCACAATCTCTTTTCAGTGGGACATTTGTGATTCAAACCTTGAGGTGGCTTTTCGACAACATACTTGCTTTATTCGTGGTCTTGCAGGAAATGATTTGTTAAAGGGTTCTTGAGGGGATAATCTCTACACACTGTCCATTCAAAACATGATGGCCGCCTCTCCTGTATGCCTTCTTTTCAAAGCATCTAAGACCAAGTCATGGTTGTGGCATCGTCAGTTATCTCATCTCAACTTTGATGCTATAAACCATTTGGCTAAAAACGAACTTGTTCGTGGTCTTCCAAAACTTAAGTTCGACAAGGATCATTTATGTTCCGCGTGTTCTTTGGGAAAAAGCACCAAGAAATCATACAAACCTAAAGCTGAAGACACCAACCAAGAACCACTGTATCTTTTGCACATGGATCTTTGCGGGCCAATGCGTACGGCTAGTGTGAGTGGTAGAAAATACATCCTCGTCATAGTGGATGATTTCTCAAGGTTTACATGGGTAAAATTTTTAGCATCCAAGGATCAAGCACTAGAGTATATCATTACTTTCTTAAAGATGATCCAAGTACGTTTTAATGCTACTGTTCGCCGCATTCGCACTGATAATGGAACTGAGTTCGTTAATCAAACTCTATGAGACTATTACGAAAAAGGTAGGTATTTCACATGAAACTTCTATTGCCCGCACTCCACAACAAAACGGTGTCGTGGAAAGACGTAACCGTACACTTATGTAAGTTGCTCGAACTATGTTTATTTATGCGAATGCTCCTTTATTCTTATGGGCTGAAGCAGTGGCAACCGCATGTTATACCCAAAACCGCTCCATCATTCGTAAACGCCATGATAAAACTCCATATGAGCTACTTCATGGACACAAACCCGATATTTCATTTCTTCATGTATTTGGTGCACTGTGTTATCCAAATACAAATAGTGAGAATCTGGGAAAACTTCAACCGAAGGCTGATATTGGAATTTTCATTGGTTACTCGCCTGCAAAGAAAGCTTACCGAATTTATAACCGTCGTCTTGGCAAGATAGTAGAAACTTTGGATGCCGATTTTAATGAGCTGACAACGATGGCTTCTGAGCAACACAACTCTGAACCCGCTTTACATGAGATGGGAACCGGTACAATCAGTTCCGGACTAACTCCCAACAATCCTACTTCTCCATCATTTATACCACCTACAAGGTCCGAGTGGGATAAGTTATTTCAACCTATGTTTGATGAATTCTTTGATCCACCAAGTAATGATTATCCAGCACCTGCAGCAGTAGCTCCGATTCCCGAAGTTGTCGCTCAAGATAATGGAAATCAGTCAGAGACATCTACTGTTACTCTTGAACCAGATGTCCCATCCCCTAACAATTCACAAACTACACCTGAATCATCACCCCCACTCGTTCCTAATGATGTTGAAGAGGATCCCTATGATCACGACTTGGAATATGCTCACTTACAAGAGCTTCCCTTCTTTGGTTCACATATACCTGAAGACCCTACCGGTGCGTCTACCTCGGAGGAAGCTCCTGCAATCGTTCACTCCCGACCACCACGGACTGAATCTCACAACACAAAATGGACAAAGGATCACCCAATCCGCAATATTATTGGTGACATCGATCGACCAGTCTTAACACGCCACCAACTCCAAGAACATGCATTATATTGCTATTTTGATACATTTCTTTCAGACACTGAACCTAAAAACTGGCAACAAGCCATGACCAAATCATCTTGGATTGAAGCCATGCAAGAGGAACTTGATGAATTCCAACGTCTTGAAGTATGGGAATTAGTTCCTTTACCCAACAACGTTGAAATCCTGACATTGTTGTGGGTATATAAGGTTAAACTCGATGAGTTAGGTAGAGTGCTGAAGAACAAAGCTAGATTGGTTGCTAGAGGTTACAAACAAGCTTTGGGTATTGACTTTGAAGAATCCTTTGCTCATGTTGCACGATTGGAGGCAATTAGACTATTATTTGCTTATGCTGCTCACATGAATATGATCGTCTACCAAATGGATGTTAAGACGGCATTTCTCAATGGTGAATTAAGGGAAGATGTCTATGTAAGCTAGCCGAATGGATTCATCAACTCATAGTATCCTAATCACGTGTACAAGCTCAAGAAGGCTCTTTACAGGTTGAAACAAGCTCCACGCGCGTGGTACGATCTCTTATCGTCGTATCTCATCTCGAAAGGCTTCTCCAAAGGCAAAGTGGACCCAACTTTATTCATTCTCAAGGAGGACAACGACATGATACTGGTACAAATTTATGTTGATGATATAATATTTGCTGCTACTAATCAACGATTGTCTGACCATTTTGAGAAAATTATGTCCACACACTTTAAGATGTCGATGATGGGAAAAATTTCATTTTTCTTAGGGTTGCAAATTTCTCAGAATCCCAGAGGCATCTTCATTAATCAATCCAAATTTGCTCTTGAATCATTAAAGAAATGTCATTTTGAAAACTGTGACCCCGTGGATACTCCAATGGTGGAGAGATCCAAGTTAGATGAAGATAAGGAAGGGATAGTTGTCGATCCTAAACTTTACCGTGGAATGATCGGCACCCTTCTCTATCTGACTGCTAGCAGGCCTGATTTGCAATTTGCTATATGCATGTGTGCCCGGTATCAGGCTCGGCCTACCGAAAAGCACTTACATGTTGTGAAAAGGATCTTTCGGTATCTTAAAGGAACACTTAATCGTGGTCTGTGGTATCCGAAGGATTCCTCTATTGCACTAATCTCATATGCAGATGCGGATTATGTTGGGTGTCAAGATACTAGACGTAGCACTTCTGGCACTGTGCAACTTCTTGGAGATAGACTTATTAGTTGGGCATCTAAAAGGCAGAAAAGCGCTGCGATATCAAGTACAGAGGCTGAATACATTGCTATGTCCGGTTGTTGTGCTCAAGTTCTTTGGATGAGATCACAATTAACTGACTACGGTCTTGGATTCAACAAAATCCCGATGTACTATGATAACAAAAGTGCAATTGCTCTGTGCTGCAACTATGTTCAACATTCCCGGGCGAAGCACATTGACATACGCTACCACTTCATCAAAGAGCAAGTAGAAAATAGAGTGATCGAACTGTACTTCGTCAACACTGAGTATCAGCTGGCAGATATTTTCACGAAGGCATTAGATCAAGGACGTATCGAGTTTTTGATCGAAAAGCTAGGCATGAAATCATTCTCACCAGCGACACTTAAGGAGTTGGCAGAAGAATATGAAGAATAGTAGTGGTAAACTATTCTTGAGTATCCTTTGATCGTGATCTTGTATATTATCGTATATATTTAAACCACCAAAAGAAAAATACAAAAATATAAAACATAGAAAAACCATAAAAAATATAAAACATTCAAAATCCATAAAAAATATAAAATAAAGAAAATCCAAAAATATTTTTCATTTTCAAAACGGGCATGTCTTTTAGTACGGTAATATTTACGGCCTTAGAAATGTCGATTAAAATTGACACGGCGCCATATATAGAGTCCGTATAAAAGTTGTATATGTTTTTAAAACATGCCCATTATGGCTTGTAGTTATTTCAGACTGCAACCCGTTTTTCGCATTAAAGTCACGTATTTCTTTTGAAAACGTTGGATCACAACGGGAATTAATTTTCTCAGGAAAGGTTTACTTTAAAACCTTTTAAGGGACCAAGTTTACTTTATAACTTGGTCTAACACAAATTAGTGTACGTATCAGTGCACTTATTTTGTCAAAATAAGAGAAATCTTATTGCCACCAGAATCGTTCCATAAAATCACTAAACCGGAAAAAGTCTTCATGGATATTTGTTCTTTTAAAAACAATGACTACAGCTCTTTAAATAGAAAACGGGTCTATGTTTAAGGGGGAGCAAATATTATATTGCTTTTGGAATTAAAATTCATCTTCAAAAAGGGTTTTCAGAAAATATAAACCAACCATTCTCATCATTATATGCTTTGTAATCTTATGTGGTTTGAGGTATAGCCTGTTTGCAATTAAGCTTTAGGATTTTGTTTTCGTGTTTGTTTTCAAAGATAAGACGTTACGGGTTTAGGTGTTGGCTAGTTCACGTGTTTTTACATGTGTTTATTAAACATCTTAAACCTTGGGGGTAAACAATTGCACATTTGCAACAAGGGGGACCAAGTTGCAGTTTCTTGCAACCTAGTTTGACCAAAGTCAAATAAACCCCCCTCCCTTTCGTTTGTGTGTCTTTACAGAAACACACACATACAATCACTCCATCCGCCATTGTTAGAGGTTCAAACTCCATCTATTTGTGCCTCTCGTTTGTATCTGATCTAGGTATAACTATTTTCATCAGTGCTTATGTTTTTTAGATGATTATATCATGCTCATATCATAAACTCAAACATGTATCCATACGAATCTGAACTAATTTAGGGTTTATAGATTCTTGATAAAAATGAGTTTTTAGAGCTGGGATTTGTTCATCTTGCCTAGATATACATTGGTTATAAACAGGTTGGCCTATAACATCTTCTTTCTCCAGTAATCGTACTTTTAAGATTTACATAGGTTCTATCGCCAAGTATGCGATCCATGACTACGATCGATTCTCATAGCATTGATTGCGATGGCTTTACTACGATCCACTCGCTGCGATGGCTCATTACGATGGGCTCGTTGCGATGAGTCCATTGCGATGGCTCATTGCGATGGGTCCATTGCGATGGTCCGTTGCGATGGTCGTTGCGATGGTTCCAATGCGATGGCCTTTGCGATGGGTTCAGTACGATGGGTTCAGTGCGATGGCACCAGTACGATGGGTCCAATACGATGCGTCCAGTACGATGGGTATAGTACGATGGGTCCAATACGATGGGTCCAGTACGATGGGTATAGTACGATGGGTCCAATACGATGGGTATAGTACGATGGGTCCAGTACGATGGGTACAATACGATAGGTACACTTCGATGGGTACAATACGATGCATTGTTACGATGGACAAAATTTGCAAGTTTGTTAAAATATGTTAAGCACTACAATGGCTTTAGTTTCGCAATGCCTTTGCTTTGAATATCTTTTAGATTGCGATAAGGGTTTACATTGTTGTAACACTTGTTAGGCTTGTTATGGACTTTAAGAGTTGTGCAAATGCCTAAGACTATCTAATGATATCTGCCTAGTCATCACTCCCACTTTATTAGGCTTTAAGTAAATTAGGGCCATTAAAACGAGACCAAGTCATATTGAAATTAAATAATTTTATCTCATAAGAATACTTGAAAGGTTTCTTATTACAGAAGTTCATCTTATTTAATAAGTTGACTAGTCTGGAAACAAGAGATACAAATTACTTATTCAATGTCTTGTGTTTTGCATCCAGGCCATGGAAGACAAAGTTTCATCGTTGTCTAACCCTGTGTTCAAGCCTACTGAAATCTGGGTTGAGGTTACTCCAAAAATTACTGAAGTAGTGGTTGAAACTGAACCAAAGCCTACTGAAGTTGTGGTTGAAACCACACCAAGACCAATTGAGGTTGTGGTTGAAACTAAACCTAGACCTACTGAGGTTCTGGTTATGACAACCAAGAAATCCAAATATTTCAAGTAACTTATGCTAGGTTGTTCTTTCATTAGAATAAATTGTCTGTGGTATGTCTCTCAAGTCTAGATGTGATTCTGAATGTATTAACTTTGTCCATATGAACTATGCTTGTATTTTGCTACTCAATCATATGTGGTGACATTTGTTGTGATTTATTTCCAATGCTTAGGATTTACCTAGTTTATGAGATATATATGCGTATATATCAAGTGTGCTTGTGTTTATCTAAAAGCAGGAAAATGTCGATAACCGAAGAAGAACAAAAACGACTAGATCTTATCCTTGTTCCACTTAATGCTAGAATGCAACATGCACCAAATAATTTTCGTCTGAGAGACGATTTCGATCCTTCTTTGGCGGCATTCAAAATTGCAACAGACATCCTAGATTGTTCACCAATAAAGGATGCATTACGTGTCACTGCATCAGTCCCTGAAGTATACATGCACGAATTTTGGGCAACTACCTCAATCACACAAGCAAAGAAATTGTCAAAGAAGATCATCTCTTTTACTATAAACAACAAAGACTTGACACTTGACTTGCGTCAATTTAGGAAACTATTTAATCTCCCCAAGCTAGCAAAAGAGGATCACTTTGTGCCTGACCCAGATTCAGAAAAATTGCTTAGAGTAATCCGAGAATTAAATTATGAGGGTGAAATTGGTTTTCTTTCTCAGTTTAACACGTCACATATTGGCCAACCTTGGAAAGCAATTGTCACTACCTTAGTAAAATGCCTTACGTCCAAGATTCGTGGATCAGACGTAATGCGACCCGCTCAGGCAGTTATCTTTTGGGGTCTCTACACCGGATCTAAAGTGGACTACGCATTACAACTTTGGGAGGAATTCTGTCATCAATTCACGAGTTCGAAGAGGAAAGCGGTGCATCTCCTGTTTCCAAGGTTCACAAAACTCATTATCAATTTCTTCATGAAGAGTGACCCAAATATTGATCCTCGTGGGAATTTCTTCTACCATACTCAAGATAGTGACGATGTCTAAGACACTATGACTGCGGATAATCAATTCACAAAGTATAAGCTCAGACCAGCTCCAGTGCCAGAAATCATGATGAATGAAGGAATAAGGGAAAGTGATCACTACAGAGAGATGCTACAAGATATTGAAGCACAGTTCAAACGCGCAAATGCATATCCCTCCGAGAAACAATCAGAGACGCAAAAAGGTAAACGAAAGAAAAGAATCTCCAAGCGCCAATCGACTGTTTCATCAAAAGATAAAGGCACAGGGAAAGAGCATTTAGTTGATGAAGATGCTGAAGAAACTGAGATGACCCATACTGAGGAAGAACAGGAAGAAATACCACTCCGAAGGCCAAAGAAAGCAAAGCAGACTAAAGGTAAAGAAGCAAGTGTTGCCTCAGATGAACCTGCTCAACAAAACATCTCTGAAGCCAAACGACTGCGTATTATTCTTCAACAAAGCAGACAGGAAGCTTTTTCCACAGGATTAGGCTCAAGAATGTTTGAGGACTTAGCAGAATTTGGCAATCCTGATGCTGACATGGCATTTTATGAAGATCCTACCGACGAAGATGCTTTTGAAGATGCTGATACCTTCCACTTTGAAAGTCGTGAGCAGAGTGAAGAACGTGGTAGCAGTGCAGACACAGATACAAGTATGATGTATCGAGACGCCAATATCACCACATCCCTACCAGAACCAACTCACATGGTGGTAAACGACGATGCTCATGTAACTCTCATACCAGAGACTCAACTTCAAAGTAAGTCTACTTCCGGCTCTGATGATGTTTTGAAATATCTTAATTTGGAAGGAGAGGGTATTGAGGTCACAAACACTGATCTGTCAACAAATGAAGCAATGGTGGATGTTCCTATAACTACTGTTACATCAACCACCACTCCACCATTATCCACCCCAGTCATCAGTGAGGTCATAACACCAGTTATCACACCAGCACCTGCTGAACAACCAGTATCAACCACCATCCTAACCACTGAATCTACACCGTCATCAACAGCCGAACAACCTGTATCAACCACCGCCCCAATCACTGAATCTACACCAACACCTATCCTTGAACAACCCGTATCATCCACCACCACTTTAACAGTAATGGTTACACCTCCATCGTTAGAACAACAAGTATCATCCACCTCCAATCCATTCCTCACAGTCAGTGATCCATTGATCCAATCTCTTCAACAACAGCTGGAGGTTCAAGCTAAACAAATAGCTACACTGACTGAAAGATTCACCACTTCTGACACACAACCTCTCAAGGAACCTCAACATGATGAGCCTACACTTCAGAAAATATACGACAGAGTGTCTAAACTTAAAGCCCAACACAAATCATTTCTTGGAGAGAAGAAAACTTGTGACAAAGAGAATGTTGCGTTCCTTGGGTCAATTGATGAAAAAATGACCTAGATCATTCGACGAGAAGTCAAGTCATACGTTGATCAGCAGCTACCCAATATTGTCGGTAATGGTTTATCTACACTTCAACTAATGACATTGTTACAGACACGTCTGCTAAATATGGGGGCTCATAAATCGAAGAATAAACGAAAAGTTCTACAATATCTCAACAAAGCAATTATTGACGATACACCAGCAGATACTACCGACTCTGAGTCTAACAATGAAGACGAACTAGAGGAGGAAGAAGATGAGGGTAACGATGAGTAGGATGATGGTGACAATGATCAAAATGAGGAAGAGGATAAGGAAGGAGATGAGGAGGAAGAAGAGGATGAGGAAGAAAAGGATAAGGATGAAGATGAAGATGAGGACGAGGATACAAATGACGATGAGTATGACGATGATGATAATGACGACGGTAATGGAACCAACAAGGGTGAAAAGAATGACGAAACGGGTACTAATGCCGAAGAGTCTAATAAGGATGACAGTGATAAGGCTACTGAGAAAGGTTTAGAGGAAGCTGCAGAAAACATTGCTGAAACCGCTGAAAAGACAGTGGAGTCTACTGTACCAGAAACTCAGCAAATTGACACATGTATATCTACTGCACCAGTTTTTACCACTGATTCTTACAATGAATCTGTAGAATATATGCAAGCAGAAGAACCAACAGGGTCAATGCTAGAAGACGAACCTCGCGATGATATACCGGTGATGCAAGATCAACCTTCAACACCATTTGAAGATCAGCACAACATTGATATGGAAGTTGAAGACTTAAATGTGCCAGAACCAACGTTTGCTGAATCATTAATCATTGATGACACGATACAGGAGCAAATCTGGCTCACAAATGCAGCTCCACAACATCCTTTCGACACAGCAACTGAAATGGAGCTGACTCAATTCCTGAACAATCCTATCGATTTCTCGGCCTTTCTAAGGTATTCTCATGGGAAACCGACAATGACTCCGGATCTGATCAAAATGGCAGCCGCAAATGTGGACTTCTTTGATACTCTGAAGATCAGCCATAATGAAGCAGAATATCGAGCTTACCAAGGCAATGAGAGCGACGACTACAAGAATTCAGACTCCTGTGTTACGACCTCTTACACCCACGGTCATTGTCGGTTCTGCAACAATCCCAATAGAGCACTTTGTTTCTCACGATCTTGAATACCTTGAAAATGGAGCAAAGAAATATGCCACGTTACTCACTATGGTCAAGGCTGTTAATTTAGAGAATGTTCCATGGATAGAGGATAAAGTACCTGATGCAATATGGAGAAATAAATTGCTCAAGTTTTATGACACTTATGCATCACTTGGCATCTCTCACTAAAATCCAAAGAAAAGGTTAGCTTACAATCATTTCCATCGCCCTAAGAGAGGTTCTTCTATTGTCTCAGCTCACAGGATCAAAAGCATTCAAGGAGCAACCACTCAGACGGTATTCAACTATGATTACTTGAATGTAATCGTGTTCAAACGTACTGATGAGAAAGAATACCGAATTGACGAAAGTGATCTCCAGTACCTTCAACTTGAAGACATCGAAGATCTTCTGTTGTTATTGGCTCAGGAGAAAGTTGACCATTTACCACCTGAGATAGTCATTGCATTGAGCTCCAATTTTCGTCAATATGCTAGGAAAATCGTCATACAAAATCGGGTGAAAGACTTTCAACTTGGAGTGGAGAGCTATCAGAAGCAGTTAAACTTGGAACGTCCCCATAAAACTCCACTCAGTAATTTCCATAAGAACAAGAAGGTTTACATGGGGACCACAACGCCGGAAGCAGGGATCTTTTATCCAAATGAGACTGGCGTCATGCAGTATATGCGATTCTCCGAACTACACAAATTCAACGATGGTACGCTCAAGCATGTTCGAGATGATCTGACGGTTCTCAATGCCAACCTACCGCTTCCAGCAGTCAAGTACACCTGGACAAGCCAATGCAAAAGAGGAGCAAAGTACGCGATCAAGAAGATCGAGGAACTCCTAAGGAAGCGCCGGTTGCTACGAACTGTGAAACGATTCGTCGGTGGACGACCATATGGAGCTCACCATAGGTTCACAGAACGAGCCATTTAATTATGGTTCGTCTTATAACAGGTCAACTCCATATGTCTATAATTGTGAATATGTTATTTTTTTGTATAAACAACTTTTGTGGCATGTTGTAGTGTGAAAATATGATATTTTTTCAAGAATTTCTCTCGAGATTCTAAATCTTTCAACATATCGTACTCAAGCACTACAACTAACCCTCATTAATTTGAGGGGGAGCATTAATATGTTCTTTGGCCAACATCTAATTTCATTTTATTACCCAAAGACCGGTTAATCCATTAATATCCAAAATATTAATGGTTAACATTTTAGAAAGGGGAGAAAATGGGATTAAGAAGACTTAATGATACTTGGCTAAACAATGAAAAAGGCTTAAAAGATAAACCAACTTAATATGTGTAATGCACACGTTAAGGGGGAGCATTTTTGGTGACCAAAACACTTAAGGCACAAAAACTTTGATTATAATATCACAAGTGCTTTAAGTGATTTTTAAAGGATTTTTCATGGTGACAATACTTACCCAAAACACACTTAATTCACGACGGATGTGGTGAAAAAAGGGCGGTAGGTATAGGTATTAGTCCAATGATTCATCAGAACCGATGGAATCTTCCCAAGGACAATTCCCTAGATAGAATTAGAAGTCCTAGGAAAGATGGAGAATGATTGTGAACGTAGCTGAATGCAGACCAAGTACTTAAGCTAGCACAAGAACAATCACAACAAGGTGCTAGTGATGACGTATTGGTAAGCATTGAAGGGGTTAAAGAATGAAAAAGAATTGCAAAGATAAAGGGTGTAAAGAAAGAAGCCCTCCTTACAACTTTAGGCAGAAACCGGGTCAATACATATGCTATTGAGATCATTTGTTAATAATTCTCGATATTGAAGAAAGACATCATGGACCCAGTGATGCAATGCACAACCCTCCCCAGCTAACTCAAATATCTCTCAAAAGGTATTTGTTTCAATCACACGGAGATCAACACGTTATCTATTGGTTTATTCACTCCGAATAGACTGATATTGAATAGGTGGCACTCCTCTCCAGCCATCGCTCACTAAATCAAAACGCACTATTGAGTCTAGAGCCACGAGATCATCAAAAGTCTCATTAGGACACTTTCCATTTATTCCTTGCTTCTTTTCACACTAAGAGATCTTTATGAGTCCTACGCAGTATTCTTGTAATATTGCCAGAACATCCGAGTGATACGCAAGTATTACAATGAAGATGTAAATCCTGCTTGAGCCAACATCAAACAAGCTCATGGTAGGTGACACGTGCGGTTCTTTAAGAACCAATCTTGTGAAAACTGGAAAGAAACAGTAGTTTAATTCTTAATTGAACTTAAACTCGTTCCAGGACTCTAGCATTATCATATGATCTTGCCAGAACACTCAGAGTGATACTCTTTAGTGTTCACAGTGACGAGTGGAAATCCTTCTAGTGTTAACATCAAACAGCACTTGGTAGGTGACAAGCAAGATTCTATTTGAATTAAGTTTGTGACAACTGGAAAGCAACGATGGTGAATATCTTAATTGAAATTCACTTGTTCCAAGTTACATGAATTGACGGCTTCAATCATAAGGATTTTTAATCCAAATGATTCACTCTTTATGTTCGCAGTCAGCTTTGGACGGTCGAATAAAGAGAACGGGTTTACCCGCGAAATCCTGTCAGGAAGTTACTTAATTGAAACTATCCGTCACGGGTACGATATTTAATATCGTCCAACGGTTTTCACCGACCGGAGGTAAAATGCTACCGAATTAGAATAAAATATCAAAGCCATTTTATTCGTATCTTATTATGTTGCTGCATTCGAAGACGGTGGCGTTGCGGTGTACCTGTTGAAGGCGGTGGCGTTGCGGTGTACCTGTTGAAGACGTCCTCACATGCTTATTCCTTCTGCATCAAATACTTCTACAAATTCAAGAAAGTATGACCTAAAAGTATTCCGCTGTATCGACTCTGAAACTTTCAAGAATTCAACAAAGGATAAGTGTGTGGGACATGAAATCACGAAGAGGCGAACATCACAAGAAGATAAAGACTGCACGTGAAAGGCTAAAAGAACGTGTTCTAAGCAACAGGCTGATATTATTCAACACATATTCACAAAAGGAAGAAAAAGAAAGAAAGAAAAGAGAAAGTGGACTACGAGTTCAAGAACAAGATCTAACATGCTAGATTAGGACTTTGTAAATTTGGAGTGACCTCCCTTTGGGGGAGATTGTTGGAAATACATTTTACGTATAAAGAAAGTCTCGGTCACTCCAACTATATAGTTATAGGCTCGTAGTGTTTTAGTAACATTTATTAAATAGCCCGACCCATGAGCATGTTCATGGGCCGGAGGCCCAAGTCCATTAAGTACTTGGGTATATAAGCCTCTTTCTACCATGGAAAGAGGTGTTGGTTGTTTCATTTCTCACTTTTAATATCACATAGTTTCTTTCACTTCTCTCTTTAAGTTTCTCTCTCTAGAAAACATCAACCCTCTTATTCATAAAGATTATAATTGTTCTTCAGTATTCACTATTAGGGCTTGTAACTTTATAACTTTGTAATTCTTGGGATTAAGAGTTTAGGAAAGTTATTAGTGATGTATTAGGGTTTAATTAGGATTTACACATTATAATTTGGAAGTTTGGGTCCTTGGTTTGAAGCTTAACCTAAGTCTTAAGTGAAATTGGGAAGAAAAATCTAGCCGAATCTAGTGATTTAAGGTTCAATCCTTGTTAAAGCCATAATTCTCACTTTATCTACTGATATAAACTCAACTTATATCACCTACATTGTATCAAATGTGTTCATAGGGTTTATACACTTCTTTTAATAAGTTATACTAAGTAAAAATGTCTAAAGGGTTGAAAATACCTATTTTGACATAACTTAAATGTAATGCATTGAAATGTTGTACCTTATGCATTAGGGTGTGTTAATGCAATGATTCCTATAAACGTTACTTGCATTTTTAGGTCTCACTTTGTTTTGATTACGACAATATATAAAAACAAGCATTTACGAAAACAACGAAAAACGAATTCTTGAGTTCAAGTATTGTTCATTTAAACCATTATCACTTAAGGTATGAACAAACAAGTTTTCAACCTAACTAAGTGATCAAGGATTTAATTTTTCTTAAAACTCACTTTTTATTAATTGTGACAAATTTTTTTATTAAACTTTATTTTTAAGAAAATATTTTATTATATTATATATTTAAAAATTTGAAAACGGCATATTCCATATGGTTTAGGAATATCCTCTAGGGATAAATATTCTACCAGATGTGACTGCACCACTAAAAAACAAAAGGGATCAGAGTCTACTCTGGCGGTTCCTCAAATAGGTGTGGGGTTCCTTATTGACAAGGAACCGCGGGCACCTTTAAGGAACCGCGCCCAGAAAGAACCGTTGGAGCTTTGTCCTTAAAGTATATTAGAGTCGGAAATTGGTTAAACGACGGGTACGGTTTCTCCACCTTAAGGAGCTTGTTGATTAGTGAACTCTCGAGTAAGGAGTACTCGAGGAGTGGAGTAGGAACGAGGAGTGAGCTTCGTTGCCGAACCACTATAAATCCTTGGTGTTTGGTTTGATCTTTCTTTTCCTTATCTCTTTACATTCTTTATTCGTTACATGCATATACTTGTGATTAGTAGTTTAGTTTCACTATCCTTTTTCCATATTGTATATAAGAAGATTTCTCATATTTGCTCAAGTCTAAGTTTATGTAAAGGATTTTTAAAAACCCCTCATTTAACAAGTAAATTTAAGAAACTTTTGAACCCCCTTCTAGTTTCTACAATTGGTATCAGAGCGAGGTTGCTCAAGCGTTTTTAAAATATATTGTATTTTAAAACTTGAATCGATATATGGATTCCAACAAGTACCTAGAAGGGCAATCTATGCAAAGACAACCTCTTTTTGAAATGGATAGTTTTATTTATTGAGAAAAGAGATTCGAGACTTATGTGAAATCAAAAGATTTAGATCTTTGGCATGTTATTACCAATGATGACTTTTTGCCTTATCAATATAATGAAGTTTCTAAAAAGAAAGAACTAGTTATTTTTGATAATTCTAATGATGACACCAAGAAGAAACTTGCTAAAATAATGAGGCTAAAATGGTGATTTATAATGCTTTACCTAAGAAAGAATATGAAAGGATTTTTATGTGTAAAACCGCTAAAGATATTTGGAACACTCTTTTAGTAACCCACCAAGGTCATAGCCAAGTCAAAGAAAGCAAAATCGATCTTCTTGTTCAACAATATGAACAATTTGTAATCTTAGAAGATGAAACTATTAATGGTGCATTAGCTAGGTTTAATACTATTATTACTAGTATAAAAGCACTTGATGAAGGTTTTTCTAGCAAGAACAGTGTTAGGAAGTTTTTGCATCCGAAGTGGAGAGCTAAAGTCACGGTGATTGAAAAATCAAAGGACCTTACTACATTATCACTCGATGAACTTATTGGCAACTTAAAAGTTCATGAAATGATAATTTTGAAGGACTCAGAAATGGTGAAAACCAAGAGTGAAAGAAAGTCTCTAGCACTAAAGGCCAAGAAAGTGTAATGTGACCATGATAGCTCCTCTTTGGATAGTGATGATGAGGAATATGCTATGGCGGTGAGAGACATCAAGAAGTTCTTTAAAAAGCGAGGTCAACACATAAGACAAACAAGAACGACAAGAAAGCCTTCTCTAAAAACCGATTTGTCAAGAATGACAAAGGTGATAGGAAATGCTTTATATGTGGTGACCCAAATCATTTCATCGGTGAATGTCCTAAGCCATCTCGCGGCAAGAATCACACGGCTTTCATTGGAGGTTCATGGAGCGATAGTGGTGAAGAATGTGCCGACGATGCTAAAGACGAGAAGTGTCTCATGGCTCATTCTTCCAAAGAGATATGCTTGGGAATTGATTTGGAGCCTGATGAGTGGATTAAGGATAGTGGTTGTTCTAAACACATGACGAGTGATCGAAGTTTGTTCTCATCTTACAAATCATATAATAGAGGTAAAGGCACTTTCTCTAGTAAGCTACATGATAATATCATTGGAAAAGGTACGGTTTCTCTTGACTCCATGACCATTGAAAATGTTGAGCACGTAGATAACTTAGGGTTTAATATAATAAGTATAGGTCAAATTTGTGACAATAAATGTAAGGTCATCTTTTCGGAACATGATAGAGAAATCATAAAAGATGGAAAGATCATTGGAAAAGGTGTTAGAAAGCATGGGCTTTTTGTCATGAAGGTCAATAGGAAGTCAAATAACAACTTATGTCTAGCGACTTTAGATGATAGTTCTACTCTTTGGTATAGGAGATTAGGTCACGCTAATATGCGTTTAATTTAATCTTTAGTCTCTAAGGAGTTGGTAAGACACCTCCCCAATATTAAGTTTGATAGTCACTTTTGTGATGCTTGCAAAGTTGGGAAGCAAGTTCACTCAAGTCACAAGGCCAAGAATTTGGTATCGACCTCTCGGTGCCTAGAGCTCCTACATATGGATCTCTTTGGACCAACTGCCATACGGAGTTATGGAGGTAACCTTTATACCCTAGTTATAGTTGATGACTATTCTAGATTCACTTGGACTAGATTTTTGGCTACTAAGAATGAAGCTTTCGATCATTTCGAAACCTTTAATCGAAGGATCCAAAATCAAATAGGATGTTCAATTGCCTCTATTAGGACGGATCATGGTAGGGAATTTGATAACGAAGTGCAATTCGGTGCCTTTTGTGAAGCTCATGGTATTACCCATAACTTCTCGGCTCCTCGCACTCCACAATCAAATGGGGTAGTTGAAAGGAAGAATAGGACAATCCAAGAGATGAGTAGGACCATGTTAAACGGGCAATATTTGCCTCAAAAACTTTGGTGCAATGTCGTTGACACATCGACCTATATTCTTAACTAAATTCTTATTCGACCTTTCCTAGGTATGACCCATCATGAGATTTTTAAAGGTAAGAAACCCTCATTAGAATACTTTAAGGTGTTTGGAAGCACGTGTTTTATTGTCAACACCAAAGACTACCTTACTAAGTTTGACCCAAATTCGTACGAAGGTATCTTTTTAGGTTATTCTCAAACTAGTAAAGCCTAAATAGTCCTCAATAAAACCTCGGGTGTAATCGAAGAATCACTCAACGTGACATTTGATGAAACCACACCTTCATCTAAGACACCACCTTTGGTAGATGATGACTTAGATGAAATATACATAGTTAAAGCAAAAGAGGTTAGAAAAATAGGATTTGAAGACCTTAATATTGAAAAGGGAGTAAACATTAGGGAGTCTAAGGATTATACTCTCGAAAACGTCATAGGCGACCTTAATAAAAGGACCCTTAGATCTCAAGTCCAAGATCAAAGTAACTTCTTTTATTTTGTCTCATTGATTGAACCAAAGAATGTTAAAGAATCTTTGATGGATGAGAGTTGGGTCATCGCCATGCAAGAAGAATTGAATCAATTCATTGCTAATGAAGTTTGGGAACTTGTTCCTCCACCTAGAAGTACTACCATTATAGGAACCAAGTGGGTGTATAGGAATAAGTTAGATGAGAACGGTGTTGTGTCTCGTAACAAAGCTAGACTTGTAGTTCAAGGCTATAATCAACAAGAAGGGATTGATTATGATGAGACGTATGCACAAGTAGCAATGTTAGAGTCCATTAGGATCCTTTTAGCTTATGCTTGTGCATTAGATTTTAAGCTTCAACAAATGGATGTAAAGAGTGCTTTTCTTAACAGTTTGATGAATGAGGAGGTAATGTGACTCAACCTCCCGGCTTCATTGATTTTGAGAAACCGGATCAGGTTTACAAGCTTAAGAAAGCTCTTTATGGTCTTAAACAAGCACCCAAAGCTTGGTATGATAGACTTAAAACATTTCTTGTAAAACATGAGTATACCATGGGAATGGTAGAAAATACACTCTTTATAAAGAAGAAAGGTTCTCATCTCATAATCATATAAATATATGTTGATGACATTATATTTGGTTCAACTTGTCAAAGCTTGTGTGATGATTTTGCCAAAATCATGCATGACGAGTTTGAAATGAGCATGATGGGAGAACTTAACTTCTTTCTAGGACTCCAAATTAGACAAATAGACGATGGAATTTTCTTTAATCAATCTAACTACGTTAAATAAATGCTAAAGAAATTTTGATAAGAGGACTTTAGACCAATGAAGAAGCCTATGGCCTCGGATACTAACCTCACCGTAGACGATGATTTTGAGTCATTAGAAAACACCAAATATAGGGGTATGATTGGTAGTTTGTTGTACCTTACGGCAAGTCGATCGGATATCATGTTTAGTGTTTGCCTTTTTGATCGCTTCCAAGAGGCTCCCAAAACCTCTCACCTTGAAGCGGTTAAGCGTATCTTCTGATACATTAAAGGCACTATACATTTGGGATTATTGTATCCTAAAGGGGCTGGCGTAGAAAGAATAGTATACGCGTACTCGTATCATGCGGGAGACTATGTGGTCCGGGAAAGCACTAGTGGAGTTTGTACCTTCATGGGTTGTTGTTTAACTTATTGGTTCTCTAAGAAACAAACCGCTCTTTCTATATCCACCACGGAAGCCGAGTATGTGAGTGCCAGTAAAGCTTGTCAACAAGCTCTATGGATGAAGCAAGCGCTCGTTGATTACGGGATTACACTCAATTATGGTCCCATCATGTGTGACAATAAGGGTGCAATAGACCTTAGCAAGAATCCCGTGCAACATTCGCGAACTAAGAACATAGAGATTCACCATCATTTCCTTAGGGATAATGTTCAAAAGGGTAACATTTCGATTGAGAAGGTGCCCTTGGTAGAAAACATAGCCGACATCTTCACTAAGCCACTTAAGAGGGAACCTTTTAATTATTTGCGTCTAGGTCTAGGTTTGATGGAACTTATACCTTAATTGCGCATTTTATTAATTGAGTCTTTTTCTCTTTTGAGTCTTTTCTTTCTTTGAGTTATTGAGTCTCTTAAACTCTTTTTGAAAATTCCTCTTCTTTTTTTGAAAATTCTCAAAGTTCTTTCAAAAATGGTCGAGTAATGTCTTTGCATTGTTAATTCAATCTAAAAACGTTTTTCATGGCTTTTTGCCATTGATATCGAACATACATAATTCATATGTATGAGTCTCTCAAATATATCAAGAACAAAATTTTTACTATAGAGGATGATTGTGTCATGACTATGTGTCTAGATTAACACACCTCCAACATCGATTTTATTTTAAATCCAAGTATCTTGGTCAAAATATTTTTTGTTGAGTTCTTGTGTGTTTCTTAGTCTTCTATTTTTATTTAGTATGTCTCTATCATGAGTTAGACTAAAAAATTAGGATTTGCTGAATTAAAAAATTCCCCTCATCCTCCAAAACACGACCTCTAGAGGCGGTTCTCTAAATAACCCACGACTCCATATATATATGGAACCGCAGGTATTGGTAAGGAACCGCGGGCAGAGACCTCAATATTCGAGTTTTTTGAAACTCCAAATTTTCTCCAACACTTTTTGGAATCTTTATTTCAAACCTTTGACCACTCCAAAATTATCTTGTGCTTTCTCTACTTAACCCTAAGCATTTTGCATCCTTTCTTAAATCAAAATGTCTTATTCACCAAATGAAAGTCTTGATTCTCCTCCATTTTCCCCAATATTTTTCAATCCAAATTCACCCAAGAACACTCAAAATCATATTTCTTCTTCTTCTAAGAATATTGATTGTGGAACTTCTTCTTTTCCACCACTACCCTTGTGTGTTCTTCCTCCCTCACATGATAACGTCATGCATCATGGGACATATTACCATTGTTGTCAATATCAACATCTTGATATGGCTCATATCTATGAGGAGTTGAATTACATCAATAGCCTCCGAAACCCTTTCTCAAATCAAAATGTCTTATTTACCAAATGAAAGCCTTAATTCTCCTCCATTTTCCCTTAATCAAAGGACCCTTAAATCTCAAGTCCAAGATCAAAGTAACTTCTTTTGTTTTGTCTCATTGATTGAACCAAAGAATGTTAAATAAGATTTGATGAATGAGAGTTGGGTCATCTCCATGCAAGAAGAATTTAATCAATTCATTGCTAATGACGTTTGGGAACTTGTTCCTCCACCTAGAAGTACTACCATAATAGGAACCAAGTGGGTGTATAGGAATAAGTTAGATGAGAACGATGTTGTGTCTCGTAACAAGGCTAGACTTGTAGCTAAAGGCTATAATCAACAAGAAGGGATTGCTTATGATGAGACGTATGCACCGGGAGCAAGGTTAGAGTCCATCAGGAACCTTTTATCTTATGCTTGTGCATTAGATTTTAAGCTTCAACAAATGGATGTAAAGGGTGTGTTTCATAACGGTTTGATGAATGAGGAGGTATATGTAGCTCAACCTCCCGGCTTCATTGATTTTGAGAAACCGGGTCATGTTTATAAGCTTAAGAAAGCTCTTTATGGTCTTAAACAAGCACCCAAAGTTTGGTATGATAGACTTAAAGCGTTTCTTGTAAAACACGAGTATACAATGGGAATGGTAGACAATACACTCTTTATAAAGAAGAAAAGTTCTCACCTCATAATCGTACAAATATATGTTGATGACATTATATTTGGTTCAACTTGTCAAAGCTTGTGTGATGACTATGCCAAAATCATGCATGATGAGTTTGAAATGAGCATGATGGGAGAACTTAACTTCTTTTAGGACTCTAAATTAGACAAATGGACGATGGTATTTTCTTTAATCAATCTAAGTATGTTAAAGAAATGCTAAAAAAATTTGGATTAGAGGACTTTAGACCAATTAAGACCCCAATGGCCTCGGATACTAAACTCACCGTAGATGATGATACGGAGTCGGTAGACCACACCAAATATAGATGCATGATTGGTCGTTTGTTGTACCTTACGACAAGTCGACCGGATATCATGTTTAGTTTTGCCTTTGTGCTCGTTTCCAAGAGGCTCCAAAAACCTCTCACCTTGAGGCGGTTAAGCGTATCTTCTGATACAGTAAAGGCACTATACATTTAGGATTATGGTATCCTAAAGGGACCGACTTAGAAACCATAGTATACGCGGACTTGGATCATGCGGGAGCCTTTGTCGATCGGAAAAGCACTAGTGGAGTTTGTACCTTCATGGGTTGTTGTTTAACTTCTTGGTTCTCCAAGAAACAAAACGCTCTTGCTATATCTACCACGCAAGCCAAGTATGCGAGTGCCGGTAAAGCTTGTCAACAAGCTCTATGGATGAAGCAAGCACTTGTTGATTATGGGATTACACTCAATGATGTTCCCATCATGTGTGATAATAAGGGTGCAATAGACCTTATCAAGAATCCCATGCAACATTCACGAACTAAGCACATAGAGATTCAACACCATTTCCTTAGGGATAATGTTCAAAAGGGGAACATTTTGATTGAGAAGGTTCCCTCGGTAGAAAACTTAGCCGACATCTTCACTAAGCCACTTAAGATGGAACCTTTTAATTATTTGCATCTAGGTCTAGGTTTGATGGAACATATACCAAAATTGCGCATTTTCTTAATCGAGTCTTTCTCTCTTTTGAGTATTTTCTTTCTTTGAGTTATTGAGTCTCTTAAATTATTTTTTGAAAATTCCTCTTCTCTTTTTCAAAAATCTCAAATTTCTTTCGAAAATGGTCGAGAAATTTTTTTGCATCGTTAATTCAATAAAAAAAACGTTTTTCATGGCTTATTGTTATTGATATCGAGCATACATAATTCGTATGCACGAGTCTCTAAAATATAGCAAGAACAAAATTGAACTATGGAGGATCATTGTGTCAATACCATGTGTCTATATTAACACACCTCCAACATCGATTTTATTTAAAATCCAAGTATCTTGGTCAAAATCATTTTTGTTGAGTTCTTGTGTGTTTCTTATCCTACTATTTATTTTTTAGCACGTCTCTATGATTAGTTAGACTAGAAAATTAGGATTTACTGAATTAGAAAATTCCCCTCATCCTCTAAAACTTGCCTTCTATATGCGGTTCTTTAATTAATCCACGGCTCCATATATATATGGAGCCGCAGGTAGAGATAAGGAGCCGCGGACAGAGACTTCAAAATTTGAGCTTTCTGAAACTCCAAATTTGATCCAACACTTTTTGGAATCTTTATTTCAAACCTTTGACCACCCCAAATTATATTGCGCTTTCTCTACTTAACCTTAAGCATTTTGCATCCTTTCTCAAATCAAAATGTCTTATTCACCAAATGTAAGCCTTGATTCTCCTCTATTTTCCCCAATCTATTTCAATCCAAATTCACCCAAGAACACTCAAAATCATATTTCTTCTTCTAAGAATATTGATTGTAGAACTTCTTCTTTTCCACCACTACCCTTTTGTGTTCTTCTTCCCTCACATGATAATGTCATGCATCATGGGACATATTGTCATTGTTTTCAATATCAACATCTTGCTATAGCTCATATCTATAAGGAGTTGAGTTACATCAAGAGTCTCCTAGTCAAGCCTCCTATTCACTATGACTATGAGACCATTACCAAGCCGCCACCACCACCTTGTCTTTTATTTAAGCATGTGGATTGCTTACTATCAAGACATCTAACTCAAGCAAATATTAGAGTTCTAGTTTATCTAGGATTAGATTTATGCTTTTATTTTGGCTTGTTTTTCATACATCTTTGTATGATTTGTTTCCTTGTATCTTTTTCATGTTTCTTTTTAACATGACTTATTATGGATCTTGGTTCTCTTTTCTTCCATTATTTCTCTTATTGTGTGACCTTTTCTATATCTATGTTGGGTGTTTCTTTTCTTCTTCTAACCCTTCTATGTAAATGGTCACCATATCTCGATTCCTTGGTGCCCCAAGCAAGGGGGATTAAGCACCAAAGGGGAGCATTTGCAAAGTCCGATTCTTCTCTTCTACAAATACTTTTACAACCTTTTTTCTTCGACAAAGGGAAAGAAATGAAATAAAGTCGTCTTCGAAAATCTTGTTTTTCATGTGATTGAGTTTATATATTGTCAGAATCAAAAAAGGGGAGATGGTAGATGCAATGATTCCTAAAAACGTTACACATTATAATTAGGAATTTTGGGTCCTTGGTTTGAAGCTTAACCTAAGTCTGAAGTGAAATTGGGAAGAAAATCTAGCCGGATCTAGTGATTTAAGGTTCAATCCTTATTAAAGCCATAATTCTCACTTTATCTACTGATATAAACTCAATTTATATCACCTACATTGTATCAAATGTGTTCATAGGGTTTATACATTTCTTTTAATAAGTTATACTAAGTAAAAATGTCTAAATGGTGAAAATACCTATTTTGACATAACTTAAATGTAATGCATTGAAATGTTGTACCTTATGCATTAGGGTGTGTTAATGCAAAGATGCCTATAAACGTTACTTGCATTTTTAGATCTCTCTTTGTTTTGATTACGACAATATGTAAAAACAAGCATTTACGAAAACAACGAAAAATGAATTCTTGAGTTCAAGTATTGTTCATTTCAACCATTATCACTTAAAGTATGAACAAACAAGTTTTTGACCTAACTAAGTGATCAAGGATTTAATATTTCTTAAAACTCACCTTTTATTAAATGTGACAAAAGTTTTTATTAAACTTTATTTTTAAGAAAATATTCTATTAAATTATGTTAGTGCAAACATTACGATGCTTTGTCGATATAATATCTTTGTGTTTTGTTGATGACAAACGTATAATTCGCAATACATTATGTAAAATGTTAAGGTACTCGTAATCACTCAAGAATACATTTGTATACTTCTCTCTACACCTTCAAGACCGCATTCGGCATGAATCACTCAAGGTATGTACAAATATGTCATTAACCTAACTAAGTGAACAAGGATTAATATTTTCTTAAAACTCACATTTTAATCAAATGTGACAAAAGATTTTAATTAACTTTATTTTTAAGAAAATGTTTTATTAAAAAGAAAATGAAAATTTGAATTTGGCATATTCCATATGCCAAAGGAATATCCTTTGAGGGTATAAACTACCCCAGATGGCATATCCCCACTAAAGGACAAATTTGCACGGACTCTGACGCGGAGGTTCCTTAAAGGAACCCGCGGTTCCTTATTGATAAGGTACCGCGGGTAGAGATAAGGAACCGCGGGTGTTTTTGACCGTTGCAATGTTGTCCTATAAATAATGGATCATTTCCAGGTTTTCTTTCAACCCTTTTTGCACAGTTTCTTTAAAAAACCATCTTAGATCCTTGATTAGTTAGTTTTGATTAATCTTTTTTAAGATGTGATTCAATATTCAATCTCCTCATCCTCTCAAGTGCAAAGAGAAGAACACTATCATTACCATGATGTGTTGGGTTCACTACATGATGAAGATCTTTCCTTCTATAGATCCAAGTTATGTTTTTAGTCTTCCTACTATGTATATGTAGAAGATCCAAGTGTTGGGTACACTTGGATGTGTTTGTAAGGGTAGAATATCCAAGTGATGGGTATCCTTGGATTAGGTGTTAGTTGTGTAGATCCAAGTCTTGTTAGTACTTGGATATAGTGTTAGAGTTATAGATCTAAGTGTTGTGTGCTTAGATCTATATGGTTTATGTGTTTAGGCCATAAAACACAAGGTTTGTTATGTTGGGCCATAAAACATAACTAGTGGGTAGATTAGATTGTGTCTTGGTAGTTCTCACTAAACTCTAAAGTGATGTGGTTGTGTCTAGGTAGTTCTCACTAAACTATAAAGTGATGTGGTTGTGTCTTGTGAGTTCTCACTAAACTTTAAAGTGATTAGTAGTTGTGTTGTGTGAAGTTCTCACTTAGCTTCAAAGTGAAGAGTCGTGAAGATTGGTTCTAGCTTTCGATTAGAACTCGACATCTAGCCTTGTGTCGTTAAATGGTGAAGTGGGCAACGTTCTGTAGATTGGTCCTACCTAAGATTAGGACTCGACATCTAGCTTAGTGTCGGAAATGTGTAAGCGACGTGTATGGATTTCTCCGCCTTGAAAGGAGTTTTGTTGACTAGTGAAGTAACTCTCAAGTAAGGTGTACTCGAGGAGTGGAGTAGGGCGAAGAGGAGCTTCGTGACCGAACCACTATAAATCATCGTGTCGGTACTTTCCTTTACATTTATGTCCTTACTATTATAGATGTATTTATATGTTGTGTGTTGTGTGCATCTCATAATCTAAACATCTAAGTTGCGGAAAAGCTAAGGCTTAGTACGTGTGTGCTTCGTGTTTAGATTATGGTCAAGTGTACATCACTTAGTCTAAACATCCTAGTTGCGGAAAAGCTTATGCTTAGTACCTGTGTGCTTAGTGTTTAGACTATTGCTTGATGTACTCTTGATTTGATGTGTTTGTGTGTTTACTTACTTGTAGTATTTATCTTTCAATCAAACACATCTCATATCTAGTCAAGCTTGATCGAGAATTTGATACAAAGGATTGTCAAAGTTTAATGTAACAAAAGGTTAAGTTCACTGTCGGCGGTTCTCTAAATGGACCGGCGGTTCTTTATTGATAAAGAACCGTGGGTACACATATGGAACCGCACACAGTGGATTAAGCCGAAATGTTTTTAAAACTAACTAGAAACTATTCAACCCCCCCCCCCCCCCCCTTCTAGTTTCTACAATTGGTATCAGAGCGATGGTCACACAAGATCTTTGAAGTATATTGTACTTTAAAGCTTGGATCGATCCTTGCTCTAGTTTTTCAAAACAAATGGTTTTCAAAATGAAAACGGTTTTTAAAATAGAGACGATCTTTGTATCAAATTGTTCATGAAGAGTGATTACTTATGAAATGTTTTTTGTTGTTTCATTCGTATAAGTTTTGGTGTTAAATAAACTTTGTATAATAGCTTGAATTAAATCTTTTCATGTTTGGAAGTATAAAAATCTTTTATGACATAATTAACTCTAAAATACGAGTTCTATGTGTCTAAAATGATTTTTAGTGTCCTAAGTCCTTCCAAAAAGTTACCAAATGATGTTGGCCAAAAACCCCATTTTTGCCCTCTAGACGCGGTTCTTTATCTCTTCCCCGAGGTTCCTTATCAATAAGGAACCGCGGCCAGTCTGACTCAGATTTTTGCAAACTTTGAAAAATCATATAAAATCAACCGTAAGTCCGTAGAAGTCGTGCCACCCGTCATTTCGAACGTAATTGAGTTTTCTTTCAATTAAAAATGCTTCCAAACCTTTATTCAAACTTTAAAATTTAAATGTTTTATAAGTTCTATACTTTGTCCAAAGTATTGAGTCTCGGTTTGTCGTAAAACTTGTGTTTTACTCTTTTAATTAAGTTGGACATCTCTTGTTGATATATCTTTGTAAATTGATATATTTATAAAGTGTTGAACTTAATTAAATTTTGAAACGTATCGAAAACTATTTTCAAATAAGATCAAGCTATATATACGTTGGTATATCTAACACTCAAAACATGGACGAATGCTTTTATGTGTTAAGCTAATTGTTTATGTGTGTTTCTTTGTGTGTTATTATTATATGTAGACATTATTAAGTGTTCCTTGCTATTTGTAGTAGTATTGCTTATATGTCTAGTCTCTTGTGCCTTGCTTGGTATTTGTTAGTATCTAGTTCTTCCTAATTAGGATGTATGCTAGATTTCTTGCATTTTGGTTGCAACATTATTTGTGCATTGCATATAGGATCAACATCTCTAGGTTTATATATGTTATATAAACATCATGTACACCTCGTTATGTTTATTAACACTCTTAGGTTTGAAAGCTTTGGGAGCTTATCAAATCTATTGATTTGGGTCGTCTTACTCGATCATTGTGTTATTAGTTCAAGTAGATAAATGTCTCACTATAAAACATGAAACACCCTTTGAAAATCTTAGCTATTTTCTCTTAAAAGAGTGTTTGTGGGAATCAAGAAAGATTTCGATTAAATATCAATGCATTATTCAAACTATGATTGGTATCATTATCGAATCTAATTGACATGTTTTTTAGTGTAGACATGAATGTGGTTTATTAATAATATACATCGGATCATAACTCACACTTGTGTTGATGGTGTTATTTTGAATCTACTTGTTCAAATTGTTAGATATATTTTGTTTAATAATTACTTATAATGCACAATAGAGTCGGTTTGATAACTTGGATGTTTCATCCGAAATACTCAAATAATTTACATTGCTATGCAATTTATAAATGTGTCATTTCCGAAAGACCAATCAAGAGTGTTCCTTTGGTTTGTGTAAACTTTGTTTATACACTTCAATGTTATTGGCCTCAAGTTCTATTAAGGTAATTAACCTTAACTAGACTTGTTTGACAAGATATGCAATGGTGCATTCTTTACCCTCATTAGGTCATGCATTGTGTCGCCATGCAAGTTCCATCCTTGCTAAACTTTATTAGGCAAATGTTGGAATTACATTTTGTCTAACTTGAGAATGACTACCAGAGAATTTATGCACTAGGATCTTAATTTGACCTAACGGTTGAATTACTTCCATGTGGGAAGTTGAGTTGGTGTATAACTCGTAAAAATGGTCGTGTTTAGCCTTAATTGAGCACCTCTAGTGATAGTCTCATACTCATTCTCTAAATTGGCTAAATGGCTCTTCCTATATATGACTAATGATAGTTTATTTTGATGAACTTTGTATGTCATTAGGAGTCTTTTTCTTTTGTATCCATTAGGTTTTTCTTAGCTTTCCTCTTACGTACTAATTGAACCTATGTGTCTTTCCTTTGTGTGTGTTCTAGTTTTTATTGCTCTTAAGCATGACTTTATGATAAGTTAGACTAGAACATTAGGATTTGCTGAATTGGAAAATCCTCCTTCACCACCTAAACCTAGCCTCTGTAGGCGGTTCTTTAAATAGACCGCGACTCCATATCAATATGGAACCGCCGGTGGAGATAAAGAACCGAGGGCAGAAGCTCTCAAATCAGGGTTTTCTGAAACTTCCCAATTGTTCCAACACCCTTTGGAATCTTTGTTTCAAATCTTTGATCACTCCCAAAATATCTTGGACTTTCCCTTTTTAACCCATTACTACCATGGTTTCTACAAGAACCTCCAATTCATCCAAAACCTCCTCTTCAAAGAGGTACCTCAAAATTAAGATTAAGTTACCCAAACTTAACTCTTCACCCTTTCACACACCCAAGAATGAGATTGTTTCAATTCTCATCTCTTCATCACCCTCACCACCTCTTGCTCCATGCAAGACTACCTCAACCCATGGTACCAACCATTCTCATGGTTCTACCTCCTCTTCATTCCAATCTAAAATGAATGAGCTAACCTCACCCTTCACTCCAAGTACTCTCTTGGATGTGACTACCTAACCTCAACCCATCCAAAGCATTCCCATTGTGAATGACTTTGTTGAACCCTTTGTGACTTCACCTTTCACCCCCACCAAATTCCGCCACCACCCTTGTCTTTCATTTAAGCACGTGGATTGCTTATTGCTAAGACACTCGATTTAAGCAAATCTTAGGATTCTAGTGTAACTAAGATTAAAATTATGCTTAAGTTTTAGGCTTGTTTTTTTATATACATCTTTGTATGATCTTTATTCTCTTGTATTTCCTTTCATGTTTTTCAACATGATTTTTCTTTGAGTCTTGGATCTTGTTGTTATTATGTTTTTTCTTTTCTCTTATTTTGAGTCCTTTTCTTAAACTAATAAGAATTAGGAATCTTCTTGGAGATTTACATTACATGTAGCTTGATTTGTGATATCTAGATAGATGACTTGCTTGTATGCTACTTGTTTATATATCTTCTTGCTTATCCGTATGTTATATGCTTAATTGATTAGTTAATGAATGCATGCTTATTATTAAGGTTTTGTCTTTGTCAAGCAATTCTGATATAATATCTCTTAGATGTGTCTAACTCATGCATGTCCTTAAATGCTACGTGCTAACATGTTTTACTTAGTCTTCTCTTTTTAAGTAATCTTGTTTCTTGCATGCCATATGTGTTAATTGCGCACCTTCTCTACATTGGTTTTTTTTGTAGACTTCATAAGACATTGCATGAATTATCCTATGTGCTTACTTGATTATGTGTTAGATTTTGTACTAACTCTTCATGTCTTCTTGAGCTTCTTTTGAGTTTCTTCTCTCATTTTCTTTCGAGATTTCACTATCACCTTCTAAGGTATAGTATTCATGAATTAGTTTGTGAAGTTATCCTTAACTTCTTTGTTGAGTCTCTCTCAATTCATTTTAATCATGCTCTTCTAAGTCGAGTCTCTTTCTTCTAGTCTTTCTAAACTAAGTTGAGTCGAGCCTTACCCTTTCCTCATCATGTAATTGTTCTTTGAACCTCCATAATGATTAAGAAGAGCTACAAAACTTTGAGCATGTAGTTTATCGTATGCTAAACACCATTTGGTGTCGACATTCATACGTATTTTTGCCTATAATGTCCTATATCCCGATTTTTCTTAAAGAGTCGATTTATCCGGTTTTGGTTTTCCTTTATTTTTTTTGGTCAAGAATGTCTCTAGGTTGAGATATTTTTGTTCCTCTTTTTGAGAGTTGATTGCGGTTAAAAATTACAATTGGTATGGGTGATTCCATCAATTCTAATTTTTTAACCCCTTGAGATGATATCTTCAAATTCTTGGATGTTTCTTTTCTACCTCTATTCCAACAATTTTGAATTGATTTCCTCAAAATCCTCTCCTTGTTTTTTTGAGAGTTGATGGTTAAATCTTGAATTTTCTTGGGTGATTCCAAAAATTCTAAGCTTTTTACCCTTTGACATATTATCATTACAATTGGTATGGATGTTTCTTTTCTATCTCTATTCCAACAATTGTGAATTGATCTTTTCACGATCCTCTCCTTTATTTTTATTTTTTTGGTTGATAGCATCGCGTGCACACTTCTTTCTTCAATGCTTGTCATTGTTTGTGCAAACGACTTGTTTATCATCCTCTTTTTATATATGCTCTTGTCTACTAACCTTGTTTTGTAGGACACTTCTAACCCATTTTTGTAGCTCGTCACTATTCTTGCTTTGTTTGTATCTCAAGCAAGGGGGAGCTCATATCAAGGGGGAGCATTTTGCAAGAGTTCAAGTCATTACATTTGCAATCGTTGACTCACTCAAATTGCATTCATCGAACATCTTGCAAGTAATGCATTTTGGAAACTCGTAGATAAGCATATTATTATTCTTGGAGTCGGTTAACCTATGGTGATTTAAGACTTCACTAGGATGACGCAAGCTCAATATTTTTGTATGATGGGTTTATGGTTTGGATTCTCGCCTCTCAAACGACAACCACTATGGATGATTAAATTTTTGGATGCATGTTCTCTCGAAGTCAATCCTCCTCTTCTACAAATGAAGACTACCTTTTTGATTCAACAAAAGGGGGAGAAGTAAGTGTAAACGAGTAACTTATGCATTTTAATATGTGTTGTGGTTTACTTGTTTGTCATCATCAAAAAGGGGGAGATTGTTAGTGAAAACATTACGATGCTTTGTCGATATAATATCTTTGTGTTTTGTTGATGACAAACGTATAATTCGTAATACATTATGTAAAATGTTAAGGTACTCGTAATCACTCAAGAATACATTTGTATACTTCTCTCGACACCTTCAAGACCGCATTCGGCATGAATCACTCAAGGTATGTACAAACATGTCATTAACCTAACTAAGTGATCAAGGATTAATATTTTCTTAAAACTCACATTTTAATCAAATGTGACAAAAGATTTTAATTAAATTTATTTTTAAGAAAATGTTTTATTAAAAAGAAAATGAAAATTTGAATTTGGCATATTCCATATGCCAAAGGAATATCCTTTAAGGGTATAAACTACCCCAGATGGCATATCCCCACTAAAGGACAAATTTGCACGGACTCCGACGCGGAGGTTCCTTAAAGGAACCCGCGGTTCCTTATTGATAAGGTACCGTGGGTAGAGATAAGGAACCGTGGGTGTTTTTGACCGTTGCAATGTTGTCCTATAAATAGTGGATCATTTCCAGGTTTTCTTTCAACCCTTTTTGCACAGTTTCTTTCAAAAACCATCTTAGATCCTTGATTAGTTAGTTTTGATTAATCTTGTTTAAGATGTGATTCAATATTCAATCTCCTCATCCTCTCAAGTGCAAAGAGAAGAAAACTATCATTACCATGATGTGTTGGGTTCACTACATGATGAAGATCCTTCCTTTTATAGATCCAAGTTATGTTTTTAGTCTTCCTACTATGTATATGTAGAAGATCCAAGTGTTGGGTACACTTGGATGTGTTTGTAAGGGTAGAATATCCAAGTGATGGGTATCCTTGGATTAGGTGTTAGTTGTGTAGATCCAAGTCTTGTTAGTACTTGGATATAGTGTTAGAGTTATAGATCTAAGTGTTGTGTGCTTAGATCTATATGGTTTATGTGTTTAGGCCATAAAACACAAGGTTTGTTATGTTGGGCCATAAAACATAACTAGTGGGTAGATTAGGTTGTGTCTTGGTAGTTCTCACTAAACTCTAAAGTGATGTGGTTGTGTCTAGGTAGTTCTCACTAAACTATAAAGTGATGTGGTTGTGTCTTGTGAGTTCTCACTAAACTTTAAAGTGATTAGTAGTTGTGTTGTGTGAAGTTCTCACTTAGCTTCAAAGTGAAGAGTCGTGAAGATTGGTTCTAGCTTTCGATTAGAACTCGACATCTAGCCTTGTGTCGTTAAATGGTGAAGTGGGCAACGTTGTGTAGACTGGTCCTACCTAAGATTAGGACTCGACATCTAGCTTAGTGTCGGAAATGTGTAAGCGACGTGTATGGATTTCTCCGCCTTGAAAGGAGTTTTGTTGACTAGTGAAGTAACTCTCGAGTAAGGTGTACTCGAGGAGTGGAGTAGGGCGAAGAGGAGCTTCGTGACCGAACCACTATAAATCATCGTGTCGGTACTTTCCTTTACATTTATGTCCTTACTATTATAGATGTATTTATATGTTATGTGTTGTGTGCATCTCATAATCTAAACATCTAAGTTGCGGAAAAGCTAAGTCTTAGTACGTGTGTGCTTCATGTTTAGATTATGGTCAAGTGTACATCACTTAGTCTAAACATCCTAGTTGCGGAAAAGCTTATGCTTAGTACGTGTGTGCTTAGTGTTTAGACTATTGCTTGATGTACTCTTGATTTGATGTGTTTGTGTGTTTACTTACTTGTAGTATTTATCTTTTAATCAAACACATCTCATATCTAGTCAAGCTTGATCGAGAATTTGATACAAAGGATTGTCAAAGTTTAACATGTAACAAAAGGTTAAGTTCACTGTCGGCGGTTCTCTAAATGGACCGGCGGTTCTTTATTGATAAAGAACCGTGGGTACACATAAGGAACCGCATACAGTGGATTAAGCCGAAATGTTTTTAAAACTAACTAGAAACTATTCAACCCCCCCTTCTAGTTTCTACAAATTATATATTTGAAAATTTTAAAATGGCTTATTCCATATGGTTTATGAATATCCATTAGGGATAAATATCCCACCAGATGTGACTACACCACTAAAAGACAAAAGGAAGCGGAGTCTACTCTGGCGGTTCCTCAAATGGCTATGCAGTTTCTTATTGATAAGGAACCGCGCCCTGAAAGAGCCGTTGGAGCTTTGTCTTATAAATAGTGGACCATTCTTAGATTTTCTCTTCACCTCTTTTGCAAATAAATTTCCAGATTTAATCCACCTTTTTAAATCATTCATATCCTTAGTTATTTGGTGGATTACTACTTGTTTAGAAGTGAATCTTTCTCCTCCCATCTCTTCCTCTCAAGTGCAAAGAGAAAAACACTTTCATCCTTGAAGTGTTGTGTCTACCTCGAAGATCCATTGAAGATCAACCATTTATTTTTCATTGTTGTGTTGTTCTTGTGAATATCCAAGTAGTTGTGTTTATTGGAAGTTGTGTGGTTAATACTTAGTCCTTAAAGTATATTGGTGTAGATTGGTCCTAGCTAAGATTAGGGCTCGACTTTTAGCTTAGATTCGGAAATTGGTTAAGCGACGTCTACAGTTTCTCCACTTTAAGGAGCTTGTTTATTAGTGAACTCTCGAGTAAGGAGTACTCGAGGAGTGGAGTAGGAAAGAGGAGTGAGCTTCGTTGCCGAACCACTATAAATCCTTAGTGTTTGGTTTGATCTTTCTTTTCCTTATCTCTTTATATTCTTTATTCATTACTTGCATATACTTGTGATTACTAGTTCACTATCACTTGTCCATATTGTGTATAAGAAGATTTCACATATTTGCTCAAGTCTAAGTTTTTGTAAAGGATTTTTGAAAACCCTCATTTAACAAGTAAATTTAAGAAACTATTCAACCCCCCTTCTAGTTTCTACAGGGTGGTTGTACCTTATCTTAAGATGATATTATGGCCTAAAAGTAATGCTAAGAGTGTTGGTAGACTTGTCCTAAAATACTATGCATTGATTCTAAGTGAAAAGGGTAATATAGAGATTTTTGGGTAATATGCCTAAGTGACTTGTACCTTGGGTTTAGGGGTTTGTAACTAATGTTTTATATTGAAATCTTACTTGTATTTGATGTATTATTATTTGTACATAATCCTTTATTACTTATTTGTAAGTGTTGTATAGTTATATTGCTTGAAATTTAGGCTATGTGATTTCTAGGGTTCCTAAGGATTTTAGGGCATCCTTGTTATATTTGAGATGTTCTTTTTCATAATGTACTTATAAGATTACTTTTAGAACTTAGACTTGATATATATAAGTTCTTCACATCACTCAAAAACAAGTAGAAGTGATAGTGTGGGTTGTGTGAGTTTGTGTACCTAGCTATGTAAGCTATACCACATAATTCATACAAGAAAAGCAAAAATTTCACCATAAAAACAAAGTATTATTTATCTTACAAGAATAATGTACATAATACATAGATGAAGATACTAGGTTGCTATAAAAACCATTAAAACAACTTGTAAGAATAAATTTTCAATAAGAACAAAAATTGAAAAATACAATAAAAGTAAACTGATTTTTATTGATCATTAAAGAAAGAAGTACAAAGCTTTTAAAATAGAACTACAATAAGCTGGATAAGCTTTAAGCTACAAATTAAGATAATCTATCCTATGCTAAAGCTACCTACACTACCCTAAAACTAGATGTTAGCTTCTGTGATCTTGGGGGGGATTTTATAAGTAACTGAGCTTCCAGAAATGTCCATTGATCTCTAATTGTAGCCCTTAGATCAAATAACCGTTTTCGCATCAAATCATAGCCCTTGGATGATTGCTTGTCACCACAGCCAATGAGATTTGAGGGATTGTTAAGGTGGCATGAGAGAGAGAGAGAGAGAGAGAGAGAGAGAGAGAGAGAGAGAGAGAGAGAGGTGAGGTAGATAAGGATGTGGAATCTTCAAGACCCGAAATAACATGGAATTTATTTTTAGGATTGAATAGATTATTTATTTTTAAGAGGTAAAAAGAGTGGGAGGGAGACGTACAATATTTTTGGTATAAAATGTTTTAAGGGGTAAAAGGGTATTGGGCTTGTGGGTTGGGCCAAGGTTAATTTTGGGTTAATGGATTGATTTTATTCAAAAAAAGGTTAAAGGGCTTAAGCTATTAGATTAAATGGTTAAGCTTAACGGGCTGATCCGGCCCATTTAGCGGGACAGGTTGACCCATTAACAAAAATACATCTCCGGGATCATTTTTTCGTGCTCTTTTCAAATCTCATGCTTGTTGTTGACTTTTGACTTTATTTTGTCCCTTTTTGATATATTCGTTACCTACATGACACAAAACACAAACAAGCATGTACAGGTTATTTTATGTCCGTTTTTAGTCTATTAAGCTCGCTTTTAGGTAAATAAATGATATATGAATAAGCACATATCATCCATTACTATTGCTTCTTTCACATCAAAGGCCCCTCGTGATATAGTATTAGGTCTTCCTCGGAAGCTTTGGCAGCTAGACAATTCACCACATGATTCATTTGGTCATCCAGAAGCATAAACATGATGAGGCTTTTGCGTTGTTGATCAAGCTTTGCAGCCTTTCTCTCATCCACAGTCCAATGTGCTTCAGCTTTGATATTTTCCTCTACCACGTGAACAAATGGACCATCTTGAATAATGCTTAGGAATTAAGGTTCTACACCAATGATGTAGACAAGAAACCTCTTCTTCCAATTAGCTAAATTTACCATCTCAAGCATAGAAGCATCATTAAGTAAGCCATCCCTATATTCCAGAGTTTGTGGTACGACTTGAACCATCATTGGATCTTGATTTTAAAAATCTTTTTGAGCAGTTTTTCTAATAAAAATTTACAACCAAGGTTTTATAAATTAAACTGATTTGATACCATTTGTTTGTCTTTTTTAACCTGATATAACTTATCAACCTTAAGTTATATCAAGCATCATGGTACCAAGTGATTTGTTTTACACAATATATAACAACTAAGTATAGGTAAAAACAACTATGCTAAAATAACTTTTCGACGTCTAAATTCTTATTAAAACTTAATGAAAGATTATATGACACACTTTGCTTACGAAATAGCAAAATGGTTGAATGACAATGTTTGGTGATCTCCTTTTACTTAAACTATAAAACAAGGTTATGGATTTAATTCCCAAACCGATGATTAGTTGTGAGTGATCTTTATTTTTACGTTAGGATTGAAATGCTCTTGGAAGTGTTCAATAACTTTCGAGTATAAGAGATGAGTATTTCACTCCCAGAGCATGCTCCTTTTATAGGCAACAATCAAGGTTTACCATATACACAACATATCTAATGGGTGGTTGAGATCTCATTAAATGAACAATTCCTAGGTTTTCTATAAAGTGTAATTAAAGGAAAAAACATTGCATTTATAACCAACTTTACAAGTAACGTTTCCGTAATAAGATATGCTTTATACTTTGACGTAAAGCATATCTTTTTATCGCCTTGTAAACATTCTATATGACTGAAGTGTTCTTCAACATCTAAGAGTAGATCTACATCATTCAGTATGGTATTGTCAAACCATACTAAACTATAACTCCTTCTTTAGGGCTTATCTTCAGTTTCTATACCGCCTCATCTACTGAAGTGAAGACTTCATATCTTCAAAGTATATCTGGAAGAGTTATTTCGGAACATTGTCTTCAGTTGAACAATCGTTCCACTGAACATGCTTCAGCAGAAACATTCTTCTACTAAACGTTTATTACTTAGGTGAATTTATGTTCGAATCTAAGAGATGCTTCAAGGTTAGTAAATGCTGACCCAACATTGAACTTTAAAATTTTCACCATCTATATCAACATCTACTTTTTCAAATATAAACTTATGAGTTTTTGTATAGATGCAAACCCTACTCGACTAGATGGATATCGATTTTTCATATTCAAAGAACATAAATGTTAATGCAACCGATGCCTAAAAACATTATTTGAAATAACTAATCTTTCTTAGTCTTGATCACGACAAAGTGTAAAAAAATTTATGGTCAAAAGATAACCGTAAGACGAATTATATAACAAATACTATCATTAAGGTAATAATCATTTAAGTCTTACACAAACATATCTTATACATGTTTAGTGATCATTAAAAGTGAGTAACCTTAAAAACTCACATTCATACAAATGTAACAAAACATTTTTAATAATCTTTCTTTTTAAGAAAATATTTTATTAAAATGGAAAATGAAAATTTAAATTTGGCTTATTCCAAATAGTATAAGAATATCCTCTTGAGGTATAATCTCCACCAGATGGCATTTCCTCATAAAAAGACAAAAAAGAGTGTAGTCTAGAGCCTGCGGCTCAGTATAGGTGCATGCAGCTCAATATTGATAATGAGCCGCAAGCCCATATAATGAGCCACGACCAGACTAGCCATTGGACTTGTCTCCTATAAATAGTGGATCATTTCTCCATTTTCCAATGAACCTTTATGGACAGATTTCTACTTCTTATAATTTTTTTATGATTCCAATCATTAGTAAATGATCACTTAATGTGTTAAGTATGTTTACTTATGATTATCCTCTTGAGCCCCTTATTTATATGTTCAAAGAGAAGATCACTCACACATTTGTGATGCGATAAAAGATGAAGCCTTGATGAAGATCATCCTTTCTTAGATCTAGACATGTTTATCATATTGTTTATATGTGTCTTGTGTAGATCCAAGGCATTTGTGTATACTTGGATTAGTCTTGTGTTGATCTAAGGTATATGTGTATACTTGGATTAGTCTTGTGTAGATCCAAGGTATATGTGTATACTTAGATGTGTCTTGTGTATAAGTTCTCACTAAACTACAAAGTGATGTAAGTGTGAGTATGAGTGTTGTGAGTTATCACTTAACTAGAAAGTGATGTGTGTGAAGATTGGTTCTAGCTTTGGATCAGGACTCGATATCTAGCCTTGTGTCGAAAAAGAAGATGGACGACGAAGATCGATTCTAGATTTGGATCAGGGCTCGACATCTAGCCTTGTGTCGGAAAAGAATATGGGCGACGAAGATTGGTTCTAGATTAGGATTAAAACTAGGCATTTAGCTTAGTGTCAGAAAATAATGTAAGCAACATTGTAAGGTTTTCTCCGCCAAGAGGGAACTTGAGGATATAGTAGAAATCTCGAGTAAGGTGTACCCGAGGAGTGGAGTAGGAACGAAGAGAGAGCTTCGTTGCGGAACCACTATAAATCTTGCTGTCTTCCCTTAGTTGTATCTTTCCTTACTCTCGACTTACTTGCCTTTTCATTCATGCATTGCACTATCATAATCACTAGACATAGCAAATGTTTTAAAGCATTGGAAATTGGCTTAACTAATGAAACAAGTTTTTCAAGTAATAGTCATTTTTAATGCCGAACATAACTTTAATTAGGAATTAATTAAAGAAACTATTCAACCCCCTTCTAGTTTTCTACAATAAACTTTTGAAATAAGCAAGCTACGTTTTGAAATTCGCAGAATCCCAAGTAAAAATAGGAGGATTGGTGACATCGATCTAAATTAGGTTCATCTATCTTAACAAATTTGATGGATATATTAAACATGCGGGTCAAAATTGAATGGGTGGTGAGACATCGAAGAACTGACATTCGGATCCGGTGTTAAGTGTGAAATGTTTGTTGACGTCGGGATTTGAGATCTTGGTTTTGGGAGTTTTGTTGGACATTTAAATAAATATGAGAAGTGACAGCAAAATAGATTAGGTTTGTATAAAATGAATAAATTATTAGTGTTAAAGTGTTTAAATTTTAAACTATCTTTTCAATAAATGCACCAATGGTTACATTTGCATGCCATTGTGTCTTTTTCTTTGTTAATGCAAGTGATGCCTAAAATCATTATTAGTGCTAACTAATCTTTCTTATTTTTGATCACAACAAACTATATAAGACATTTATAGTCAAACACAATCGTAAAACAAATTATCTAACAAACACTATCATCAAGGTAATAATCATTACACTAACATATCTGAATCATGTTTAGTGATCATAAAAGTGATTACCCTTAAAACTCACTTTTGTCAAATGTGACAAAAGATTTTTAATAAACTTTCTTTTTAAGAAAATGTTTTATTAAAATGGAAAATGAAAAATTGAATATGGCATACTCCAAATGCCATAAGAATATCCTTTGAAGGTTTAAACAACCTCAGATATTTCAAATCCACTAAAAGACAAAAAGGAGCGGAGTCTACCTCCATGGTTCCTTAAGTGCCTACGCGGTTCTTTATTGATAAGGAACCGCCTAGTGCAATAAAGAACCGCGCCCAGTTAGCCGTTGGGTTTTGTCTTATATAAATAGTGGATCAAATCTTCATTCTCCATAACCCTTTTTGGACATTTCTTTCAGCCTTCTTTCTCCTTTCTAATCCTAATCATTTGTAAATGATCACTTAATGTGTTAAGTACGTTTACTTATGATTATCCTCTTGATCTCCTTCTTTACCTTGTCTAAAGAGAAGATCACTCACACACTTGTGATGTGATTAAAGATGAAGCCTTGATGAAGATCATCATCTCCTAAAGATCTAGACATGTTCATCATTTGTTTATTTGTGTCTTGTGTAGATCCAATGTATTTGTGAATACTTGGACTAGTTGTGTTCATCCAAGCTATTTGTGAATACTTAGATTAGAGTTGTGTAAGTCCATTGCATATGTGTGTGCTTGGATTTGTGTTGTGTAGATCCAAGTTACATGTGTGTACTTGGATATGTTTAGTTGGGTTGTTATGTGTTTTGTGAGTTCTCACTAAACTATAAAGTGATGTGGTTGTGTCTTGTGAGTTCTCATTAAACTATAAAGTGATGTGTAGTTGTGTCGTGTGAAGTTCTCACTTAGCTTCAAAGTGAAGAGTTGTGAAGATTGGTTCTATCTTTCGATTAGAACTCGACATCTAGCCTTGTGTCAGAAAATGGTGAAGTAGGCAACGTTGTGAAGATTGGTTCTATCTTTAGATTAGAACTCAAAATCTAGCCTTGTGTCTTAAAATGGTGAAGTGGGCGACGTTGTGTAGATTGGTCCTATCTAAGATTAGGTCTCGACATTTAGCTTACTGTCGGAAAATAATGTAAGCGACGTTGTAAGGTTTTCTCCGCCAAGAAGGGAGCTTGTGGATATAGTGGAAATCTCGAGTAGGTGTACTCGAGGAGTGGAGTAGGAAAGAGGATAGAGCTTCGTTGCCGAACCACTATAAATCTTGGTGTCTTCCTATTAGGTTGTTTCCTTCCTTACTCTTTACTTATCTTCACTTACTATTTGCCATTGTTAATCAATTAGAATTGAACCTAATCATTAGGCAACTAGCTTTCATGTAAAATATGGTTTTGGCACTCACCTAATTAAAATGAATTTCAATTAAGAGATAAACCTAAGAGAAACTATTCAACCCCCCCCCCCCCCCCCTTCTAGTTTCTACAGTTGGTATCAGAGCGATGGTGACACAAGATCTTTGAAGTATATTGTACTTTAAAACTTGGATCGACCCATTGTCTCCTCAAATTAGAAGGTTAAGTTATACTAAAGTTTATCTTTCGTCAAAACTATTTTTTCTTTGAAAATAGGCCTTTTAATTGGTAATATAGCATCTCTTTTTAATTAGTAGTATTTATGCATTTTAGATCTACTCTTGAAATGTATCTACTAGTTTTCATCTTGTTTTGTGTAGGTACTCATGAAGACTAATCATTCAATTAATTGTGGATTGAGTTACTTACACTTGTAGAAGACTCATCTTCTTTGATTTCTAACATCATTGAATGATGACATCAAGATGGATAGGAGTGATACTAGTCCTTGAAGACTTAATAGTCACCTTAGTTATGGTTGGGCTTTGCATTGATTCCTTAATTGCTTGGAATTCACTTTGTGGCCAAGGGACGTTTTTGTTCTTCCACACACCCTTTTGATCATTATTTTGATCATTACTTAACTATGTGCTTGTTCTTGTCATCCTTGCCTTGACATTTAGTTGTGGTTTGTGATTCTCTTCTTTTACCCTCTCAAACCTTCATTGCTTGGATACTTGACTCACTATGGGGATGTAGAGTGAGTTAGTAGTAGCTTAAAGTATCAAGCATGATTTCCATGGTTTACACACTCACAGTTAATAGGCCCTATATCATGTGTAACTTGTGCAATTGAGCTCATCTCTAGGATGACTGATTAATCCCTTGAGATACTAAACTACTTCATAAGTTGTAGTTGGATTTTACACATTTGGAATTGAAATATTCCAAGGATATTGTTATTGTTAATCCTAACAATAATTTTTCGATCATGTGGGAGAGAAAGTGAATTTATACTTTGCTCACGTTTTGATGTAGAGTAAGACTAATTTTAAAAGTGATCTTATTCTATGTATCAAAATTGCTTGGTATAGGTCATTACCAAAGCCGTTTAGACTTTCGTCAGAAAGGCACGTCCTAAACCACTATATATGACACAAGATCTTCGTCTCCTCGATTTAAAGATTGTCATTTTTCTCTTGAGCATTGTTCTTGGTCTTGATTCAATCCTCTTAACATCTCTCCTCTTTGCTTCTTTGCTAGGAGTAGTCGTTTGTCCGTTTCGGTCTTTTCCTATCTCGATTCAACTCGTAATCCTTCATTAAGGCATTATTACCTAGTGTTGTGGTGGTCCAATGATTTCCTAAAGGCTTAAGATACATTTTAAGGATTTTAGAAAAATTTGGTTTTGAAAAATTCTTTGATTTTCTTGATAAAAACTCGCCACTGTAGGCAATTCTTTATCTGTCGCGGCTCAAACGCGCGGTTCCTTATCAATAAAGAACCGCAGTCAGAGATTTCGACTAAAGCGCCAGGTTTTTAATAAAAATCATTTTTCAAATAAACCTTCTCTCTCTTATCCAATAGAGCCGACAGTTTCACCATTTTTTCACCATTGTTGATCTTTCAAAACCTTCAATCACTCAAGATAATTTGATTCTAATTTGTGGGTTTCAGTCATCCTTCATCCAAGATAAATTATCTGTAAGTCATTTCATTCAGTTTCATCTAATTTGTTCTAGGTTTCATACATTCATAATTGGGGCTTTTTAAAATTGATATTGAATTAGAACCTTACTAGGAATGTGAGTTGACATAGTGATTATACTATGATTCCTTAGGTTCATATTCATTGAGATTTCACTAAAACCCACTTGTAGAACAATCCGAATTTTGGCTAAATAATTTTGGTTAATTGATGGAATTGATATGAACCCATGAACAAGTTGGTAATTGCATTGTTAATGCTTACCTAAAAACTTTGTTTTTGAAAAACCATTGTTCAAGTTCATTGTTAATTTTACATGGTTAATATGTTATTGTCAATGATGAACTAGGTACATTGTGAACATGGGAATGTTAAGTATTAATCCTTTGTTTGTCAAGAAATTGATGAAACACATTCTCATCTTTTGGATTTTTTGGTTTATATGTATCATATGAGTGATTGGGGAATTTTTCTTTTGTGCTTATTTAGGTACTAATCATGCCTTCGGAATATCAACAAGATCACCAATACACTAAACAGTATATGCCAAACCTAGCCGAAATGTGTCCTTCCCCTCAATTTTCAAATACCTACTCCTCACTCCAAAATCGTCGCTTTCACGAGGGTAGAGTTGTCCAAAATGATATTGAGGGCTATATATATACTCAGTCGGTGTTTGGACAAATCAGGTTTGATTGTTTGTTGAACATCAAGGAAGATATATATCCAGAATTTCTTTTGAAGTTCTTTAGCACATATTCTCTCGTGTTTGATAACGATAGCTTATATGTTAGGTTCATCATTGATGGTCGACTCATTCAACTCTCTCTCGAAGACTTTGGTCAAGCTCTTCGTGTTCCATTTAGAGGCACTTGTCGATTTACGGATAAAGGGAAGCTTGATGCTCTCCTTGAACCCTTCGATTGTGCTCCAAATGAAAATGAAGAGATTGACCTTGAATTCATCCTTGATGTCATTTGTAAAGAGCGTAGTTGAAACGTTGTAAGAAGCCTCTATTCAAACAAGCGTCGGGTGAAACGCTTTGAGGTTCTCTTAAGCGACCTTAATGATTGTACGGTCCAATGGGTCGACATCCTTATGGAAAATGTGTTTTGTCTTGGTGGAAACCGGGATCATATTCCGGCGTGTATGACGCACATGTTATGTTGCATCGCTACCAACGCCAAGTACAATCTTGCATATTTTATCGCTCGACGAATCAATTATGCTCTTTCCAAACCCAAAACAAATCTTCCCTATGCCATGCTCCTTACTTTCCTTCTTAAGAAGGTTGGTGAAGACTATCCTGACATCAACATTTCTCGCTTTCGTTCGGTCAAACGAGTTATGCTACCAATTCAAAAGGTACAACCACAAAAGCCTATAAGTGATCGAGGTTCGAGAAAGTACGATCCACAAGAGTCCGATGATGAGGACTTTGATATGTCACCAAGTGATGGTGGTGGCGTAGGCACTAGTACTCATGTTGGCTCTCCGAGTGACTCTCACCCATCCATGGATACTTTCATGGACGGGTTAGACAAAATTATCCCTCCTCCTCACTTTGCCACTAGTAGACTTCCAGATGACTTCGGACTTGAGGATGTCTATCGCGCCAATCTTAAAACCCAAGGTGAGTTGTATGATCATCGGGTGGAGTCAAGAGGATCGTTCAAGAGCATAAGTAAATTGATCAAGGGACTTGGCAAAAATAAGAAGTGAAGCTATGGTTTGTCATGGTTAACATGTTTGAAACATGTTTGGATTGTTGAACAATTTCCTTTCATATTTCTTTATTTTTAGGATATTATGTGTATTAACTAATACTTTGTGTTTGGATTATTTAATATTTTAATCCTAATTGTCTATGCGATCGATCTTTCGATTTGTATAGCTTTGTGCATTTTATGTGTTAGTTAGCTTCCTAGTTTTTGATTAATAGTTCACTTTGGCTTGATAAACCTTTGTGTAAAATCTGGGCTAGCAAAAGTTTCAGGAAGTGCATTTTATCGAACCCTCTAGGGCGGTTCTTTATCTATGTCGCGGTTCCTTAGCGATAATGCACCGCGCCTGTCTATAAGGAACCGCCGTCGTCTGTTCTGAGAGAATCTTTGCTTTACATTGTTTTCCCTTAATATGTGTAAACATTGATAAATTTTTTGCAAAAACCCTTACTTTCCTAAACTAGGCTACCTAATTTCATTATTCACCTAAAATGATTTTAACCCATTACTAGTTTGGATCATCCCTTCCTCTTCTTAAACCCCTCCTTGTTGATCTTGTTCTTCATCCCTTAAACTTTTTTCTAAACCTCTTCACAACCATAGTGTCCACTAGAACATCCAATTCTTCCAAAACTCTCTCTTCCAAAAGAAACCTTAAGATGAAATTCAAGTTCCCTAAACTTGGTTCTCCATCTTCTCACAAACCCAAGAGTGAAACTTCTCCTATTTTCATCTCTTCATCACTTTCACCACCCCTTTCTCCATGCAAGACCAACTCAACTCATGATACTAACTATTCACATGGTTCTACCTCTTCTTCATTCCAATCAAGAATGAATGAGTTGTCCTCACCCTTCACTCCTAGTCCTCCCTTTGATGTGAATACTCAACCTCAACCTCTACAAAGCATTCCCTTTGTTCTTGAGCCTTTGGTTACCTGTCCTTTCACTCCACCAAATTCACCCATCTCACCCTTAGACATTATGCCTCCACCACATCCTCCTCCCTCAAACACTATGCTTCCTCTCTTAGGCATTCCTATTTCTCACTTCATGGTGATCCTTACTTCTTTGGTTTTATAAAAGCTCATGGAGCCAATTGTCCATGTTGTCTCTATAACAACTATATCATTCAAAACCTAAGGTTGGAGATGCTTGGTCTCCATAGGAGGTTGCATGATTTCTTGCTTGCCTTGTTCTCCATGCCTCCTCCTCCTAGGATATGAATGACGATTTTCATTTAAATGTTTTTAAAGAAAGTCAAGCCAAAGAAGACTATGCTATCAAGAACTAGTTTAAGCTAACTTTGTATTAGTTAGTTGTTATTTTCTTTTCTTGTATTTCCTTTCCTTCATGAGTTTTTCATGAAGATGTTCTATGGATTTAGTTTTTATGTGTTTCAACCTATGTGGTCACATTAATCAACTTCAATTTATTTAAAATTGAACCTAAATCTATCACAACCTCTAAAACTTGACTAAAAACTAGTTCAAAATGTTATCTAAATATTTTGTCACCCTTTGTCAAGACATTCTTTGTGAGTGTGTTGCTTTTATGCAACCCTATCATATTCTAGTGCTAAAAGAGGTAAATCCAAGATTTGCAAATTTTTGAAAGAGTCTTATTTTTCTCCAAAACTTTGAAAAATCATGGTTTCATGTCCATTGTATGCGGCTCAATAGCAGTCGTGCGACTCGATATCGATATGGAACCACCGGTCCCTATAAGGAACCGCGGACAGCAAGCCCGTTTTTGGCTTATTTTTGGTCTTTCTTCTTTGACCACTGTCTTTGTCAAGATTCTTTGTTTACCCAATTTGGCTAAACATTCCTTAAAACCTTTTGTTTTCAATTTAAATCTTTGCCTTGTCTATTTTTTTAAATTCTTCTCTTTTGGGAGTTCTCCTCTTTATTCCTCACAATGTCTAATTCTTCCATTCCTAACCTTGACATATCCTTGTCACATTCTTCTCAACCTTAAGCTTCTTCTTCTAAGCTTTTAAAGAAACCGAAAATCTCGGTTTGACCCGTTGGATCAAGAAGAACAAGAATCCTCATGATTCATCTTCTCCCAAACCTTCTAAGAATTCTTCTTTCTCTCCAATCAAATATTGGAATGAGACTTACTTTATAAATCCAATTACCGGAGAAAAGGAAATTCTTCCACCACCACATAAACCTTTCAACATTCCTCAACTCAATGACATATCTTCTTTCTCAAACCTCACTAGGCATTGTGAAAACATTTCTTATTCATTATATCCCTCTACATCAAACTCTCATCTTGATGGTCCTTGATAGGTGTGAAAACACCCATCCTTTTACCACTTATTTCTGGCTAAAACAAGACCAAAACACATATTTAATATCATTTGTTTAGAATTATGCGTGGTTTTTGTGTTTATTGTGTTTTCAGAGTCAACCGGATGAATATTGAAGAAAACATGGGATTGCACGGGTTTTATCGAAGAAAAAGACTCAAGACGAAGTCTATTGTCCAAAAGATGCAAAAGATTTGAAGTCATTGTGCCTATTTGAAGATTTATCAAAGAAAAGGGCCAAAGATGGAAGATTCATATATGTCGAAGAACTCGAGTCTATTAAACAAAAGATTATAAGACGAGTTGGAATTATTCACCGACACTTCTCAAAATCCAAAGTCGGAAACGTTTATTTAAAGAAATGTAAAGACTAAAGAAGAAAGAAGAAAAGAAGCCCAAAACCAAAGCCCATTCACAAGCCCACAAGCAAACGCCTATAAATAGGACTTCACTTCACAATTTGAGAGACTAGTTAGTTTTAGTTTTTCATTTTCTCTAGTTTTAGAGAGAGAAATTTCTCAACTTTCTCTCACTAAGTTTTCATCTCTCTTTCTTTAAATCTTTCAAGATTAAACCTTTGTATTGTTGATTTCATTAATCTAGTTTAAGTTTAAGCTTTTAATCTTTATTCTCTTTCTACCTTTCTTTGATTTTGATTCACTTTTGGTGCGAATTACTTATGATCCGTGTTGTTCATTAATGTTTTCGTGCTTAAAAAGTTAATCTTTTTATGTTTATTTAAGTTTTCATACGAATAAGCTTTAAAATCTTTGTGCTTATTGGCTTGTTTATATGTTTAGCTTATTTACTTTTTTAAAAGTTACCTTAAAAAGTTCATCTTTTTATTGTTTGATTTATAAGATTGATTATTTGAAGTTTAGATAAGTTGTTATTTGTGTTTATTTAATCCGTTTCATATCAAATTCGTTCTAGTTTTGGTGATTAGCTTATTGAAATAGCTTATTCCCTTGCTTAACTTTCGGATCAAAGAGGTATCGGAAAGGGTAAAACCCTTTTCCGATTGGTTTATTCCGACCAGCTCTACCCCCCTTTATTCCGATCGTTTGATCGGAAAAGGGTTTATGATTATTCCGATTAGGGTGTTTTGTGACATTCCGACGGCTAATTTTGTAACATTCCGATTGGTATTATTTAAGATTATTCCGATTGCTTCATTTATCTACATTCCGATTTGGCTTCGATTTGTGGATATTCCGATTGGGAATTATTCCGATTGAGTCTTGTTTATACATTCCGATCAGTATCCTTTTTATGATATTCCGACTAGTGCTTATTTCCCAATATTCCGATCAGTATCGATTTAATACATTCCGACGAGGGTGTTGTTGACATTCCGATTTGCCTTATTCCGACCACATATTCCGATCACTCACTTTTGGCACATTCCGATTGGATGAGTTTTATGTTCTTAAAAAGTTTTCAAGTTTTAGATTTGTTAAGTGTTGAAGTATTTTTCTAATCTTTTCTTTAAGTTTTCAATCATCTACTTTTAACTTGTTATTTTAGTTTAATCTATAAAGCTTTTACTTTACTCAACGCCATTCACATTTATTTTCCGTTAGTTTAAAAATTAGATAACCAAACAAACCAACCCCTTTTCTGTCACCAAGAACAAGCTATTCTACTTTGAACCGTGATCAATTCGAGGAGATACCGAGAGAACAAATCTGAACCCAATGAAAACAAGAGTATCAAATGGCGCCGCTGCCGGCTCTTCTCGTTAAGATTAACAGTTTTTTGTGAGAAATTGGATTTTGGGATCCATTCACCGTGAACGTTATTTTTTCATAAAAATTTTCAAAAACCCTAAAAAATATAAAATTTTCAAAAATACAAAAAAATTTAAAAAAAAAACCATAAAAACCAAAAATATTTCTTGTTTGCTTTGTTGGTTCTTTTGCAGGTGCATGCGTACACGATCCACGTCTTATCAAGAGCCCGAGCCTCTCGAAGACTTAGACATGGCCGGTGTACAAAATAACAACAATAACCCACCTCTCAACAACAATAATAACAACAACAATAACAACCCACCTCTCAACAACAATAATAACAACAACAATGAACCTTTACCGGACAATCGCCCTATGATTGAACTGTTACAAGCACATGTGGAGGGCAATAATGATCCAATTGTCATACCCGCGATTGCAGCCAACAACTTTGAGCTCAAATCCGGCTTTATCCAGATGGTCTCTGCTCAACCATTCTTGGGGCGTACCATTGATGATCCACATGACCACATCAATAGATTCCTGCAACTCACGAATACGGTCAAATTCAATGGTGTTCCACAAGAGGTAATCCGATTACAACTTTTTCCTTTCTCCCTAGAGGGACAAGCCCGACATTGGCTTGCTAAGGAACCGCCACAAAGTATTCTTACATGGACGGATTTGGAGACCAAATTTATCAACTACTTTTTCCCACCCTCTCGTACTACCGCTTTGCAGAATGAAATTATCAATTTTGAACAAAAGTACGATGAATCTTTTAGTGAATCTTGGGACCGTTTTAAAGATCTTTTAAGAAAGTGCCCACAACATGGTTTTACCAAAGTGCACCAAATTAATACTTTTTATAATGGTTTAAGCATGAATGACCAAGATTCACTAAACAGTGCCTCGGGGGGTAATATTTTGGTTAAGACTTCTAATGACGCTTGGGATATTATTGAAAATAAGTCTCGTTTGCAAACCAAGAGTGTTCGGACCAATGCCACTAGTGCTAGTACTAGTGACAGCGACAAGCGCCTTGACAAATTTACTACGCTTCTTGAATCGCTTGTTACCCACACCGCTAACAACACCAACAGCATCAACGCTAAAAACGCTCAAGACGCTCAAGTCAATGCTGTTAGCCAACCATGTGAAATATGCGGGGGTCCTCACTCTTACACCACTTGTACCGCCACCCAAGACTATCCATCTTACACCACTTGTACCGCTTATCAAGCTCGTCCTCAAGGAGACCGCAACTTGTTTAGCTACCGCTCAAACAAATTTCTTTCCCCGCCCGGTTTTCCTTCTAACAACCCAAACCAACAACAAAACCTCAATCGCCCTCCTCAACAACAACAACAACCTCGTGCACCATACATACCACCTCACAAACAACCATATCCACCTCAAAGAAACAACCAAGTTTACCAACAACCTGCTTATCAACCACCCGCCTACAATGCTCTTCCCAACCAACCCACCGCCTTACACCAAGATATTGGAACCTACATGAGGACTAATGATGTGATCGTGGACAATCTTCAGCGGGAAGTGCTCAACTTGAAAGCAGACATGGTGAAACAAGGGAACGATCTGCGAGCTGATATGAGAAACACTTTGGCAAGTCAAACGAATGACTTAAGGAACATGATGGCTGGTTTCTTCCAAGGTAATCAATCCTCTTCTTCGGGTACTCTGAGTAACACCGTTGCGAATCCAAGATGGGAGATGAAAGCAATCACCACTCGCAGTGGCAAAGGTACCAAGGAACCTGAGCTTCCTATACCTCCACCGGTGATTGTGACTAAGGAAAACGAGTCACCTGCTCCTATTCCTCATCCTTCTACTTCCCCAATTTCTCCACCTCTTACTTCTACCCCTCCTCCACCCAAGGATGTGAGTGATCCTATTCTCCCAAAGCCTTCCTCTTCTTCCGATATACCTTATCCCTCAAGGTTGAGGAAAGAGAAGCTCAAAAGCAAGGATGATATTCAAGTTTCGAACTTTCTAAAAATGTTTAAACAATTGAATTTCAACATCTCCTTCGTTGAGGCTCTCGCTCACATGCCTAAGTATGCGAAAATGTTCAAAGATCTTCTTGGTGATCCGGGTCGTTTCTTAATCCCTTGCAACTTCCCAAGAGTAGAGAATTGCATGGCCCTAGCCGATCTAGGTGTCAGTATTAATTTAATGCCTCTAAGCGTTTGGAAGCAATTATCTCTCCCTGAGCTAGTCCCCACCAAAATGACTTTGGAATTAGCTAACCGTACGGTTGCTTATCCAGTGGGGATAGCCGAAGACGTCTTTGTAGGAGTCGACAAATTCACTTTTTCTGCCGATTTCGTCGTCGTCAACTACGCTATGGACCCTCGTGTGCCATTAATTGTTGGTCGTCCATTCTTGAGGACCGGTCGCACTCTCATTGATGTTGAAGCGGGTGAGCTTATCATGAGAGTGGGTGACGATAAAGTCGTCTTCAACATGGGAAAGCTTTCTAAACAGCCTTATTCATACGAGAGTGTTAATTGTATTGACGTTCTTGATGAGGCCTGTGAAGAACACTTTAAAGATGCTTGTAAAAGTATTCCTACCTCTCTTCCCAATGTTGAGACCGTTTCCTCTATTGACTCCTCACTATCTCTATTTGGAGAAAGTGATTTCCTTTGGTAAGATTTGGAAGCCACCATGGGAGATGTGAACTTAGAACATGACGATTCTCCCACCGATTGGGATGAAGATCTTCGCCTCATTGAGAACCTTCTTAAAGAAGACAATATTCCTCCACCATCTCCCAAGGCTATTGCTATCGATGCTCCGACTTTGAATACGCCTCCCATCGAAAATCCTCTGGATTTAGAACTTAAGGAGTTGTCGCCCCATCTCGAGTATGTGTTCCTTGAAGATAAGAAGAAGTCACCCGTCATCATTGCTAAGAACTTGAAAGAAGACGAAAAATCTCGCCTCATCGCCGTGCTTAAAGATCATAAGAAGCCAATTGCTTGGAAAATTTCCGATATCCGCGGAATTGATCCGAACTTTTGTACTCACAAGATTCTCATCGAAGATGACTTTAAACCCGCAATCCAGAGCCAAAGAAGGGTTAATCCTCGCATTCATGACGTCATCAAACAAGAGGTTATAAAACTTCTTGATGCCGGCTTGATTTACCCTATTTCGGATTCGCCGTGGGTAAGTCCCGTCCATTGTGTGCCCAAGAAGGGCGGAATAACCGTTGTTCCCAATGAACACAACGAGTTGATTCCCACTCGTCTCGTTACTGGGTGGAGAGTTTGTATTGACTATCGCAAGCTCAATGATGCCACGAGAAAAGATCACTTTCCTCTTCCTTTCATGGATCAAATGCTCGAGCGTCTAGCTGGTAATGACTATTACTGCTTCTTAGACGGTTTCTCCGGGTATTTTCAAATTCCCATCGATCCCAAAGACCAAGAAAAGACCACATTCACTTGTCCCTATGGAACATTTGCTTACAAACGTATGCCTTTTGGTTTATGCAATGCTCTTGGGACATTCCAAAGGTGTATGATGGCTATCTTCCATGACATGGTTGAAGAAACTATGGAAGTATTCATGGATGATTTCTCGGTTTATGGTGATTCATTCTCTGCTTGCCTTGCCAATTTAGAACGTATGCTTAAGCGGTGTGAAGACACTCGCCTTGTTCTTAATTGGGAAAAATGTCATTTCAGGGTAAAAGAGGGCATCGTGCTAGGACACAAGATCTCCAAAGCCGGTCTTGAAGTGGACCGTGCTAAAGTCGATGTTATTGCTAAGTTGCCTCCACCTTCAACCGTGAAGGGTGTGAGAAGTTTCCTGGGTCATGCGGGCTTCTACCGTCGTTTTATCAAAGATTTTTCTAAAATCGCTCGCCCGATGACCCACCTCTTGGAAAAAGATACCCCTTTTATCTTTTCAAAAGAGTGTATTGAAGCCTTCAACTTGCTTAAGGATAAGCTAACTAAGGCACCCGTCTTGGTTACCCCTAATTGGGAGTTGCCTTTCGAGTTGATGTGCGATGCTAGTGACTTTGCTATTGGAGCGGTTTTGGGCCAAAGAGTGAACAAACATTTCCAACCGATCCATTACGCTAGCAAGACAATGACGGGGGCTCAATTGCATTGCACGACAACTGAAAAAGAGCTATTAGCTGTTGTCTATGCCTTTAAAAAGTTCCACCCCTATCTTGTCCTTTCCACCACAATCGTTTATACCGATCATTCCGCGTTGAAGTACTTGTTAACCAAACAAGATTCCAAACCAAGACTTCTTCGCTGGGTTTTGCTACTCCAAGAATTTAAAATCGAAATTCGCGATAAGAAAGGAGCTGAAAACCTAGTCGCGGATCATCTCAGTAGACTTGAGGATCCTTACCAAGGGGAACATCCGAACAAAGAGATCAATGACTCTTTTCCCTGGAGACCTTAATGTCTATCAACTCGACTTCTGATGAAACCCCGTGGTTTGCGGACATTGCAAACTACTTGGCGGGTGGAATTCTCGTCGACGGGTTAACATCCCAGCAAAAGAAAAAGTTCTTCAAAGACATTAAGACTTACTTTTGGGATGACCCGTATCTTTTCAAACAATGTGCTGATTTGATTATTCGTCGATGTGTTGATGGACCGGCAGCTTTAGAAATCCTTGACGCTTGCCACAAAGGACCCACCGGTGGTCACTTTGGTCCCAACTACACCGCCAAAAAAGTGTTTGACTCGGGATTTTATTGGCCCACCATTTATCGTGATGCTCACGAAATGGTTAAACGTTGTGATGCTTGCCAAAAACAAGGCAAGATCACACATAAAGACGAGATGCCTCAAAATTTCATACAAGAATGTGAAATTTTTGATGTTTGGGGTATCGACTTTATGGGGCCATTCCCTTCATCTAAAGGAAACAAATACATCCTTGTAGTCGTTGACTACGTTTCCAAATGGGTTGAAGCCAAAGCTTTACCCACTAATGACGCAAGGGTGGTTTGTAACTTTTTGAAATCGTTGTTCGCTAGATTCGGTGTGCCTCGTGCCATTATTAGTGATCGCGGGACTCATTTTTGCAATGACCAATTTGCAAGAGTCATGGCTAAGTATGGTGTAAATCATCGTCTTTCCACCGCCTACCACCCACAAACTAATGGCCAGGCTGAAATCTCTAACCGAGGATTAAAGCGAATTCTTGAAAGAACCGTGGGAGAGCATCGTGCCTCATGGGCTGATAAACTTGATGATGCTTTGTGGGCTTTTCGTACCGCATACAAGACTCCGATTGGTTGTAAACCATATCGTCTCGTGTACGGGAAAGCGTGCCACCTCCCCATTAAGTTGGAGCACAAGGCTTACTGGGCCTTGAAGTGGGCTAATTTAGATATCAACAAAGCCGGTGACCTACACAAGATCCAACTCAATGAGCTGAATGAACTCCGTAATGAGGCTTATGAAAATTCTTTGATCTATAAGGAAAAGACTAAGCTCATTCACGACTCTAAGATTAAAAACCGGGAGTTCCAAGTTGGAGACAAAGTTTTACTCTTTAACTCTCGGTTGAAAATCTTTTCGGGCAAGCTGAAATCTCGTTGGTCCGGCCCATTCACCATTGCCCAAATTTTTCCATATGGTACTCTCGAGCTCGCTCAACCTAATGGACCTAATTTTAAGGTGAATGGCCAACGAGTGAAGTTGTACTTTGGTGAGGACATCTCTCAGGAGATGATTCCATCCCTCACCACGTTCCCCATGAACTAATTTTGGGTCGAGTCAGGCTCGTGACTCGGTTATAAAAAACAAGCGCTCCTCGGGAGGCAGCCCGAGTATCTATCCTTTTCCGTTTTAACCTCCTAAGTGTAAGGGGACTTCTGTCGGTTCTTTGTGTTTGTGTGGTGATGTGATTACAGGTATGAATGCACTTTTGGAACCTTTGAAGAACCGTGCTCCCGTGTTATCCGAAATCCGGTTCTATCTCTCAACTATCGTGATTCAATTTTCTTCATACTCACATTTGAAATTGACCACGTTAGTCGTCTCTTCCTTAACTTGATTTAACCAACGTGCACAATGTCATAAGTGTAGGGGATACCTTTCCCACATGCTTAAACATTGAGGACAATGTTTATCTTAAGTGTAGGGGGGACTTCTATCGAAGTTTTAAGTGGACTTTTCCATGAAAATGCCTTCATTTAACCGGAAAATCATCTTTTTCAACATTTTTCAAATTTTTAATTAACTTTGGCCATTTAGTCGTAATTTTTAATTTTTTATCGTTGCTTTCATATGTATATATCCCGCAATAAAGTCAAAAATATTAATAAAGTGGTGTAGCTAGTTTTGAAATCTTTGACATATTAGGCCCGTTGCGATTATTTTGACTCAACCCGAATAGACTTATCCAAGTTTATTCTAGCTAGTATCCTTAACCATGTAGACCTTAATTGGTTTATTAGGCTAAGCATCCACGAGTCTCATTACTTGAGATTTTAAATTGTGGAGGACGAGAAATGATAGAGTCAATTATAAGTCGGTATTCTTGCACAAGCTCACTTGGTGTAATTATTTGCCTATTCTCCCATCACTTGCTAACAACTTATCTGCAATAAGTAAGGTCGTACGATTTGAAAAGTTACTTAGCTTCTAGCCCAAGATCGTTTAAAAGTTGCTCGGTAATGATAAGAGTTCATAGCCAAGGCATAACTTATGAAGCGGGCCGTGAAGATTGGCGAGTCCGAAAAGGCCCTAACAAGGCATAAGGATTCAATCTTATTGCTAAAGATCCAAGGTGATGTGAAAAGCATTATTCCCAAAATCAATATGAAGGATCAAGACTCACGACGAAAAGCAATCAACTCCCATAAAGATCATGGAGAAGTCTATCCGAAAAGACCCTAACAAGGTATGAGGATAAATAGATCCAAGTCCGAAAAAGAGGCGGATCGTTGTATCTCAAAATCCCAATTAGAGATTGAAGAAATAATCATGAAGTCGTGGTCAACAAAGTTGGAGTACCCCTCAAAAGTCTCCAAGTGAAGAAACTCTATTACGAAGAGAAGACCATTATCTCAAGAACGTCTCTCAAGATATGAAGTATGAAGTACATGCCAAATATCGGCCCGAGAAAGGTCTCAAATCGTGAACCGAGTTATGCCAAAATATGAACTTTTTTATATCCCGAGAAGCAGTTTTAAGAGATTTTGTCCTTTAGCTAACTATTGATCAAATCGTCCTACTTTGATTTCAACCTAAATAAACTATCAAAATAAGTCCAAAAATGCATCTTCATGATCATTCTAAGACAAAAATAAAATATAAGAGATACCTCTAGGAATAAGGGAGTTTAAGCATATAATTAAGCCATGTGTGTAAGTGTTTGATATGCTAACTTATAAAAACAATGATCTCGTTTTTAAGCTTAGTTTGGGGAACGTGAAACTTGAGGGTGATAAATCTTCGCAGCACCAAAGCCCTAATGTAAGTCCTTGATCTCTTTGCAAGTTATTTCCATGTAGCTATTTTCGAGTGAAAATGGTTTTCTATCCTTTTGTTCCTTTAAAGTTTTAATTTCTCTTAGTACTTTAATTTCTGTTTTTGTAGTATGTTAATAAGGCCAAGGTTGATTGATTATGAGAAAAGTGTAAATTTGCTTTATCACTAAGCATTGCATGAGGGCATGGCAATGGTTAAGTGTAGGGGATTTGATAGGTGTGAAAACACCCATCCTTTTACCACTTATTTCTGGCTAAAACAAGACCAAAACACATATTTAATATCATTTATTTGGAATTATGCGTGGTTTTTGTGTTTATTGTGTTTTCAGAGTCAACCGGATGAATATTGAAGAAAACATGGGATTGCACGGGTTTTATCGAAGAAAAAGACTCAAGACGAAGTCTATTGTCCAAAAGATGCAAAAGATTTGAAGTCATTGTGCCTATTTGAAGATTTATCAAAGAAAAGGGCCAAAGATGGAAGATTCATATATGTCGAAGAACTCGAGTCTATTAAACAAAAGATTATAAGACGAGTTGGAATTATTCACCGACACTTCTCAAAATCCAAAGTCGGAAACGTTTATTTAAAGAAACGTAAAGACTAAAGAAGAAAGAAGAAAAGAAGCCCAAAACCAAAGCCCATTCACAAGCCCACAAGCAAACGCCTATAAATAGGACTTCACTTCACAATTTGAGAGACTAGTTAGTTTTAGTTTTTCATTTTCTCTAGTTTTAGAGAGAGAAAGTTCTCAACTTTCTCTCACTAAGTTTTCATCTCTCTTTCTTTAAATCTTTCAAGACTAAACCTTTGTATTGTTGATTTCATTAATTTAGTTTAAGCTTTTAATCTTTATTCTCTTTCTACCTTTCTTTATTTTTGATTCACTTTTGGTGCGAATTACTTATGATCCGTGTTTTTCATTAATGTTTCCGTGCTTAAAAAGTTAATCTTTTTATGTTTATTTAAGTTTTCATACGAATAAGCTTTAAGATCTTTGTGCTTATTGGCTTGTTTATATGTTTAGCTTATTTACTTTTTTAAAAGTTACCTTAAAAAGTTCATCTTTTTATTGTTTGATTTATAAGATTGATTATTTGAAGTTTAGATAAGTTGTTATTTGTGTTTATTTAATCTGTTTCATATCAAATTCGTTCTAGTTTTGGTGATTAGCTTATTGAAATAGCTTATTCCCTTGCTTAACTTTCGGATCAAAGAGGTATCAAAAAGGGTAAAACCCTTTTCCGATTGGTTTATTCCGACCAGCTCTACCCCCCTTTATTCCGATCGTTTGATCGGAAAAGGGTTTATGATTATTCCGATTAGGGTGTTTTGTGACATTCCGACGGCTAATTTTGTAACATTCCGATTCGCATTATTTAAGATTATTCCGATTGCTTCATTTATCTACATTCCGATTTGGCTTCGATTTGTGGATATTCCGATTGGGAATTATTCCGATTGAGTCTTGTTTATACATTCCGATCAGTATCCTTTTTATGATATTCCGACTAGTGCTTATTTCCCAATATTCCGATCAGTATCGATTTAATACATTCCGACGAGGGTGTTGTTGACATTCCGATTTGCCTTATTCCGACCACATATTCCGATCACTCACTTTTGGCACATTCCGATTGGATGAGTTTTATGTTCTTAAAAAGTTTTCAAGTTTTAGATTTGTTAAGTGTTGAAGTATTTTTCTAATCTTTTCTTTAAGTTTTCAATCATCTACTTTTAACTTGTTATTTTAGTTTAATCTTTAAAGCTTTTACTTTACTCAACGCCATTCACATTTATTTGCCATTAGTTTAAAAATTAGATAACCAAACAAACCAACCCCTTTTCTGTCACCAAGAACAAGCTATTCCACTTTGAACCTTGATCAATTCGAGGAGATACCGAGAGAACAAATCTGAACCCAATGAAAACAAGAGTATCAGTCCTCCCCCATCATGACTTTGTTTTGCATCATGGATCCTCGTGTGCTTGTTGTCGATTTCAACAAATTGAACTTGCTCATGTTTATGACAAGCTAAATTTCCTTGAATTCCTCCTCACTCGACCTCCTTTCAAAGTTTTTGTTCCCGTGAACAAAACTTCGAATGATGCCTCGTCGTCTTTCTTTTCTAACTAAGGCACATTTTGTACTGTAGTTTTTTGAGTCAATAAAACTTATGCAATCTTGGAAGATTATCACTACTAGATTAGTTTATGCTTTGTGGTTTATTTTCCATATTTTTTGCTTTAAATATTCATATTGTGTGTAAGAATATTTCTCTTGTATGTTCTTTCATATTTGAGTAATATGAATGTTATGTGTGTTATCATTTTCCAGCTAATTCTTTTTCGCACATTTGTTAAAGAGTTGATCATCGTTAAAATATACAATTGGTTATGGGTGATTCCATAAGTTCTAAATTTTTAACCCCTTGACATTTTAATCAATTCATTTGGTTTAGATGTTTCTTTTCTTCTACTATTCCACCAATTGAACTTTGATATTGTCAACACACACTCTTTGGACATACTTAGCAAATACTTACTTCTAATTTGAGATTTCTTTTCTTCCACCCTCTCAAGTTAGTTAGTAGGTTGTGCACATATATACATTGGTGTTTCTTTTCTTTCTTCTAACCTTTGTGTAGCATGTCACCCTTGCTCTTTTACTTGGTGCCCCTAGCAAGGGGGAGTAAGCACCAAGGGGGAGCTACTATCAAACTCAATTCTTCTCTTCTCCAAAGACTTATGCTAACCTTTTTGCTTCGACAAAGGGGGAGAAATGATAGTGAATAAACTCGTTAATAATTCGAATAATTTTGTATTTTACGTAAATGAGTTTATAGTTTGTCGTAATAAAAAAGAGGGAGATTGTTAATGCAAGTGATGCCTAAAAATACTATTAGTGCTAACTAATCTTTCTTAGTTTTGATCACAATAAACTATACGAGACATTTATAGTCAAACACAATCGTAAAACGAATTATCTAACAAACACTATCATCAAGGTAATAATCATTACACTAACATATCTTAATCATGTTTAGTGATCATAAAAGTGATTAGCCTTAAAATTCACTTTTGTCAAATGTGACAAAGATTTTTAATAAACTTTATTCTTAAGAAAATGTTTTATTAAAATGGAAAATGAAAATTTAAATATGGCATATTCCAAATGCCATAAGAATATTCTTTAAAGGTTTAAACAGCCTCAGATATTTAAAATCCACTAAAATACAAAAAGGAGCGGAGTCTACCTCCACGGTTCCTTAAGTGCCTACGCGGTTCTTTACTGGTAAGGAACCGCCTAGTGCAATAAACAACCGCGCTCAGCTAGCCGTTGGGTTTTGTCTTCTATAAATAGTGGATCAAATCTTCATTCTCCAACCCTTTTTGGACATTTCTTTCAGCCTTCTTTATCCTTTCTAATCCTAATCATTTGTAAATGATCACTTAATGTGTTAAGTATGTTTACTTATGATTATCCTCTTGATCTCCTTCTTTACCTTGTCCAAAGAGAAAATCACTCACGCACTTGTGATGTGATTAAAGATGAAGCCTTGATGAAGATCATCCTCTCCGAAAGATCTAGTCATGTTCATCATTGGTTTATTTGTGTCTTGTGTAGATCTAGTGTATTTGTGAATACTTGGACTAGTTGTGTTCATCCAAGCTATTTGTGAATACTTGGATTAGAGTTGTGTAAGTCCATTGCATACGTGTGTGCTTGGATTTGTGTTGTGTAGATCCAAGTTACATGTGTGTACTTGGATATGTTTAGTTGAGTTGTAATGTGTTGTGTGATTTCTCACTAAACTATAAAGTGATGTGGTTGTGTCTTGTGAGTTCTCACTAAACTATAAAGTGATGTGTAGTTGTGTCGTGTGAAGTTCTCACTTAGCTTCAAAGTGAAGAGTTGTGAAGATTGGTTCTATCTTTTGATTAGAACTCGAGATCTAGCCTTGTGTCAGAAAATGGTGAAGTAGGCAACGTTGTGAAGATTGGTTCTATCTTTAGATTAGAACTCGACATCTATCCTTGCGTCGTAAAATGGTGAAGTGGGTGACGTTGTGTAGATTGGTCCTATCTAAGATTAGGTCTCGACATTTAGCTTAGTGTCGGAAAATAATGTAAGCGACGTTGTAAGGTTTTCTCCGCCAAGAAGGGAGCTTGTGGATATAGTGGAAATCTCGAGTAGGTGTACTCGAGGAGTAGAGTAGGAACGAGGATAGAGCTTCGTTGCCGAACCACTATAAATCTTGGTGTCTTCCTATTAGGTTGTTTCCTTCCTTACTCTTTAATTATCTTCACTTACTATTTGCCATTGTTAATGCATTAGATTGAACCTAATTATTATACAACTAGCTTTCATGTAAAAGATAGTTTTGACACTCACCTAATTGAAAGGAATTTTAATTAGCAGATAAACCGAAGAGAAACTATTCAACCCCCTCCCCCTTCTAGTTTCTACATTGTCTTTTCTCAGAATCGGTCGAGTATGAGACCGATATCTCATTTTTCCTTTCGAGTACTAGACACGCATCATGATGGACCGAGTCCATTTAAGATGTATTTAGAAAAATCGACGTTCTTTCAAAAATTAACACTACATAAAAAAATTTATAAGTGTCACGAGAATCCACGAAAACCCCTGATTTCATCCCTAATCACCGAGTTCAATAAAAGAACGCGTCAGCAAACTGTGAACGGTTTGAGGGACCCCTCTATTATTAGACTAGAGGCAACACTGGGTTAAAAGAATCGGTCGATCGATTGTCTCACTTAGTTGACCCGATGCAAGGACCGAGTGAATCGGTCAATGAAACTCAAATCGGTCCCCCTACGACCCATTGTCTCACTCAACAAATAAAAATATTTTTAACAGTTTGACATCTAAAAAAAATTAAAAATTAAAATTTAAATACTTTACCCCTATAAATACCCAACCCATTTATCCATTTTTATTCAAAAAGATATTATTTCATTGAAAAAACGGATACGGCTTGTTCACTTCCACATACTATCGACGAAATCACAACGGTTAAAAAACTAATTCACGAAGATGACGTTCGTCAGAAAGCGATGATGGAGTTAACCACGACATTAACGCTTCCATAGCTAAAGATGATATGAAGAATGCATACGAGAAATTCAATGGCATTTCAAAAGGGAGTCGTGCTTTAATCGACACTTTTTTTTGAAAGAAGAATCTAAAAAAGATTACGAGATGCATAACGATTTGTTTCGAAAGACGACTAAAGGTAGAACGACAAATGGAAACTAAATTTGTTTAGATTCATGAAAAATACGATTAGAACTATTGTGGTGTATTTTTAAATTCCGTATTGTATTTTTAAATTCCGTATTGTAATTTTAAATTTCGTATTATAATTTTAAATTCCGTATTATAATTTTCAAAAGTTGTTCAAACGGCTAGTTTTCAAAGTTTATCCTATAAATACCCATTACCCTCTTTCGTTTTCTCACACACAACATATCAATTGTCATACTTTCATCTAAAAAATGTATGAAAAAACACTTACGAAAACACTCTCGGAAATACCAAACGAAAAATGAAAAGCTACTCGCAGCAATCAGCCGACATCCGAGAAAACACTTAAATCGCCCCCACCCCCTCCCCCAGAGTTTTACACAAACTCCAACTACGGCTAAGAAACCTATGTTGATGGTTTATCAACTCAACCAACTCAAGAAGATGATTTATTCGATGAGCATGGCATAGCTAAAGAATTCCATCTTATTGAGAAACAAGAACGTCAACTAAATCTTGAAAAAAAGGTGTTATGAGAGGCGTTAGAAGCAGAAGCAAGAGCTGAAAAAGAGTGAGAAGAGAGAATGAAGCAAGAAGAAGATGGGTATGAGTTGTGAATGTCGGAATTTTCTATGAATATATATGATTCAGATTCGAGAACATATTAACAATTTTATTATCTACATAATATTTTTAATTATTATGCAATATTTTTTTACTATTGCAATGTTTTTTTAATTTTTATGAATGAATCTAATTTTTATAAAGAAAAAAAGAATTGGTTATACTGAGGTTGAAAAAACCGTCAATAGATCGTTGAAGAGAGGAATATAAAATGACGGAAGATTTGAGAATCAACTCAATCGACTGATGCGACCATCCTTACGCTCAGGGGCGGATTTCTTAAGAGACCAGGGAGGGTCGAGTTTGTGACGAGTAATGTAAAAATTTTACTTCATGTTTCATAGTTATTGTCCACTCTATTATTTTAATATATATAAAATAACTTGACACTCTCAAAATAAATGTTTCAAGTCGGTCATTGCTTACGCCCGATGTAAGACCAATAATTATATCCTCAAGATGAATAATTATCTTTTTCCGTTAATTGTCATAATCATTACATACTGCTCGTGAAGTGGTTCACCAAACGAGTTATCTCGGATCCATTATGTATATCGGGTTTATTTAGACTTTTAACCAATAGATATTTATTTTTGTTTATTTATATTCTCATATATTCTTAAAAGAAAAATATGTATAGCGTATGCAACTCAATTTGCACATTATAAAAAACGTGACTTGCCGGCTTGCTTCGAAGTATAACTTTTGACATCTGTAAGCTCGTGTAAATGGTATATAATTATATCTTATTATGCTCCGGACTTCAACAAAAGGAATGTTTATTCAATGTAAAATGAGAACCAACCTCTCCTAACATGTTAAGAGGTGTATATATAGTCCACCATACATGTGGGCTTTGTGTGGGTTATATTGTTACATAACTAGATACGAGCTCATACTACGTATATATCGTTAGAGTGACCGATCATTTCTAAATACGTAAAAACGTATTTCCAACAATCTCCCCTAAGGGATGTCACTCCAAGTTACAAAGTCCTAAATAGTGTATAGCTCGTGATCTTTAGCTAGCTACGCTAATAATGATGTGACCGAGACTTTCTTTAGAAAAACGTATTTCTAACAATTATACTACATAAAACATATTAGTTTTCGAATTATAAAATACTTAAAATTTCAAGTTAGATGCATTGTTATATAATGTATAAAAATACAAACATAATTAAAAATTAACAATTAAAACATATAAACATAATTTAATACTCATTTACAACTAATTAATACACAATATTAATACATATTTGAAAATAAAATTAATTAATATATTTTTTTTACATTATATAATAATAATTATAATGTATATAATTATATCCACTTGATAAAAAAACAATTTTATATTCACATTATATAAAAATTAAAATCACATCTATATCTATATTACATATAAAACATATTAGCCTTCTATATATAAAACACACTTGAAATTTTAAGTTACATGCATTGCTACGTAATGTATAAATACAAACATAATTAAAAATTGACAATTAAAACGTATAAACATGATTTAATACTCATTTAAAACTAATTAATACATAATAATTAATACACACTTAAAAATAAAATTAATTAGATTGTTTTTTTACATTATATATAATAATGATAATGTATATAGTTATATCCACTTGATAAAAATACAATTTATATTCACTTATACAAAAATTAAAAGCACGTCTATATCTATAATACATATAGAACATATTAGCATTCTAATTATTGTATACTTGAAATTTCAAGTTACATGCATTGTTACATAATGTACAAGTATACAAACATAATTAAATATTAACAATTAAAACATATAAACTTAATTTAATACTCATTTAAAGCTAATTAATACACACTTGAATATATTTTCGCTATTGACAATGTTAAAAAAAACTGAAATTATTTTCGTTTGAAAATTTTATTGCATGGTACCCACCGTTGTAACGCGCGGATAGTATACTATAACATGGAATATGTTACATGAATTCAACTTTTTAGACTATTTGATATCACTCTTTTACCGCGAATATTTAGTTAATTTATGAAGTAAAATTCTAAAGAAATAAACTCTGTGTTTTATCTCGAAGCCAGATTTAATGTTAATTGTTAATTTAATATGTGAGGCTAGCACAGATCAATCGTTATCAGAAAGAGGTAGACGAGGTTCACCGAATCAGTGCTTCTCTGCTGATAGGAACTCAAGGTTGAACGAAGAACCAACATATTAGACTAGACTAGTTATAAATAATACTCCGTAATACCACAAGGATGCGCCTTACTTTTTATGTAGCATCTCAAAACTCGTTTTCATTTCTGCACTCACCCAAAGGATGCTTCTTACATGGTCCTGAAGCACAAAGCGGTTGTCCTGACCATCGATTTTTTTCTTTTCATTTTGTGTGTGCGAGTGTTTTTTAGAGTATATTTGTGTATAAAGTGAAGTATATTTGTGTATATTTGTGTGGCGATGTCTGTTGAAAAGAGAGAAGCTGATGTGAGAATAGAGTTAGCGATGATGATTGCGATCATTATTAACACCGGCCTTAAATCACTTTGAACATTCACTTTTTAGGTTGAATTTGATATGAATGCAAGGGAATTGATGATTGTTGTACTAAATGTACTAATGTCCTCGCTCTATGTTATCATGACAAACATTGCTTCATTTTTTTTATATCACAATGAGTAATTCAAGAAAAAGAACACAAAGACAACATTTGACAAGACTTTGCAACTGGAATTTGATAGATTAATGGGCCATCATATTATGAAAATTACAAATTAGATATCACAAATTATAATGAATTATTTAACTAATGAATGTTATACTGTATATCTTCTGAAAACAATAATAGTTCAGAATAGTACTCGTAGTAAAACACAATGTTCTAGAATAAAAGACCAAAATGTAACATCTTTGGTCTTTTTTTTGTTTTTTGAGCAAGGACCAAAGTGTAACATCAACACCAACTTTTTTCAAATAATATATCACAATCATTAATAAGAAGAAACATCTGTGATACATCATACCAACAAATCCGTCAAGACTTTTGATTTAAAAAGCAAAATATAGTTTCATAAAGTGTTTGATATGATTATCCCTTCTAAATTACTTTTCTTGACCTTTACTCCTAAGTCCTAAGATAAGTGGGTCATCTAAGTGTTACTTACAATGGCCCATCCACTTTTTTAAACTTGTTAAATAAAAGTATAGCATAACCCAAATACAAAGCCCAGCTGAGCTGTTATAACTTATAAGCAAATTTAAATGGCATTTAATTCAACCCTGTTGTATAAACAGAATAATCAGTGTGTTGTATGTTTGGCACTTTAAAAGTGACTTAACTGGTACAACTAATAGAAAAGGACAAGGTACCTAAGTGTTGTTGTAAACTAATCATGACATAAGCAAGCGATTAATGTTATATCTAATATCTTCGCGCATCTTGATTTCTCATACCCACACACATATGTATCTAATATCTTCCTGCACTATTTATTTTTCTTTATTTTGGTACTCAAAGTAGGATGATAAATAGATATATGTCGTAGGAGGAAATATCATTTTCCTAAGCGAAAATACTGAAATAATATTCTTTTTCAGAAAATACCAAAATGAATCATCACCTCATGCTTCTACAGATCAGCTATTGATATATGCATTCACTATACAATAATTAATTACCATATAAGGTTAAGAATCATTTATATAAATCTTGTTTTCTCATTCAAATACTTAAAAAAAAAAATTAAAAAAAAATAGCTCAAATAAATTACATTCTTGTTTTGTACACTTAACATAAGAAGTAAAAATGTTGAAGCTCATAATAACGTTGATCCTCTTTCTATATACAAATAAGGATTTACAAAGTGCATTTGCAAATAAATCCAGTACCTGGTCCACCTGGATAATGGTGGCAATCTCGTCCCATTTACAAATAGTCAATCTGGGTTGTATTTATCTCTAATGGAAACAGGTAGAACTAGCATACAACAACAACGATACCCAATCCCGCCAGAGCAGAGTATGGGGGAGGTGAGATGTAGACAGATCATATCCCCACCCGTGGAAAATCCGAGGGTGGGGGTACCAGAAAACAGGTAGAACTAACATAATTGGTTAAAATGAAAAAGAAACGGGTACAATCGCTCTCTCAAATGTGATCTCTTACCATAATTGCCCTTAAAAAAACCCATTTTGACTCGTTAGAACTTATACATAATATAGTTTTTGTAATCATAGTTGCCATCTTAACAATCACGAAATTAAAAAGGTGACCTTTTATAACTGCTCATAACCAACCCCATTTTGACACGTTTTTTTGGGTAACCATAGTTTTCGACCTTTTGACCGACTAATCCACAGGGTTTGAACCCACTGCCACATAGAACCCAAGACAGGTAAACCCCTCCCTTTTCAGGAGGTCGGCGTCGCCACTTCAAGGTTGTTTGCACCTAGCAGAAATTGTACTCGAGCCCTCACACATTTTAGAGTGATAGACACAACCCACAAGCCCTTTTGCCACTAGGCCACCCTTGAGTGGTTACCCATTTTAACCCGTTACCAAACCCACCGACCTATTCTGACCCATTACCAATCCTACCGACCCATTCATTTAGTCACCTATAACCAATCTGTGAACTTGAAAGGAAATTACACCAAATCATCTGAGGTAGAGACCAGATCGACGAAATGGGTTAAATAAACAAACTTACCTGTGGTCCAATAAAGTGCATTTGAAAGGGAATTGTTAGAGGTACTTCACAGCTACTGACCGCCTGAAACATTTGACTTGAGCACCATAATGGGTTACAATCCTATAGTCTCACACAAAGGTAGCAAATTTGTCATTCGCTAGATATAAATCAATCACTCAAAGGAAAGTCTAATATGTAGTATGAGATTGTACTGATGATCGACAAGATTAAGAGAGAACCTAAACAGCAGTGTCGCCATTCCCTGTAAAAGCAAGAACCAATTGCTCCAAGCAATTGCCAGTACAACTACCAACTCCAGTTCAGGTCCCAATTGATAAACAACAAATCATACTTCAGTTAATAGTTAATACAGCCTTTATAGATCCCCAATAGTCGGTTCTTGAGGTTAACCAGGATAGGCATCTGAGAGCCAGACTCGTCAAGCCTGCTGGACCCCCACACCAGTCTTTAACATCACATATTTAAATGGGTATTTTTATTCTCTTTTTTTTTTGGATTTCAGTTCTTTTTCGGATACCATGTGATATTAGTTATTCAGACTAAAACAGACAGTATTACTTTTGGTTGCATTCATGATCCATTGCTTAGCCAGTTCTACAAAAATCAACCAAAAAGAAGACCATTATCCACTCAACAAGGAACTCATACTATGGAATTTCGAAGAGTCAAAAGAAGAATAATGTGAGCAATATATGACTTAATGTTTAATCTAAATAGCTTCAAGTTTGCACGGCTGAATAGATACATAAGTAAAACAATAATGATACTTGTTGCCTAAATCAATTTCCCTTCATTTAAAATAAATGCATCATTTGCTATGCAGCAAAGCCTCTACTCAAAATTACTGATCTGTCCATATTATAATAACTATTTGGCCCATAGTATTCGGCTATTTTTGTAACTATTTGTGCATTTATATTCAGTAACTTTATTTACTTGACAAATTAAAATAAAAAATGTGAATAAACCTTACAGTCCAAATTTGAATGAAAAGAGCAGGAGTACAGGACATGTCTTGGATAATATTTTTTGACAGAAATTCAAAGTATTATAGAAGCGTCAATTCACGTAAACGGCAGAAATGATGGCACAATACCCCATCATGTATTCTACTAACCAAGCTAATTGCATAGTATTAACAAACTTGCTGTGACTGACACAAGCTATTAACAAATATGTAGTGACTGGTGAACATCTGTCCATTGCACGAAGCTCGGTATAACGCAGACTTCAAAAACATGCTCAGCGATGGTATTCGCTTTAAAATAATTTGATCACATAGTGACCTGTAAGGATCCAACTCCAGTAAAGGTCACTCTTGTGCTTATAAGCTCATATGCGATCCGCAATTAGTCCAAATAAAATAATTGCAAAAAGTTCTTTTTTTTTCATAAAAGAGTCAACCATGCATTTATTACAAAAAGAATAAGGAGTTTGTTTTAACTTATATGTTGGGCTTATGAGACCAAAACTTGAAAAGCCGATAACTCATTTTTTATGTCGCTTATGAGCTTAACAACCTGAGCATAGAGCTTATTTAAGTTCATAAGCAAAAATGCCACAAAGGAGTTTATGAGCTTTTCAAATTTTACATAAGCTCATAAGCCCCGTTAATGTAAAACAAACACATTAAAACAAGACATTTGAAGGATGTATACCAGGTCATAAAAGATAATTGAATAATAACTGTAATACCTTTATCTCTAAATAATTGAATGGATCTTTATGTATGAACCCTTCGAAAAAATATAGAAAGTAAAGAAAAAGTTGTTAAAAGGAAAAATAATCATACTTAAAGATATCAAACAGTCAACGACATATAAATGCATTAAATGGAAAAGAACAAAAAAACTTGCTAGAATACAACTAATGTTACCGACACAGTTATATATTAGCATATTTTTTGGGTAACTGGATGTTCACCAATGCTAATTAAGACGCTAGGAAAGAGAAACAAGGAATAGAATATCATTAAATAAGTAAAAGTTACCTCATAAGACTTACATTGCCTCTGATCGCATTCGTTTCCAATTAACCATCCACATAACTTTAAAGAGTCCTGAAAATTAACCATCCAAATCTCTATCATTAATGCATCACAATACTATTGAACAATAATACTTATGTTACACATGTATCCTACGCAGTTCCTAGCACAATAAAAGTAAAATTGTATAATATTAAAGTATATACATGATATTATGCTGAATCTGGTCAATAATAGTAAAGCAAATTGATTTTGTTCTATTTCTGGCTATCAACCGCACTTAACTAAACCGCACTTAACTAATAAGCTAATATCATGAGCACTTTCTAAATCAGAGCTACCTATTCTCTTTTTGATTGTTATCATTTTTAACTTAAATCATGAATTAACCGTGCTTCATCAAAAGGCCATTTGGAACTCAAATAAGACATTTTTTAATAAATGGAGGGAGCATATAATGTTCAGCATAGGTAACACAGATGATCTACTTGATATTAATTGCAGTAAACTAAAAATAGCATGTACGCTTATAAGTTCCAAGGCTATATACCTATAAATTTCTTATAATTGTTTTTTTTTTCTTAACGGAAAATTATTACACGTCTATACCACCTATAATTATGTTGCAAACAAATTAGTCTGATAGTAAAAGTTGAGGTTCATTATTCTATTAACCAATAAGTATGTTTTATCGGAAAAAGAGGACAAAGTAACGGCTTCCTATTTCATGTGAGGTTCTCAACATCCAACAAATTTTGACTTTTTCCTCATAAAATGCAACATCCTAACCTCCTCAAGAAAGAACATACACGTAACACAGCCATCCTTCTAAACCTGATTCTACGGGTTTTCTTTGCTAAAAATAGGGTCCCATGTGACTAGAGTGAATCTAGAGACGATCACGAAGGATAGTTAAAAGCTAACGATGTCGATTCACAAAATGGTTGCAAATGTTACTAAACGTATATAATCATTAACCAATCCATTAGTACAAGATGACAACTAAGTATAAAAGGATTAAGAATTTGAAACATAGAGCATGTGGTGCAACTTGATGAAAATGGCTCGTATATAATTATAAATGTAAATTTTATTGGCGTGGAGAGGCCTACGAGAGATGATAGATCTTTCCATGTCTAGGGTCCATATAAAGAAGATATGGGATTTGATGAGATCGTTAACAAAAGTCATAAAATTTGCCAATTTTCTAGATTATCTAATTTCGTATAGTTTTCAGATACTTGTTGGCTTCTGCTATAAGATGTAATGATACAATCTTTACGATAAAGAATAAGTCATATTGTTAGGACGATTATCTGTTTCTGTCGTCTCTTTTGTATAGCTCTATGTACCGTTAGCAGAAAGAATTGCACGAGCCATGCAGCTCTTAAATACAAGTATCCCATGATTTGTTGTTACTTAGTGTGTATCCAAGGTGTAGCTTTTCTATAATTATTACTGGCGGTTCATCGTTATTCGTATAGAGGTGTTCTATACACCGACAATGCTTTGAAACTAATCTCATTTTATATAGGTTGTAACCCCCAAGATTGCTTACTGGATAAATGAATCTAGAAACCAACTAAAACAGTCCACCCTGGGTTGATGCCTAAAGTTATCTTGAGCAAAATTCTCAAATAATTGGCACTTCGAAAACCCTAGTGATCAATTTCAAGAAATTTTGATAAAATGTGAAGGTAAAGGTTTTTCTCCAAGACTTTTAATTCGAGACAGGAACCAACATCTTTCCTAGTTTCCAAGCTTACGCCAAAAGTAATTTAAAAGTCGTCTTTCCTAGTTTCGATACTTCCTCCAAGGTAGGTTAAAAGTATTAATAGTATGTGTTGTTACAGCTCAACCCTGATATATCCTTGAATTTTTTTTACTTGTCCAAGTAACATTTAGGTCCAAATTCAAAGATCAACTTGACCTCGGATCTCCCTTAGTGAAGATCATGAATGTAGGACAACTCTTAACACGAGAATCTAGAATGCATATTGGTTTCTCTATAAGCATAAATAGCAACAATATATATTTTTTTTAAATTATTGGCTTGGTTAGATTAAGTTTATAGTACTCTTATAACTATCTTAATACTATTTCCGTAGTTCTTAAGAACAATTCTTAGTGTCTAATCTTATCATCTCAATCATTCTCTACACCACTCAGGAAGATTCGACCAGCATGTTAAGAAATTAAGTAACATTCTCTCCATCACTCGATATATTCCTAGAAATGTACAATATCTATATGTGAGGATAGAAGGATCTTGCTTATCTTAATCTCTATACCCTGTAAAGGTTAATTAATTTACACAGTTTCCCACAAAGATGTACTATGCATCCCAAACAGATTATAAACCAAAGTAACAAACCACTCAAACAAAGGCATTAGTACAACATAAGACCATCACATGCCAAGTTGATGATATTAAAAAAAACATACTTTCGCTTAGTAAATCCAGTTCTTAAAAACACCATCTTTGAGTAAACATGGATGCAACCTGAAATAAATATGTTAAACTTCAGAAGCCAGATTGTTGCTCACCCTGCGTCATAATAAACTAAGGTTTACTCACTTCCAAGAGACATCTCACTTCCTGACTTGCTTGATTCCCTGAGTCCACAATGAATATTAGAAGTTACAGAATGGAAAGTGAATAATGGTTTACTAAGGTTACGATGTATCTCTAACGGGTCAAACGGGTAAAATGATTTTTATTAAAGGAAGTGGGTTCTGTGTCAAACAGGTTGAAAATGAAAGTCCTGAAGGTGTGATGTTGATGCATAAAATTTTGTAAGATGATTTTATTCAAAGTATTTAATTACTATAATAGTTGAGATACTAAATAAGTAAATATCAATAAAGAAAATGTGGAATTTCGGACAACATGGGTTGACATGTACAAAATTACCCAGTTTGACCGTAACCCAAGCTGACCGAGCCGCCGTTCAACCTCGACTAAACACAGTCATTTAATAAAAGAACCTGAAAAGGACTAACCTGGCTATTTGAGCAGACTTCTGCTTGATCTTTCTGACCATGTCCGTAGAGATGCTCTGGTGCTCACTTGTTTGACAATGCTTTCCCAGACCTTCCACGCTTCCACAATCAACTTTGCAAATGCGACACCAGCTCGTAGTCTTTGCCTTCCTCAGAATATCAGAAGATTCAGATCCATCCTGATAACAGGTGGCATATCGTTGCAAATAGTATGGGTCAACATACCCAACAGGAGGCTGTTGCAATAGCTGAGGTGGACCACCAGAGCATACATGTGGCGCCTGACCTTGAACCAGGCCAGAAGTGTATCCTGCATATACCTGCGGCGGCTGCAGATATTGGTGAGGCATTGGTGGTTGTACCGCATGAATAACAGGTGCAGGTGGGCATCCTGGAGCTTGACCTTGTGATGTGAGTCTCATGGGAGGTTCCAAAGGAAGCAAGGGATGAGGTGGTGGGGCAAACCAAAGCGGTACATGAAATGTGGGGAAAGACTCGGACTCTGATAAGGGTTGAACTGATAATGGATATTGCTGAGGTGGTGCCTGCAGGAATTGCTGGCTTTGAGGATTTTGAAATTGAGGGTAAAAACGAAACTGTGGGTGGCCATCTGATTGAGCTGGTGGTGGAAATTGACCATTTGAGTGCCCTTGACTAGGCAGATGATAATGCATCTCTGGAACAAGCTGAGCATGGTGCTGGTTCTGTGCTGGGTCCTGCCCCTGTGGATAAACCTGCTAAACACAATTCGTATCATGTTAGAAGATGCAACAATAACAATAAAAGAAAATTATATATAACTAAAAAAAGAATGTCACATTACATTCGTATTACAGATCTTAGCATGATCCTCGGCGTCACGATGCAGAATTTGTATTCCACATATTATACATATAAATTTAAAATCGCCATAGGGACATTTTGAGCGGTGGACTATACACTCAGATAGAGTACCAATCCACATACATCCACCCTTGTAATAATTACATAGCACCACAGTTCTCCCTACCGCATCTGCCAGACCTTTGTTGCTTTCAACAAGCAGCTGGAAGAAAGAAAACACTATCAAAAGTGAAAAACTATAAAAGTAAAAACAGCAAGAGAGTATACCTTTGAACGAGCTTCAGTTACCAAGTGTCCATCGCAGGGACAGGCTTGAGTACTGCTTGCAACATGTGCCAAACATGGTTTGCAGAACAGATGACCGCAAAGTGTCTGAAGTGCTTCATTTGGATATACATGGGTCTCACAAACAGGACAAAAGTAATATGCGGGAACATGATGCTTAAACATAACACAATCGCTGTCAAAACCCATGTTGAGTTACTATATTCTCTAAGATCTCACTAACTATTGATGCAAAAAGGACTCCAAAAGGGTACTTTAAGCTGCACAACGAAAACCAACTAATTAGAAACAAAAAAAAAAGGTTAAGAGACTTCTATGGTGAATAATTTCTACAAGAGCTTACAGAATTAGTTAACAATAAATATGGCATATAAGAGTAACGGCATATTAAAAGACAGCAAAATTAGGTTGTGATAACCCACTAACAAAGGCATCTCCACTGGTCTACCAAAGGAATGTTTGGATTTGCGTTTTTAATAATATACTTCTGATCATTTAAGTGTTATGTAATCAATTCGATAGTAGCTGCAATAGAATGATTATCAAATGGCAAAATACAAGTTTAGCTAATTACCACTTCTATATAATTGTATCTACTTTTATTCACAAGAACATTATTTTATATATTAAATTCTAATTCATGATCAAATTCTTACAAACACTCGAACAATGATTGCCTAATAATTACAAAAACTCAAACAACAAAAGCAGGATCCACACACCATCTCCTACTGCCCAATTTATTACAATCTATCATATGAGTTTGATTATTACAAATCATGTAACCACTTTCAAGGGCAAATCCGGACACCTCCTAACTTTAACTCCCCAGCCTCACTACGATTACTAACATGTATAAAATTATATATATCATACCAAGTTAGGGCTAGACTATCTTGTCTTTTTCCTTTTATTTATAAGCGGTAACCATGCCACGTGTGAAATTATGTATGTTGTCAAGATATTTAATAAGTAACGTTAGACTATGAGAAAGGGAAGGGCAACCCGTTGGCTGAAGCGACTTAATTAGCCAATAAACCAGCTTAGGTATAGTTAAGTTACCAACAACAACAATGACAAGCCTTTATTGCATTGAAGCTGGCAGTGTGGCGTAGGCTAAAAACGAAAGGCAACAAAAAAGTGTAAACAGCATTTATCTTCTCAAACGCAAAGAAAAAGTGATCCCTATCTTAGGTATTTTTATTCAAAACTAGATTCCTAGTGCAGATGTCAAGTAAGCATGCAGCGAAATAATTTTTATAACTTATTTTCTAACAAAAAGAGAAGGCAAAATGTGTTGATGCATAATGAACACACTACGTGACATAGAGGTTTCCAAATATACATTTCAAATTGATCTTGTTTGAGCTACATGTGTAAAATAGATTGATATCTGTACAAATACATACTATTATACATAATGTTTAATACTTGTTATGAGAAGACCAGTAACGCGTGCCTTGTACAAAAAATCAAAAATCATACATAATGTATATACCTATTATACAAATAACAATGTTTAAACACTATAATTTCATTTACTTATACATGATCCGTAGGATAATCTAAATGTACAAAGCAGCAAGGAAAAAATATTTTAAAGGGTCAAAGAAAAGCATTGCGCCACGCTACTTAAATGAACAGGGCCATGCAATCAACCAACACGTCAACATAAACAAAAGAATACATGACGTGCTATGAAAAACCCTGCTTACCAAAACAAAACTACACACATTATTGTCGACATATTATCACATATGTCCTGTCACATTCAATTCTGCATGCCTAAGTTAAAGAGAAGTACGTGAAGACATAAAAACGCAAAGAGGCAACTACTTAAATCTCCAAAAATTTCAATACATTAGAAAATCACAAATATTTTACTTCAGCTTCTTTATCCTATAGTAAAATCCCTCTTCTTTCCACGTTATATTCCACAATGTATTTCCTTCACGTACAAAACAGTCTGCATTTGATTCTGATTTACAGATAATACTGTTCCAAAACAAAATCAAGGTGACAGTTCATATTTAAGACCCCTAACCGACAGTCCGACAACCTTTAACAGAAACACACATATTACACAGCTCATATAATTTACTAATGATCTAACAATGATGGGACAACCTTTAACAATGATCTAACATTATAAATTTATCAACCTATCAAATGATCCAAGATAATCTAAAAAGACCAAACAATAAGGAAAAAAATAATTTTAAACTGGTCAAACAATGACCAAACTGACTAGTCTTAACAGCTTTTGCGCCGCAATACGTAAATGAACAGGGCCATTCAATCAACCCACACGTCAGCGTAAACAAAAGAATACATAATGTAGTTTAGAAACGCCTCCTACCAATACAATACTACGCATGTTATTGTCGTCATATGACATGCACGTCCCCTCGCATTCCTAACTTAAAGAGAAACGTGTGAAGACATAAAATGCAAACAAGTAACTACTTAAATCTACAAAAGAAAACTCATTTCATTCTGTTTTTTCACAACATTTATTCCGCCCATATGCAACAGAGTGCTTATTTCATGCCGATTTACAGACATCACTTTTCCAAAACATAATCAAGGCGAGAAGTCCATCATTAAGACACCTAACCAACAACCTTCACAAAAATGACACAATTTATCCGCTTTAAACTTAACATCAGGCTCTATATTCATATAAATATCGCTTAACTCTCCTCTCAATTAAGTTGTCACCAGTGTATAAACTTTCGATACACAAGTACCGTTTTCATAACACATTGAATAAACAAGATAAACATTAAAGTAACAGAATTTAACATATATCTACTTTTAACACAAGCCATTATAAGCTACGTTATTATATTTCGGCCACGACATATTTCACAACATTTATTACGCCCACACAGTCCACATAGCATTCCCATTTACAGATAACAATTTTCCAAAACATAACCAAGGAGACAAGTTCATCACTAAGACACCTAACCAACAACCTTCAACGTAAACACCAAAACACAAAAATGACACATTTTTTCCGTTTAAACTTAACATCAGGCTCTATAGTTATATTCATATTGCTTAACTCGCCTCTCAATCAATTCGTCATCACTTGCCGTACACTTAACACAGATAAACAAGATAAACATAAAATTAACAGAATTGAACATAATTTTAGTTACAAGTACACATGCCAATATAAGCTACATTATATCTCTAACGTGTCAAACACGTAACACACTGTAAAAATTAGCTACAACGCAAATTAGGTCAAAATTTATTCAGCTAATTAACTACAACACTCCAAAACTAATACATTTTAAATAAAAATAACTATTGATATAATTAATTTTAATACATTGATTGATCTAAGTTATAAATTTTGTCTACGGATATGAAAGAAATAGACCTTAGTTGAGTAAAACAACGGAGCTTGACTTAAAAAATTTAAGGTGGAGGTATCACAACCTATCAAATGATCCAAGATAATCTAAAAAAAACGAAACAATAAAAAAAACTTTAAGCTGGTCAAACAATGACCAAACTGACTAGTCTAACAGCTTTGTGCCGTGATACTTAAATGAAAAGAATACATAACGTAGTTTAAAAACGGCGCCTACCAAAACATTACTACGCACGTTATTGTCATCATATGATCATGTACGTCCCCTCACATTCCTAACTTAAAGAGAAACACATGAAGACATAAAATTCAAACAAGTAACTACTTAAATCTACACAAAACAAAACAAAAACAAAAAAAAAAAACTCATTGCATTCTGTTTTTACACAACATTTATTCCGTCCATGTGCAACATAGTCCTTATTTCATTCCGATTTACAGATAACAGTATTCCAAAACACGATCAAGGCGAGAAGTTCATCATTAAGACACCTAACCAACAACCTTCACAAAAATGACACAATTTATCCATTTTAAACTTAACATCAGGCTCTATATTCATATAAATATGAATAAGGTCTTTGCTTGCATATTCTTAGAGTGTTCGCGGTTAACTCGACTCTCAATTAAGTTGTCACCAGTGTTAATTACAAGCCATTATAAGCTACATTATTATACTTCGCCCACACAGTTCGCATATCATTCCCATTTACAGACAACACTTTTCCAAAACACGATCAAGGCGACAAAAGTTCATCATCAAGACACCTAACCAACAACCTTCAACGTAAACACCGAAACACAAAAATTACACAATTTATCCGTTACAAACTTAACATCAATCGAATCATCGTCACTTTCCGTACACATGTACGGTTTTCATAACACATTGAATAAACAAGATAAACATAAAATTAACAGAATTTAGCATAATTACTTATAAGTAACACAAGCCAATATAGGCTATGTTTGGTAAGAGCTTTTTTAAAACCTTTTAAAAAAATAATCTAATTTTTTTTTTTTGGAGTTGTTAGCTTTTTATTTTAAACAAGTAGCTCTTAAATAAAAAAGCTGATTCATGTAGCTTTTTAAATTGTCAAGAGCTGTAAATTATTGATATATCCTTGGTTTAAAAATGCGTGCATCATTGCGCAAATTGCGCGCATCATTGCATTGCTTTTAAGATTTCGCATCAAGGTGCCTGATGCTAGGCCATCCCAAAATGCGCTCGCATTAGATCGCAACTTGTTGCATTTTTGCAATGCTAGCAACAGCCGCAATTGTCGCAATATGGTTTCTATGTCATTTTGGAAAAAGTAAACTATTTTGAAGAAGTTAATGTATCATAATAGACTTTCAAAATTAGAATTTGTCTAAAAACGTCGAAAACAAACATAACACGGACATTGAAATACCCTTTATTCGTGATCATGTACCATTAACATTATTCCAAATCCCGCAACTAATCTTTTTATTGCATCTTCATGTTGTGTAAGATGTTATTTTTTATTTGATCATGCATAGTCATATATGTTAAATAATTAAGCTAGGACTCATATTGTGATTCAAATTTGACTAATATTTTGTGTTTTGACTTTTTCTATTGATTTATTTATAAATGAATTAAGATTTATTAGCCACTTGTATAACTTATAAGTATACCTTCAGTATATTATAAAGTTATTTCATCATGTATATATAGGATGAACTCTAATCATTCACGACTTCATGTTCAACTACATTCAGTGGTAACAATAACAAGGACCATGTAGTAATTATGGAATTCAAAATCCAAAATTCAAAATAAAGTTGTTTGTGTTGTCCGATAGTAACTAAGGGAAGAAATCTCGTTTAAGCAAAATTTAGTTAGAGTCTATGATGTTGTTTCCAAGTATTTTGTGTCATGACTTAGTGACTTATTGTTTCATGACTTAATGACTTATTTGTATTAGAATTAGAGTATTTGCCTATTTTACATATCTTAGTCGCTTATTTGTAAATTTATTGCATTTAATTGCTAGTTTGTTTAAATTACTACGTAGAAATATATGTTTTTATTTGTTTTAATATAAAAGGCAACGCGTCCAAATTGCGCTCGCATTCGCAACACGCATCACGCATCGGTCTTTTTGACCTTTAACGCATCAGATCGCAAAACGCAATTTTAAACCAAGGATATATCTTCCAACCATGGTATTATTTATTTAAATATGTCTTTTTAAGTCATTTTATATCTTAAATTTTACAGTCAACAACTAATATACCAAACACTTTTGTTAAAAACATACAGCTTATAGCTCATGTTAACAGCTTTTTAGTAAACAGCTTACAACTTATAGTTAACAGCTTACAGCTTAACAGCTTAACAGCTTAACAGCTTAACAGCTTAACAGCTTAACAGCTTAACAGCTTAACAGCTTAACAGCTTACAGCTAGTTTTGCCAAACATAGCCATAAGCTACATTGCTTATAAGTAGCATAATTAGGTCAAGCTGTACGAATTAAAAAATTTAAGAACAAATAAAAAGTGATATAATTATAAAATTAATGATATTATAATAAAATTTATGATTAATTATATAAATTTTTAGAATTTTTTATAACAGAAATGAAAGAATTAGACCTTAATTGACGGAGTTTGACTTTTTTTTTTGAGTCAAGAGTAACTGGAAGTAACCATCACCTACAAAAATAAAAAAGTAAAATGTATTATTACATGAGAATAGTAATAATCTGATGAATGTAGGTAGGTAGGTTGTTGTTGAAATGAGAAATGACCGGAACCTGGTGACGAAGGTGAGAGTGACGGTGGTTTAACGGTGGCGGTGGGGTAATTTATATACTTATGTGTGAATTCATGATGATGATGATAAGTGTAGTTTGGTAAATTAAAGTGGATGCCATGTCATCAAGAGTTTAAATTTTCAGCTTTCTTTTTCACTCTTTTCAGCATCTTTTTTGTCTTTTTTATTTTTCATTTTATTAATGTTAGTGGAAAAAGATGCTAAAATTAATTGGTCAAAATATAGTCAATCATGATTAAATTTATCAAAGAGCAAAGTGCAAAAATCATCCCTGTGGTTTGTCAAAAGTTTGAATTACATCCCTCGTTAATACTTCGCGCAACATACATCATTGTGGTTGTAAAATAGTACACCATACATCCCTGAGGACGGATGGTGCAAATATTTTTCCGTTAAGGGTTAAAAGTGTTTGTTATCTTAGGGGTATTTTAGTCCTTTTACAACCTAGGGATGATTTTTGCACCAAACTTTTAAAAAAAAAAATTTCCAAAAAAAATTTCAAAAAAATTTCAAATTTTTTTTAAAAAAGTTTCGAAAAATGTTTTTTAGAAAAGTTTTTTAGAAAAGTTTTTTAGAAAAGCTTTTTTTTTTTTAAAAAGTTTTTTAGAAAAGCTTTTTTTTCGAAGATTAAAAAAAAATTTGAATTTTTTTGAAAAAAAAGTTTTTTAGAAAAGCTTTTTTTTAAAAAGTTTTTTTTTTCGAAAAACATTTAAAAAAAACTTTTGAAAAAAAAAACTTTTTTCGAAAATTTAAAAAAAAATTTGAATTTTTTCGAAAAAAAAAAAAATTTCAAAATTTTTTTTTAAACTTATTTTAAAAAAGAAAACATTTTAAAAATAAAACATTTTTCGAAACATTAAAAAAAACATTTTTCGAAACTTTTATAAAAAAAAGTTAAATTTTTTTGAAAAAAAGTTTTTTCAAATATTTTTTCAAAACTTAAAAAAAAAACATTTAAAAAAACATTTTTCGAAAAAAGAAAACATTTTTCGAAACTTTTTTTAAAAAAATTTGGAATTTTTTTGAAATTTTTTTTTGGAAATTTTTTTTTTTGAAAAGTTAGGTGCAAAAATCATCCCTAGGTTGTAAAAAGACGAAAACACCCCTAAGATAACAAACACTTTTAACCCTTAACGGAAAAATATTTGCATCATCCGTCCTCAGGGATGTATGGTGTACTATTTTACAACCACAATGATGTATGTTGCGCGAAGTATTAACGAGGGATGTAATTCAAACTTTTCACAAACCATAGGGATGATTTTTGCACTTTACTCTTTATCAAATATTTGCAAACTTTTTCAAAAATTTGTGTTTAGGATTTGTTTATTGAAAACGGATTATTTAATTTGAAAATAAATAATTAGATAATTATCATTTTAAAAATATCATTATGGAAAATAATGATAAAGTTATTTTTTTTAAATATTGCCAAAAATACTAAAACTTGTCTGAGAACCCAAAAAATTATCGTGAATCTCAATCCGATTAATCCCGTATAGATCGATTACAAACTACAAAAGAGTTGGTCGCCCGGCTACCAATTCGTGATTTTTGCAAACCTGTGCTTATATTGATACTATCAAACGAATGAAGAATTTTGAAAAAGAATATATTCGTATCGTGAATTAAAATTAAACGTACATCGTATAAGTTTATTAATCTTTTATGCAATTTACTTTTTTTTCTTTTTTAATAAGCAACAATTTACCAATAAATGGACTCGACAGGAAGGAGATAATTTTTAACAAATATATCAAACGAGTTGTAATATTCTTGTTTTGCAATGGGGTGTTTGCGTACGAATATACTCGAATATAAATTTCAAATAGTTAAGTTACGCATTAAGAACTAACTTTATAACACACTTATAACATAAAAGACCAATCACGTAAAATATGTGTTAATGTCAATTTTTGATATGAAAGTAAAAAAAATCGTTACTTAACGACCGTTAAGTGATAACCATTAAGTACCGTTAGTTAATATACATTACATTGTTCATTTCGTATGATTGAATGTGGCGGATCAATAGTTTACATAAACAATGGTTATATGTGGCATTATACTTTATAAGTATCGAGTTAGCTCTTTCATAAAAAAACATACTGGTTGAAACAATAGTTATAGCTTCAAATTCTCTTAAGTGATGTCTAAAAAGAAACATAAATTTGATAAGCCATCGTTAAGCCTGAAAAAGTGGCCCAAAACAAATGGGTATTTTAGGCTACTTTGTGTTGCTAAACCATTAAAATGGCCCAATTGTAACACAAAAAGTCTATACAGTCTATAAGCGATTTCATATATATCCAATTAAACTTCAATAATTATATATATTTTTAGAGAAATGTTATATGGATACCTTGGATCATTTCGATACAAGAGGATCAATCCTCACCTTCCATCTAATTTTAGTCAAAGGCCCAAATTAATCCTTTTTTTAATTAAAAAATAGCGGAGAGGCATTTTTCTCATTTTACCCCTCCCACCTAACAACAACTCCCACTCCACACATCCCAGATCTAATAGATCGACTTTTTTTCTTCTTCTCTTTAAAACACATACACATACACATCTTCAGAACTTAATCTATCATCACAAACATCAAATCCATCAATCATCTCCTTCATAAATAAGGTAATGTTCATTCGATATGTTTTTATTCATCTTTTTTTTAGCTTATTTGATGTGAATAAGCTTATAATTCATCTTATTCTTATATAGCTTATTTGAGAAATTACATGAATTTAACGTGTTGAATGATAAGGTAACTTATTAGATGATTCATGTGAATAAGCTTATAAATTATCATCATCTTTATTATGATGAATTATAAGCTAACTTATTAGCTTATTTTCATGAATTATAAGGTTTATTGGCTTAATCTTGCTGAACAGATTTAGTACGACCTGTTAGTGAAATATCATATATGATATTTCACTATACATATATGATATTTCACTAATCATATATGATAAAACCTGTAAAAACTAATGTACTATATCACATATACGTTTTTATGTGTTTATACAATTTATAATGAAGATATTTTTATGATATTTTGCTATTTGATGATGTTATAGTGATGAGTAAGCTTTAGATCGAGTATTTTGATGTTGACTTGTTAGTGAAATATCATATCATATATGATATGTCGTTATATCATATATGATACAAGCCTAAATATCATATATGATTAAAAAACTGTAAAAACTAATGTATTATATCATATATGATTATAAGCTAGGTTTTAAGCATTTGTACTATATCATATATAATAATGTGCTTGAAAATAAAATACAAATAGTACGATCTTCTGGTGAGTACTAAAAATAGTTTTGTGTATAATATTATACTATATGATAATCTGTTTGAATGTTAACTTCTTTACCATTATAATATATCATATATGATTATGTGCTTGAAAATTGAATTAAATCTTTTTATTTGTATAAAGAAGTCTGTTTTCAAGGCATGTTGAACATTACAAGCATCTAAAAGGCCAATAAGCTTAATGAAGAAACTCATGAATTTTCATTTTACGTTTAAAATGCATTGTTTGTTTTTTTCCTTGTAATCTCCTAATGGAGTTTTGACGTATATAGATGATGTTTTGGATAATATGCCTATTTTGTTGATGTTTTTATCATTTGAGGCATAGTTTTTTTACCTTTTTATTAGTATCATATATAATAGTAAAATATCATATATGATAATCCATGTAACTCTTAAATTATGTCATATATGATACTGCATTATCATATATGATAATGCATTATCATATATGATACTAAAAAAAAGATTAATAGATTAAGTAATGGGTCTGGTGAATTCATGATTAAAACAAAGAGTATGTTGGATTCATGATTAAACACTTGTTCAATAAATAAAAAAGAGTACTTTCTGAAATTAACATATATGATGATTCAAACAGAATGTATTTACCTATAATATCATATATGATAAACAATTATTCATAATCAAAAGATTAAAAAAACAAAAGAATCTGACATGATTAACAAAAAAAATTCTTATTATTGAAAGTACTCTTCTTCTTTAATGAATTCTTCTGCATTTTCAACGAAATTTACTTTTTCTTGAACAACTTCCTCCTGGCACGCCAAATTAATGTCGATGCTTAAACATACTCGTGCACATCCGATGTTATAATAAGTACCCTATTTACTTTGCTCTAACCAAACAATTGCAGCAACTCTCTCTTCTCGTTGTTGTGTTCGCACATTCTGCATTTATAAAAGACAAGAAAAGAGTTTTAGGGTCAAGCTATATACAATACGTTAAAAGTAAAAAAAAGTCATGTACAATATCATATATGATAGAAGATAGGTTTAAACAGCTTAGAAAGATTTTGTGGAAATTAGGCATACAAGACTGTTTTTTCTCGTAATTTGTCAGAAACATCATATATGATACCTCATATATCATATTTGATAAACCTATCATATATCACATATCATATAACTATCAAGTATGATAAATGAGGTATCATATATGATACATCAAATTTAATTCACCTTACATCAACAACTTAATTAAAATTGTAGAAACTAGAAGGGGGTGTTGAATAGTTTCTCTTCGGTTTATGTCCTAATTAAAATTTCTTTCAATTAGGTTTGTCTCAAAAATACATTTTACTTGAAAGCTAGTTGTATAATGATTAGGTTCAATTCTAATGCATTAACAATGACAAATAGTAGATGTGAGTGATGTGATAATAAGAGTAAGTAAAGAGTAAGGAAAAAATGACCTAATAGGAAGACACCAAGATTTATAGTGGTTTAGCAATGAAGCTCTATCTTCGTTCTTACTCCACTCCTCGAGTACACCTTACTTGAGATTTACAGTATATCCACAAGCTCCCTTCTTGGCGGAGAAAAAGCTTACAACGTCGCTTACATTATTTTCCAACACTAAGCTAAATGTCGAGACCTAATCTTAGCTAGGACTAATCTACACAACGTCGCCCACTTTACCATTTTATGACACAAGGCTAGATGTCGAGTTCTAATCGAAAGATAGAACCAATCTTCACAATTTTGTCTACTTCACCATTTTACGACACAAGGCTAGATGTCGAGTTCTAATCGAAAGGTAGACCCAATCTTCACAATGTTGCCTACTTCACCATTTTACGACACAAGCCTAGATGTCGAGTTCTAATCGAAAGGTAGAACCAATCTTCACGACTCTTCACTTTGAAGCTAAGTGTGAACTTCACAAGACACAACTACACATCACTTTATAGTTTAGTGAGAACTCACAAGACACAACCACATCACTTTATAGTTTAATGAGAACTCACAACTCAATAAAACACATATCCAAGTATACACATGTAACTTGGATCTACACAACACAAATCCAAATATACACATATACAATGGATTTACACAAGACTAGATCCAAGTATTCACAAATACATTGGATCTACACAAGACTCAAATAAAACAAATGATGAACATGACTAGATCTTTAGGAGAGGATGATCTTCATCAAGGCTTCATCTTTAATCACATCACAAGTGTGTGAGTGATCTTCTCTTTGGACAAGGTAAAAAAAAGAGATCAAGGGGATAATCATAAGTAAACATACTTAACACATTAAGTGATCATTTACAAATGATTATGGATTATAAAGGAAAATGATAGCAGAATGAGTGCCCAAAAAGGGTTGTGGAAAATGCATATTTGATCCACTATTTATATGAGACAAAAACCAACGGCTCTCTGAGCGCGGTTCCTTAATTGTCCTGCGGTTCCTTATCACTAAGGAAATGCATAGGCATTTAAGGATCAGTGTTCATAGACTCCGCTCCCTTTTGTCTTTTAGTGGGGGAGTAATATCTGAAGTAAGTTTTTACCTTCAAAGGATATTCCTATGGCATTTGGAATATGTTATATTCAAATTTACATTTTCCATTTTAATAAAACATTTTCTTAAAAAGAAAGTTTATTAAAAAAATCTTTTGTCACATTTGACAAAATGTAAGTTTAGGATTAATCACTTTTATGATCACTAATCATGATTAAGATATGTTAGTGCAATACTTAAATGATTATTACCTTGATGATAGTGTTTGTTAAATAATTCGTCTCATGATTGTATTTGACGATAAATGTGTTTTTAATTTGTCGTGATCAAAACTAAGAAAGATTAGTTAACACTAATAATGTTTTTAGGCATTACTTTGCATTAATAACCTCCCCTTTTTTTATTACGACAAACTATAAACTCGTTTATGTAAAATCCAAAATTGTTCGAATTATTAACGAGTTTATCACTATCATTTCTCCGCCTTTGTCGAAGAAAAAAGGTTAGCACAAGTCGTCGAGGAAGAGAAGAATTGACTTTGCTAGAAGCTCTCCCTTGGTGTTTACTCCCATTAGCTTGGGGCACCAAGTGAATGAGCCAAGGTGACATGCTACACGAAGATTAGTAGAGAGAAAAGAAACACCAATGTATATATAGTCACTACCTACTAAGTAACTTGAGAGGGAGAAAAAAAAAGAAATCTCAAATTAGAAGTAAGTATTTTCTAAGAATGTCCAAATAGGGTGTTTTGACAAAATCAAAGTTCAATTGTTGGAATAGAGGTCAAAAAACATCCAAACCAATTGAAGTGATAATATGTCAAAGGGTTAGAAACTTAGAATTGGTGAAATCACCCAAAAGCAATTGTAAGTTTTAACCATGATCTACTCTAAACAATGTGTGAAAACGAATTGATGGGAAAAAGGGGGTAACACACATACATTCATATTACAAAAATATGAAAGAGCAAACAAGGGAAATATTCATACACACAATATGAATATTTAATACAACAAATAAGGAAAATAAACAACATAAGCATAAACTACTCTGGTAGTGATAATCCTCCAAGATTGCTTAAGTTAACTCAAACAACTAAAACACAAAGTATGCTTTAATTGGAAAAATAAGACAACGAGGCATCATTTGAATATTTGTTCACGGGAACAAATACTTTGAGAGGAGGTCGAGTGAGAAGAAATTCAAGAAAATTTAGCTTGTCATACACATGAGCAAGTTTAATTTGTTGAAATCGACAACAAGCACACGAGCTTCCATGATGCAAAACAAAGTCGTTAGATGGGGGGACCATCAAGATGAGAAGGTGGTGGTGGAGAGGGAGATAATGGATAAGAAATGTTTTTACAATGCATAGTGAGATTTGGGAAAGAAGATAGGTCATCGAGAGAAGGTATGTTGCAAGGTTTAGGTGGTGGTGGAAGAACTTCTCTTTCTCCGGTAATTGGATCGATTGAGAAAGTCTCATTCCAATACGCAATTGGAGAGAAAGAAGTCAAGAAGAGGAATCATGATGATCCTTGTTCTTCTTGACCCAAATAGGTCGAACCGATATTTTCGGTTTCTTAGAAATCTTAGAAGAAGAAGCTTTAGGTTTAGAAGATTGTGACAAAGAGATGTCAAGGTTAAGATTAGGAGAGTTAAACATTGTGAGGATGAGAAGAAGAACTCCCAAAAGAAGAGAATTTAAAGAAAATAGACAAGGCAAAGATTTGAAATGAAAACAAAATTTTCAAGGAATGTTTAGCCAAAATTGGTAATCAAGGAATCTTGAAAAAGATTGTGGTCAAAGAAGAAAGACCAAAAAACGAGCCAAAAACTGGCTTCTGTCCACGGTTCTTTAAAAGAACCTGCAGTTCCTTATATATATAAGGGAGCGTGCGATATTTAAGGATCCGCATACAGTGGACATGAAAATGTAATTTTACAAGGTTTTGAGAAAAAATAAGACTTTTTCAAAAAATTGAAAATCTTGGATTTTTACCTCTTTTAGCACTAGATTATGCTTTGGTTGCACAAAAGGCAACACACTCACAAAGAGTGTCTTGACAAAGGGTGACAAAATATTTAGATAACATTTTGATCCAATTTTAGTCAAGTTTTAAGAGATTGTGATAATTGAAGGTCTACGAGATCATTGGCCTATTCTACATGATGGATTTGATGGATTAATATGGTTGATTGATTGATAAATAAAGAAGAAGATGAAGGAAGGAGATGATGGCGTAGAGAGAGAAAGGAGAGAAGGGAGAGAGTTAGAGAGAGAAAGTGAAAATGGAATTGTGATTAAGTGAAATGACAATCAACAACCCCTCCTAACATGCTAGGAGGGGATATATATAACCCATCCTACATGTGGGCTATATGGACTATACATAAAGTAAATGGATCACGAGCCCATTACATAATTATCGTTGGAGCGACCGATCCTTCATAAATACGAAAAACGTATTTCCAACAATCTCCCCCTAAGGGAGGTCGCTCCAAGAAACAAAGTTCTAAATAGTCTATAACTCTTGATCTATGCTAACTAAGATGTGACCGAGACTTTATTGGGAAAAACGTATTTCCAACAATCTCCCCCTAAGGGAGGTCACATCTTTTTACAATATCTTAAACCTAGCATCTATGCTTGAGTCTTCGATCTTGTTCTTGTGAATATGCTTGATGTGATCTTTGACTTTAGTCTTGAGCATGTTTCCTTGCCTTGACCTTGTGCATTCTTCACTTGTGATATTTGCCTCTTCGTGACTTCATGTTCCACATACTTATACTTTTAAATTCTTGAAAGCTTCAGAGTTTGATACAGCGGAAGACTTGACCTTCAGGCTTTCTTGAATTTGTTGAAGTACAAATTGTATGTAGTATAAGCATGTGGTGACGACTTCTTCTGGATTGTACACCGCAATGCCACCTTCTTGTTACGCTGCATAAGACAGTTAGCAACAAATAATATACACGGATGAAATGGCCTTGAACATTTCATTCTAATTCGGTAGCATTTTACCTCCGGTCGGTGAAGACCATTGGACGATATTAGATATCGTACTTGTGGCAGGTAGTTTCAATAAAGAACCTCCTTGACAAGATTTCGCGGGTAAACCCGTTCTCTTTACTCGACCGTCCAAAGCTGACTGCGAACGTAAAGAGTGAATCATTTGGATAATATTATCTGCATGATTTGAAGCCGTCAATTCATGTTCCTGGAACAAGTGAAGTTCAATTAAGAACCGCACCATCGTTGCTTTCCAGTTGTCACTAGCTTGATTCATAAAGAATCTTGCAAGTTACCTACCAAGTGCTGTTTGATGTTAACACTAGAAGGATTTCCATTCGTCACTGTAAATACTTAATAGTATTACTCTGAATGTTCTGGCAAGATCATTAAGATATTGCGTAGAGGCCTGGAACGTGTTTAAATTCATTTAAGAATTAAACCACTGTTGCTTTCCAGTTATCACAAGTTTGATTCATAAAGAATCGCACAAGTCACCTACCATGAGCTTTTTGATATTCGCTCAAGAAGGATTTCCATCTTCATTGTAAATACTTTCGTATTACTCGGATGTTCAGGCAAGATCATGAAGATTTTGCGTAGGACTCTTAAGATCTTTCTTACTTTTCACAGTGTGTGAAGAAGCAAGGAAATATGAAAGCGTGTCCTAATGAGATATTTGATTATCTCAAATGGCTCTAGACTCGATCGTGCATTTTGGATTTTTAGTGATCGGAGGCTGGAGAGGAGTGCCACCTTTTCAATACCAGTCTATTCGGAGTGAATAAACCAATAGATAACGTGTTGATCTCCGTGTGATTAAAACAAATACCTTTTGAAAGATATTTGAGTTAGCTGGGAAGGGTTGTGCATTGCATCACTGGGTCTATGATGTCTTTCTTCAATATCGAGAATCATTAACAAAAATGATCTCAATAGCATATGTATTGACCCGGTTTCTGCCTAAAGTTGTAAGGAGGGCTTCTTTCTTTACACCCTTTATCTTTACAATTCTTTTTCATTCTTCAACCCCTTCAATGCTTACCAATACGTCATCACTAGCACCTTGTTGTGATTGTTCCAGTGCTAACTTAAGTACTTGGTCGGCATTCAGCTACGTTCACAATCTTTCTCCATCTTTCCTAAGGACTACTATTTCTAGCTATGGAATGTCCTTGGGAAGATTCCTCCGGTTCTAGAGGAATCATTGGACTTTAACCTATCCTACCATCCTTATGTCACCACAATCTTCATCATCGTGAATAGAGATGTTTTGGGTAAGTGTATGTCACCATGAAATCCATTTTGAAATGCAAATCCATTTTGCTCCCCCTTAACATATGCTACGATATCCGAAAACATTTTGCACATGTCGGGATGAGCTATCACGTTAAGTCAAACCATTTATGATTGATCATATCCCATATTAAATCACATTTTCTCCCCCATATTAAAAATATTAACCCAATCGATGTTTTTAATATCAATTGATTTAATAGCATTTTAAGAAAAATTTGGGAAGAAAAATGCAAATCCAATTATCTTCATGAATTACACAAGCTCCCCCTCAAATTAATGAGGGTGTACTGAAACGTAAATTAAATACCTTTTAAACACAAGTGTAAGGTATTTATTACGTGCGAAGATCATATATAATAATGAATTCACAAGATTAACAATTTACGAGGTAGGACCTGAATGATGGAGAACATCATATGAAAGATTCACATGGTTCTTGTTCACGAATGTTGGTCACCTCGTCACGTCCCCGAGAAAATTAATTCCCGTTGTTGAGTCAAAGCTTTCCGGTGAAATGCTTGACTTGATTATGAAAAGCGGGTTGCTATCTGAAATAATAGCAAACCATTTTGAGCATGTTTTAAAAGTTTGAACTTCTGCTCGAACTTTATTTACAACCCCGTGTCATTATTGAATGACATTTCTAGGTTCGTAAATATTATCGATTCCAGAAGACATGCTCTTTTTATCAAAACATTTTTGAACACACAATTTTGAAAGATTTAGAAAAAAACCTTTTGAGAAATTCTCGAAAAATTGTGTTCAAAGTTTTGAAAACCAATTACTTGAGCTTAAGATGTTGAATATCTTAAAAGCGAGCTCAAGTCCGAGAAGTTGTGAACTTCCCGTTGTTAAGGATAAGTTACCATCGGCGATAAACTTTCCTTTTATTTGAAGAACGAGTCCTAAGCTGACATTTACTTAGAAGTCGTGTTCATGAGTTTGAAAACTTTGACTGTTTTAACGGAAAGCTCATGACCGAGAAAGGTTAATTTCTCGTTACGAGGAAAAGTTCTCTTATTTAAAAGATACACTTTCCTTTCTGAGCTTAAAACTTCGAATGTTTTAATACAAGCTCATGACCGAGAAAGGTGAATTTCTCGTTAAGAGGATAAGTTATCATAAAAGATAATCTTTCCTTTATTTTAAGTTCGAGTTACAGTCTGACATTTAACTGTAAGTCATTGTGCATGAGCTTAAAAACTTCGAATGTTTTTAATTTTAGCTCATGCCTGAGAAAACTTAATTTCTCGTTGTTAGGATAAGTTTATCATCGGCGATAAACTTTCCTCTCTTTGATGCACGGGTTACCATCTGATATTTAATGATAAACCATATATACGAGCTTAAAACCTTTGAATGGTTTTAGGGTAAGTTCGTGTCCAAGAAAACTTAATTTCTTGTTAAGAGGGTAAGTTATCGTTGCGTGGATAAACTTCCCTGTCTCTGAAGTCCGGGTCGTCGTCTGTCATTTAACGAGGAGCCATAGTGCATGAGCTTAAAAACTTGGAATGTTTTTTATATAAGCTCATGCCCGAGAAAAATGAATTTCTCGTTTTTAGGATAAGTTTACCATCGGCGATAAACTTTCCTTTCTTTGAAAAGCGAGTTATAGTCTGTGATATGACTATAAGTCCTTGTAAGCTTTAACCATGAATCCCCTGAGATACTAGTTTCTCTGATATCTGCTTCTTCAGCAACCAAACTCTGAGAGTGTCCTTAGTTGAACGGTATACAATGATTGGACCGCTTCGTTCTTTTGGAACATCAACTTTGGTACCTGCATTCTCATTAGGAGTTTGTATACTTTTGCATGGGTTAGAGATATCTATTTTAGAAGCACGTGGGGGTTCACGGTTTTCTTTTCTTGTGTCAGAGGTGGCCTGAGGGGATGATTCACTTGTCTTAGTTGGCAATCGTTTCCTTTTATAGAAAATCTTAAGTTCAGGCTTAAGTGATGTATCATCCTTTGCAATTTCCTCCCTAGTAGTCTTCGTAGAATCAGAGACAATCCTAGTTAAAGGGCACTCGTTTCCTACAAGAGTGAAAGTTCTACCAGTGGGGCGCCACATTTTACCAAAGGGTTTGATTTTAGCGACCCACTGAGATTTAAGTCTAGCACGGGAGTTCACCTCATTAAGTAGTTTCTTGATACAGGAGTCATGATTTGCCGTAAAGACACATTTTCTACATGTTTTACAAGTAGCATATTTGATGTCCGAGTAATTCCTAGATGATTGATCGATGCTCCTAGGAGACGTCATGCTACGGTTAGCAGTGTTGGGTGATCTAGAAGGCATCTGACTAGGTTGGACATTGCTATCTCTTACATGTGTCTTTTGAATAGCTTCCCTTTGACCAAAATCATGGCGCACATCAGTTGAACTAGTTCTAGACGTGTTCATTAAACTATTCTTAGAGAAACTAGGGGCAATCATGTGATGAGGTCTTGCTAAAACTGATTTAGTCACATTAGGCCTAGTTGGTGGAGTGACTGTTCTAGAAGTATGTCCCAAATCAACTTGGGAGGCAAACCGCGGTCTCGAGGATTGTGGTCGCTCGGATCTAAATGCAGTAGGTTGTCTGACAATCGGTTGTCTGACGAACTGATTTGTAGGCGGTTTCCCCAAGATTGATGGTTTTTCAAGCTTAGAGTCCACACTAGGTCCTTTACTTTTCCTTAACTCGTTTTTCAACGCAGCTATAGCAAAAACCTTTTCCTGTACTTGGGCCTTTAAAGTCTCATTTTCTTTGAGCAAGTAATCTTGGGATGCCAACTTAGATTCAAGCAGTTGAATTTGTTTCAAAAGATTATCCTTTTCAGCTTTAGAATCTAACACTTTTTGATCCAATTTTCTTTCAAGAACAACATTTGATTTTTCAAGTTTTTCAAAATATGTTTCAAATTTGTCCGTTTTCTTAGAAAATTCAAGTTTGGCATCCTCAAGATCTTTTGATTGCCGAGCTACGATCGTTTCGAGCTCTTTAATCTTGGAATCAGAAGTAGTCAATGAAGGAGTTATAGGATAATTATCATGATGTTTAGCATTCTGAACAATCTCTCCCCCATTATGACTTACATCGGATGAATCAGAAGTGGTATTGCTATCACTCTTTTCCATCCCATGTTTGTCATAATTAGGTTCAGAGTGCTCAATATGCGGCATATCATCAGCATATACATCATAAACAACATTACATTGTACCATGTTTGCCGGCTCTTCGTCATAAACGGGTACGGTGTCAGCAAAAGAGATCTCGTGAACAGTTCCTGACGTGCCACTGGTATCATGTTGTCCTCCTGATTCCGTGCTCTTGGCATTGATAGGCTCTAAGTTTTCAACCGTATGACCATTCTCCTCTTGCATCTGCGGCATTGATTCTTGCACTCCATTATCATACGTTTGCTGAAGTCGAGATCTTTCATAAATCGAAGACGAGACTGAAGTCATGAGTTTCAATATTGTATCACGAAAAACTCGAAGCTCGGTATGTGTATCTCGAAGAAATGATTGACAAAGCATCGAACTTTCAGACTTGATGATATTAAATTGGAGGAAAGGCGTGAGTTGTGTCACAAGAGCCTTATAAGCAAGTGCCGATGCAGAGTGATTAAAGTTTTCATTGTTGAGTTGCTCTGCCAGTTGGGTCAAGATGGTAAAAATTGAGTCGATGAATATATGACGATCTTGTCCAAAGATTGTCAAAAATTCGCTCCCTCCTTGAATCCCCGAAAGAGTGACAAGATGAGACTGAAGCATTTGAAAGGAAGTGATGCCATTATCACTAACTTTGTTTTGCAAATTATGCGATTCTCCCTCCTTCGATGTCGACTTCAAAAGATCCATTGAATTTTGTGGTTGTTCACGGAATATGACAAAACCAATGAAAGATCCGGTAAAAAATCTAAAAAAAAATCCTCGTATATAGCTCGTTACACGGCTCAAAAGTTGTTGTCGGCTCAAACGATGATAAAATAAACCAGAGACCAAATCAAAGTCGGCTTACTCAAAAAAAATAACGCCCGTCAACTAAATCTTGTCACTTGGACTCGTCACTTTTGACTCGTCACTTTTGACTCGTCAAATATTTTACCACTTTGTTTCTTTCGAAATATCCGCCTTAACACGATGTACTAATACCAAAAAATATCAATTGACAAAATATTCAAAATTAACTAAATTAAAAAATAACCGTTAAAATATATAAAAGGGGTAACTAAAAAAAATAAAATAAAAAATAAAAACTTAATTAAAAATCTAAAATAAAAAAATCTGAGATATTTTGAAAACAAAACTGATATCTTTAGAAAACAAATCGAGTATAAAATATTGACCACACGTGTAACAATCGTGTCCTAAAGAAATGAAAAGACGTGTCAAATGGTTGGTTTCTCCGTCCACACTCCACAAATAAATACACGGACTTTTGACTAAATAAAACCCTAAAATATCTCACTCACCCTAATTTATCTCATAAAATACGCAGCCTTAAGGTCGCTTAGTTCTCTCCGCCCAATCTTTTCATCCACACCTAAATATCCTCAATCAGATCTCCTCAATCAAACTCAACCACCTTAACCTTTACTGACACACATCAAAGTATAAACCCATCAAACAATCTTACTGATTTAATTCAAGGGAATATACAAGTCGATGAACGCTTCAAAGATCTATTCTCAATAGGTCTCGGGTAGGTTTTCTAATTTTTTTGTTTTGATTTGTTGTCTCTCTCTTCTGTAGCGTCTTTCTGGTGTGAGGGTCGAGAGTCTTGATCGAGTCTTGGGTGTGTTTATATGTGTTAAGAGTCGAGAGACGAGAGTTGGGTAGAGAGTATTCTGAGTGTGTGAGTTTTGGGTTTTGATGTGTCGAGAGTGAGGGTTTAGAGTCGGATGTGATATTGTGTGAGGATGTGGTCTGAGTCGGTTGAGAGATGTGTTGATTTCAAAACTAGCGAGTCTTGTGTGTGTCTTTCGGTTGAAGGTTAGTTGGTTGAGTCGAGACGAATGATGATGTGTTCGAGGGTGTAATGGGAGTCGAGGCTGTGTTTGAGTGTGAGTAGTCAGAAGGGTCGAGAGTTGAGAGGGTGGGTAAATGAGTCGAGGGTGGGGGTTTGAGAATGATGGTGTGCCGAGAGTCTGTTGTTGTTGGTTTGGGGGTGTTGAGATTGTGTGACGAGAGGTGAGTCTGTGAGTTGTGAGAGGTGTGGAGTCCGAGAGTTGTTTGTGTTGATGGGTTTGGTTGTCGAGTCAAGTGTCGAGAGTCAGACGAGGGAGTCTAGAGTGACGTCCGAGAGTCTAGTGAATCTAGGTCTAGAGTGTTTTGAGTGTGGAGTTTTTGTTTGAGTCAGTAAAGATTTTGTGAAGAGGTGTTAGTTAAGATGTCGAGGGAATGAGTCGATTTAAAAGACGATGACTTGCCCGTTGTATTTGAATTGACATGCTTCGTTCGGAAGTGTCATTCGTTCGGAAGAGTTCCGAATCGGAAGAGTTCCGAATCGGAAGATTTTGAATCGGAAGATTTTGATTCGGAAGATTTTGATTCGGAAGATTTCGTTCGGAAGAGTTCCGAATCGGAAGTGTTTGGTTCGGAAGAGTTTGGTTCAGAAGAGTTTGGTTCGGAAGTTTTCGGTTTGATTCGGAACTTAAAGTTTGATTCGGAACTTAGAGTTTGATTCAGAACTTAGAGTTTGATTCGGAACAATGAGTTTGATTCGGAACAATGAGTTTGATTCGGAACAATGAGTTAGAATCTGAACATTAGGAACAGTTTTAATGGGACTGAATTGACAGATGACCAAAAATAAACAGATGACCAAAAATTGACAGAAAAATATATAAAATACTGATTATATAAAAAAATAAAAAAAAATTATAGAAAACTGTATGAAAAACTGGATAAAAACGAAAATGGATAACCGATAACTGATAAACGACACAACTGATTAAAAAATTTATATAAAAAAAAACTGATTAAAAAAAAAATTAAAAAAAAATAATAGAAGAAAAAATTGATAAAAAATTTAGAAATTGATAAAATTGATAGATTTAAAAAAAAAACAAGAAAAAATACAAACTTTTTATAGAAATTGATGATTAAATTTGTGATTAAAAACAATAAAAAAATACAAACTTTTTATAAAACCACAAACTTTTTATGAAAAATACAAACTTTTTATGATCTAAAACATAAAAACACAAACTTTATATATAAAAAATACAAACTTTTTTAAAATTTAAGCATGATTAAATCAAAACCCACCAAAATCAAAAAGAAAATAAAAGCTAGAATAAACCAATCAAACCTTGGCTCTTGATACCAATTGAAGGTCTACGAGATCATTGGCCTATTCTACATGATGGATTTGATGGATTAATATGGTTGATTGATTGATAAATAAAGAAGAAGATGAAGGAAGGAGATGATGGAGTAGAGAGAGAAAGGAGAGAAGGGAGAGAGTTAGAGAGAGAAAGTGAAAATGGAATTATGATTAAGTGAAATGACAATCAACAACCCCTCCTAACATGCTAGGAGGGGATATATATAGCCCACCCTACATGTAGGCTATATGGACTATACACTAATTAAATAGATCACGAGCCCATTACATAATTATCGTTGGAGCGACCGATCCTTCATAAATACGTAAAAACGTATTTCTAACAATCTCCCCCTAAGGGAGGTCGCTCCAAGAAACAAAGTTCTAAATAGTCTATAACTCGTGATCTATACTAACTAAGATGTGACCGAGACTTTATAGGGAAAACGTATTTCCAACAATCTCCCCCTAAGGGAGGTCGCTCCAAGAAACAAAGTTCTAAATAGTCTATAACTCGTGATCTATGCTAACTAAGATGTGACCGAGACTTTATTGGGAAAAACGTATTTCCAACAAGATTAAGGTTCAATTTTAAATAAAATCGAAGTTGATTAGTGTGAGAACATAGCTTAAAACACACAAATATTAAATCCATAACACATCTTCATGAAAACTCATGAAGGAAAGGAAATACAAGAAAAGAAACACAAACTAACTATTACAAAGTTAGCTAAACTAGTTCTTGATAGATAGTCTTCCTTGGCTTGATTTTTTTTAAAAACATTTATTTTTAAAAAATCATCATTCATCTCCTAGGAGGTGGAGGCATGGAGAACAAGGTAAGCAAGAAGTCTTGCAACCTCCTATGAAGTTCAAACATCTTCATTCGTAGGTTTTGAATGATGTAGTTGTTATAGAGGCAACATGGACAACTAGCACCATGAGCTTCTAGAAAACCAAAGAAGTATGGATCACCCCTAAAGTAGGAAATGGGAACACCCAAAAGTGGAGTGTTTGATGGAGGAGGATGAGGAGGAGGCATGGTGTCCAAGGGTGAGATAGGTGAATTTGGTGGGGTGAAAGGTGAGGTAACCAATGGCTCAACAAAGTCATTCACAGTAGGAATGCTTTGGAGAGGTTGAGGGTTCACATCCATGAGAGGACAAGGGGTGAATGGTGAGGACAACTCATTCATCCTGGATTGGAATGAAGAGGAGGTAGAACCATGAGAATGGTTAGTGCCATAAGTTGAGCTTGTCTTGCATGGTGCGATAGGTGTTAATGGTGATGAAGAAATGAGAATTTGAGAAATCTCACTCTTGGGTGTATGAAAAGATAAAGAATCAAGTTTAGGAAACTTGATTTTGATCTTAAGGTTTCTTTTGGATGAGGATTGTTTGGACGAATTTGATGATCTTGTGGACACCATGGTTGTGTGTCTATGTTTAGAAGAGGGTTTAAAGGATAGAGAAGAAGATTAATCAATGGAGGTTTTAGAAGGGAAGGAGGTGATCTAAACTAGTAATGGGTTAAAAATGATTTTACATCCTTTGGATAAGGGAATGGCAAGTTGATAGAATCCCCAAGGATGATGCACAAGTCAAATTTGATGCTATGTTGGCCCAACAGTTGGGTGAACAGGAGAGAATGAGGGGATTAGGTAATGGGGATATTGAAGCTCATATTGGCTCAGAATCTGAGAGCTTAAGAATGGGTGGTGAGGATGGTAGTGATGAGGAAGAAAGCAGTGGTCATGGTTCTAATGCTAATATGGAGGAAGAACCAGAGAAGTTGGAGTATGGAGAGGGTGAAGCTGCTTTAGTCTCTCCAAGTTAATTTTGAGATACCTACTATTTGTGACATATATTTCAGGTATGAGAGGGAGGTTTTGGAGAATAATGATATTCCTTTGACTGACAAGGTTTGGGGGATGGAGATTATGATAAGAGTTCAAAGGGATTGCAGAACCATTTTGGAAAACAAGGCAAACAGAGTGTTGAGTGAGAACAAGACTGCTATAAGAGAATTGTATTATATGCTTCTAAGATGTCACTAGACTGGGTGGACATATACAAAGCTTAGGAAGCTATCATTTGAGCAGTTGGAATGTTTTGCTTATCCAATTTGGGATTATGTTTGTGAAGCTAACACATACAGGTTGCTTTCTGTTGAGAGACAAGAAGAAATTGAAGAGGAGTTGAAGATAAAGAAGGCATTTATTGCTCCTAGGCCTGTGAAGAATGGAGTAAAGTTTCAGTTCCCTGAGTTTAGCCCATTGGACCTAAGATATAATGAGGGTCCTTTAAAGAAGAATATAGAGCTTTCACGTTTGGAAGCTAGTGATCTTGCTGCTGTGGTTCTACTTGACTTCAAGAATCCTATTGTTAAGTATGAAGAAGATCCTACAACTGGTTTTTGGGTGATCACAAGGTATGGGGACAAAGTTCATATGTTCACATCTTTTATGTCCCTGTTTGGCAGCATTGATAGAGAATATTTGGAGACTCTTTGTAGTCTGTTGAAGGAGAAGTATGAGGTTGAAGCACCTACTTCTCAAAATGGAATAAAGATATGGACAACATTCAAAAGAATGTTTGACCATGATGAAGCAGATCTAGTATGGCTGGATTTGGGTGATTTAAGCACTTTGGAGTGGCGTTTGTACTCGGCTGTTGGTACTTTTCATCTCTGCACAACAAAGTTTTCAGAATTCTTGCTAGTTGATAGGAAGTATCCTTGGTCTCAAGAAGTTTTGAAGAAAACTATGAGCGCCAAGCTTAAAGTAGACTACACCAGTGGAATAGCAGTTGACTAAATGAGATTTCTCATTTCTCAATTGTCAGAATAGATTTTATTTGTAAGAATCCTCTCCATGTTTTGTTTTATTCAGAAACTTGATGATTATGGGTAATATCAAGTTTAAGGGAGGATTGTTAGGAATAAAATTAGTTAAGTCTACTAGTCGCTGGCAAAGGATATCTAGCCGCTGACAAGGTGTTATCAAGCCGCTAACAGAATAGGCCCAGACAAGATTTATCAAGCCGCTGTCAAGTTTTGCAAGTCAATATGTTTTGATATATTAGGAAGATATGTATGAATATTGTATTTTCTATGTTTATCTTAGTATATATTCCTAGAATAGTTGACACGTTTACTTTGTGTACAAGGATCCTTGTGCTTATAAAAGGAGGCCTTTGGGTTAAGGTTTGATATATTTTCAATCACTGTTCTCATCGTTGTTATTAATCGAAGTTGAAAGTTTAGTATACGTCTTTGTTATTTGTTATTTGTGCTAAGTATTAAATTCCGCATAATACTTAGTTTGTTGAATATACAAAGTTTCTTAAACATATTATACTTGAACTAATCTCAATAATACACAAGTTTATTTGATCTAAGTTTGGGATCAACATCGACAGTTAAGGATAGGTCTTCGATTGTTGGTTTTGTAAAATTCAAGATCGAAGGTTTGTATGTGTTTTTTTCCTTCCATCGCAGGTGACAAGTGAGGAAGAAGAAGACGTTGGTTGGTTTTTGTGTATAAAAGTCAACCGAGTATTACAAAGGGTTTTATCTCTTTGGGCCTAAGGTTTTTTTATATCTTTGTTTGGTCCAAAACTGTACTACAAGTGGTATAAAGAGCTCGTTTCGAGGTCTCGCTGGTTGCTAGGAATCATCGTTGAAGGTGCTTGTTGGTCGGATCGCGATCACCAAGGAGGAGCAACAGGTTTTCGATTGAAAGGGGTTCTTCTTGTGCGTTCGATTGAAAGAGTTTTCTTCGATCGAAGGTTTGGTGGTGGTGGTGTTTATTTCCGCCATTGTTATAAACAAGAAGAAAGAGTCGTTGTGTGGTTTGAACTAAAAGTCAACGACAAGATAATATTTCAAAGGGCTTGTTTTTTTAGGCCAATAGTTTTTGGGCAAGATTTACTTTTGGCCAAAACTGTACTAGGCTAAAGGTTATATTAGTATTTTTTTGTTTGATTTAACATATAAATAGTATTAATACTTTGAAGTATTTACACAAGGGGACTTCGTAGTTCGTGATTGTGAGGGTTAATATATCACAAGGTTTAGCGAATTATCAATGGGAATTTGTCGCTTTGTGATTGCGAAGGTTTATCACAAGGTTTAGCAAATAACAAAGGGATAACGAAGCGTTCAAGACTTGTCGAGGTTGCAAGATTTCTTATGTTATTAGAGATCGGGTTTACAAAATTAAAAGTACGACAAGGGTTACTTCAAAAGGCGTCGGGTACTTTCTTGATTCAAGGGTTGTCGATTTCTTGGATAGGTTAATTTCCAAGGTTCAGTCGATATTTGAGTAAGAAAGGGTTTTTTTCTTTTGAAGGGTTACTTGTTTTGATCGATTTTATAAGATTCTTATCTTAGGGTTATATCGATAAAGCAAGGGTGTTTTACACACAGGATACTTTGTTAGATCGTGTTTTTGTTTAGGTAAATTCACATAAGGTTAAACGTTTAGAAAAGGGTTAACATTAGATGAAGCTAAGCAAATTTGACATCGAGAAATTGGATGGGAAGAATGACTTTGGGTTATGGCAGGTAAGGATGAAGGCTTTGCTGAAACATTTGGAATTAGATGCAGCATTGGAGGAATTACCCACCACCACAAATAGTGGCTTACGATAATGTCATTCAGAAAAAGGCTTACAACGCATTGATCTTGTGTTTGGATGATCGGGTCCTACGGGAGATCACCAAGGAGACGACTGCAGCGGGGATTTGGAAAAAGTTATAGACTTTATACATGACAAAGTCTTTAGCTAATCGTTTGTATTTGAAGAAAAAGTTATATACTTTTCAAATGCATCAAGGTAGGAGTCAGTCTGAACATATTGATGAGTTTCACAAGCTCGTAGGTGACTTAGCGGTAGATACTGCTATATCGGATGAGGATCAGGCATTATTATTATTCACATCTTTACCATCGTCTTACGATAATTTCGTAGAGACTTTGTGTCACACCTCACCATGACGGAACATGGGGCGCGACGTATGGATATCATCACAACATGGCGTGTCTATAGAGACAACTATATGAAATAAGAAATGTCATAAAAATGGTGACACGAAGGTCATGACAATATCTCCACAAATGCAAGGGGTCTAGGTAAGTAAGTAACAGTCCTACTTCTTACCCAAGACAACAAATAACATACCAACAAACAAATGTGTGCCACAGTATCACTTATTAAAAGGACAATCAAATAAAAACTAAGAAGGAAACGGGGATTCTCCTTCTATATGCAATCCTAAGCTTCTCCAATCCTAGCCACTTACGTGATACTATGCTTAACCATAGTATCACCTGAAAGAGACACTAAAACACGTCAACATAAAGTTGGTGAGAGTCATAGGTTTAGACTCCAACACTAAATCAGTTACAAGCTGTGAATAACAATCATCAACAAAAGAACATATGGACAATGTGTTACAATTATGTATTAACAACTATCAATCAAGACCAATCATACCAAACAAATCCAAGGCTCCTACCTTGCCAAACAACATCATGGTACCTTAGATGATCACCCTATGTACCTATCCCAAGGCCACTACCTTGGCAAACCACAAGGCCACTACCTTGTCAAACCACAAGGCCACTACTTTGTCAAACCACAATAACATATCAAAAATCGCATAGCAGTTAATCACATAAATGTACACACAAGTCCATCACAACCATAAAACATTCACAGCAACAATTTAGAAACAACTCAAGACAGTGTCTCTTCCATCCCATCTGGAAGTCAAAACAAAGATAAACATGGGACTATGAACACTCACCTGATAGCTCCTTCACACGTCTTTGCACTAGCAACAAGCTAACAAACCAAAAACACGAAATCAATAAACGAACCAATCACTAAGATGGCTCATTAACCTATGATGGACATCTAGCCTATTCTCACATATATACCTCATTAATAAGCTCTAATTACCCCATTACCCTTCCTTAACAAGTTCTTAACTTGGTTAAGTTTAATAACTAACCCGTTCGTATTTTACCCAAAACAGTCCCAGTTTTAGGTCTCAAAACTTTAGGTCAAACGCCCACTTAAACCTACCCATGGTTTCTGTAAAAGGAATATTCATACCCTTACATATGTTGGCTAACACCTCCCACTTGCCCTAACCTTAAAGCTACTGTTAAGGCCCCGATATATATATATCTACTTTTGTAATTCCAGATTTCCTGATTTTAAATGTACTAAAAGTTTGTTACCATTAAGGGGTCTTACCCTAAACCACCACCTTAGCCCAAGTGCAGATATTAACTAAAATATATAAACCATCTCTCGCGTTCGTGAGAAGATCCCAATGCAACCCTAAGTGCCCCAAACAACCCAAAACTTAAAAAGAAAACAGGCTGAATTCAAAACTATTTTGACCTCCGACTGTTGTAACCTGTTTTTGACCCACTTCCCGACCTACAATTTAGTTCTCGTTTCTTGCATTGGAAAGCCACTTCAAATAGCTTTCCAGGGGTACTTGGATCGTAAAATAAGAGTTTATAGAACTCCCGATATGATCAAAACAATTGACTCAAAATCTGCCCAGTTTTTAAAAACGGGTTTTAAACAAATTGAACTAATTAATTACCCATAACCCCATCTAATACAAGCCCTAGATTATATGATCATCCCAATATGATTATAACATCATTAATTTACTGATTTTATATAAACCCTAACCCTAATCCATCATAAGAATGATTAATTTAATCATAAAAACAATTCAATCAAAAAGGTTTAAGAAGGTTTACCTTTAATTAAATGGAGAATGAAAAAAAATACTGAAAACCCTAAAAGCTCTCTTATGCCGTCGACTGGATGTTCCAGGAGAAAAAAAATATGATTTGTTTTGGTGTAAGGGTTCCTTATATAACAAAAGTCCTAGCCCAACCCAAACACTACTTACCTTAAATCCCCTTTTTTCCTTTTTTTTTGTTTAGGCCGGCCTAATAACCGCCTATATACATATTTATATTTTTTTTTCTTTTTTATTGTTAAATAATATGTTACTAACATTACCTTAATTTGTCTTAATTTATTACAGCTCCTAAAGCTTCCAAAACCCCAAAACCGTAAAACTAGTCAATTTTACGCGTTTTATCGTAAAAGACGTAAAATATACACTTTTAAAAAAAATCTCAAATTTTTAAATAAACTTTATAACTATGTCCTAAATGACTTAAAACCATCCCGAAAAATATTCATATGGCTAATTACCTTATCCGATACCTCTAAATGCTAAACCGTAAATCCTAAAAAAATACACTATTACTATAATACTTATACGTAAACGTAACCACCAAAATACCACCATTTCATTTCATAGTCACTAATTGTGATCTCATGAACATGAACTAACCGTACCTCGATTAACTTATGAGTACTCTATACTCATAAACAATAATCATACCAACCTCGTTCACACAACATAAACACGTAAGCACAAAAAATCAAGTAGTCACACATAAAATAACCTAAAAGTAAGACCAAGTGACGAACCTCAAAACCACGGTTGTCACATCACTCCCTCCTAATAGAAATCTCGTCCCGAGATTTACTCCTTAGGATCGTCATTAACGAACAGCTGAGGATACTTACTCCTCATAAACTCTTCCCGTTCCACGTGAACTCCGGTCCACGTTTAGAATTCCACCTAACCTTAACTAACGGTATCTTACTTCTTTTCAAGGTTTTAACTTCACGGTCCATAATCTCTATCGGCTCTTCAATAAAACGAAGGCTCGCATCTATACTAATATCGTCCACCGACACTTGCAAGTCAGTTCTTGCTAAGCATTTCCTCAAGTTTGAGACATGAAACACATCATGTACACTACTTAACTCTTCCGGTAATCTCAACCTGTATGCCACTAGCCCAATCCTTTCAAGGATTTCAAATGGCCCCACAAATCTAGGTGCTAACTTCCCTTTCTTCCCGAACCGCATCACCCCTTTCCATGGTGAAACCTTTAGCATCACCTTGTCCCCAACCTCAAATTCCAACGGCTTACGCCTCTTGTCCGCATAGCTCTTTTGTCGATCTCTAGCTGCCTTTAATTTTTCCTTAAGCACGGTAATCGCATCCGTAGTCTCCTGTACCATCTCCGGTCCAATTAGTTGGCTACTTCCTACTTCAGCCCATAACAGCGGTGACCTACACTTCCTACCATAGAGTGCCTCAAACGGTGCACACTCTATACTAGCATGGTAGCTATTATTGTACGAGAATTCTGCCAACGCCAGATGATTCTCCCAACTTCCTCCAAAATCTATCACACATGCTCTTAACATGTCCTCCAGTGTTTGTATAGTCCTCTCACTCTGTCCATCCGTCTGTGGATGATAAGCTGTGCTCATATCCAACCTCGTACCCAAGGCCTTCTGCAATAGCCCCCAAAATCTAGACGTAAACCTGCTATCTCTATCTGATATGATCAACACCGGTACTCCATGTTTTGCCACCACATGTTCCAAGTATTTCTTGGCAAACCTTTCCATCTTATCATCCTCCTTCATTGCCACAAAATGGGCAGACTTAGTCAGTCTGTCCACTATTACCCAAATCATATCATTTCCACTGTTAGACCTTGGCAGTTTTGTAATGAAGTCCATGGCAATATTCTCCCACTTCCATTTAGGAACCTCTGGTTGTTGCAGTAACCCTGACGGTCTTTGATGTTCAGCCTTCACCTTGGAGCAAGTCAAACATTCACTAACGTACAAAGCTACATCCTTCTTCATTCCTGGCCACCAATACATATCTCTCATGTCCCGATACATCTTATCAGCTCCTGGGTGTATCTAATACCTCGACGTATGAGCTTCATCCAATATCACCTTCCTTGTATCGCTAAACAACGGAACCCAGATTCTATCCAAGTAATACTTGCAACCATCTCCTCTTTCTTCCATGTATTGATCCATAGTATGTAGATTTTCTTCAACCAGCCTTTCTTCCTTCACGGCCTCTACTTGTGCTGCCCGAATTCTATCCTTAATAGTTGTCTGAATTGTTATGCTCATTGCCCTTACTCTCTTTGGTTTTAGCCTCTCCTTCCTACTTAGCGCATCCGCCACCACATTAGCCTTCCCAGGGTGATACTTAATCTCACAGTCATAATCACAAAATAACTCCAACCATCGTCTCTGCCTCATGTTCAAATCTTTCTGATCAAAGATGTGCTGCAAACTTTTGTGGTACGTAAAGATCACACTTTTCGTCCCGTACAAGTAATGTCTCCATATCTTGAGAGCAAAGACTACAGCTCCTAGTTCCAAGTCATGTGTGGTGTAATTCTTCTCATGGTTTTTCAATTGTCGTGATGCATAAGCTATGACCTTGTCTCGCTGCATAAGAACACATCCCAAACCCTGGTTGGACGCATCACAGTAAACCACAAAATCTTCCACCCCTTCTGGTAAAGACAAGATAGGATCATTACACAACCTATCCTTTAGTGTCTGAAACGCATGTTCTTGCTCTTCGCCCCATTCATACTTCTGATTCTTTTGGGTCAACAGTGTCAAAGGCTTTGATACTCTAGAGAAATTTTCTATAAATCTCCTGTAATATCCTGCCAAGCCTAAGAATGACCTTATTTCTGACGGTGTAGTAGGTGCCTTCCAATCCTTTACTGATTCAATCTTCTTTGGGTCTACATGTATGCCATCATTATCGATTACATGCCCCAGAAATTGTACCTCTTGTAGCCAAAATTCACACTTGGAGAACTTCCCATAAAGTTTCTCCTTCCTGAGCAGCTCCAATACCGATCTCAAATGTTGGTTATGCTCCTCCTCCGTCTTAGAGTAGATAAGTATGTCATCAATGAAGACTATGACAAATTTGTCTAGATATGGCTTGCACACTCGGTTCATTAGATCCATGAACACTGCTGGCGCGTTTGTCAATCCAAATGGCATAACGGTGAATTCAAAGTGTCCGTACCTTGTTCTGAACGCGGTCTTTTGTATGTCCTCCTCACAGACCCTTAGTTGGTGATAACCGGACCTAAGTTCAATTTTTGAGAAGTACCTTGCTCCTTGCAGCTGATCAAATAAATCGTCAATCCTTGGGAGAGGATAACGGTTCTTAATGGTCAGCTTGTTCAACTCCCGATAATCAATACACATTCGAAAAGATCCATCCTTCTTCTTGACAAATAGCACCGGCGCTCCCATGGAGAAGAACTTGGTCGAATGAAACCCTTATCCTGTAATTCCTTAAGTTGCTCGGCTAATTCTTGCATCTCTGACGGTGCTAGACGATATGGTGACTTCGCTACGGGTGTTGCCCCGAGTACTAAGTCAATCTTAAACTCTACTTGTCTCACCGGTGGTAACCCCATCAAGTCATCCGGGAATACATCGACGAACTCTCTTACTACTCGAATCTTATTGATTTGTGGCTCATCATCCTTGGCATTCATAAGGGACCTGGTCTTCTTCTCATTCCTTTCTCCGTACACGTATAACACCTTCATATCACCTATGGGTATCTTAACAATCTTTTCATGACACATTAGCTCAGCCCTATGCTTCGATAACCAATCCATCCCAATGATTACATCGAAGCTCCCATGTCCTAGAGGGATTAAATCTATGGTGAACTTAAATTCTCCCAACTCTAATTTGCAGTTCAAAAATATCTCATCTACTTCTTCTTGCTTACCACTAGCTATTTCAATCACATATCCTGGTTTCGCTACACTAGGGTTCATATCTAACAAAGGCATGAACTGAGACGACAGAAAACTAAAATCTGCCCCAGAGTCAAAAAGAATCGTAGCGAGGTGATTGTTAACATAAAACGTACCCGTGACTACATTCGGGTCCTGAACCGCTTCTACTGCATTTGCAAGGTAAACCCTGCCTCCATTCCGATTTCCCCTATTCTGATTTCCCTCGTTCCTGTTCCAGTTCCAATTCCCAGTGTTCCCATTGTTGCGGTTAGCATTGTTCCGGTTTCCACCGCCTTGGTTTCCTCGACTTCCATCCAAAGCTAACTGGCCTCTGCCCTGGTTGGTTGCTCCAACCAATCTAAGACACTCCCTCTGGAAATGCCCGGGTTGTCCACACTCAAAACAATTTCCGCCGGTGACATTCATCCTTACAGACTGGATTGGTGTTGCGTTTCTGTAGGTGCGTCACATTTTCTGGCAAAGTGTCCCGGTTTCTGGCAATTGTAGCATGTCTGGCATGGTGTACCTCTTGGATGGAACCTAGAGCAAGTTCGGCAGGCAGCATTGTTGTTGTTCGGTTTTCCAGAACCTTGAGGTACCCTCATGGCAAAATTTCTTCCATCTTTCGCCTTCTTAGCATTCTTCCAGTTGGTGTCAGGCGACTTCGCGGCTTCTGGCTCCTTTCTTTTATCTCCCGCCTTGACCAAAGTTCCACTAGATACCGCCTCCTCAGTAAGTATTCCTGCCGTTAGTATGGCCTGTTGTATTGTGTTAGGCTGAGTAGCCTTAATCATTACCCTGATCTGAGGAGGTAATCCAACAATGTACCGCTTAATCTTGTTCGCCTCAGGGGTAACCAAATGGGGAACCAGCTTTGCCAATTCATGGAAGCGATCTGTGTAATCTGCATGAGCCGCTCCAACCATAGCATGTCCCCAAAACTCATTTTCCAGCTTCTCCATCTCATTGCTTGGACAAAACTCCGTAGTCATAAGAGCTTTAAAATCGGCCCAAGCCATAGCATTTGCAGCAACTCTTCCCCTTGCTTTAACTTGGGTGTTCCACCAAGTTAAAGCCTTCCCTACCAGTGAACCAGTTACGTACATGACCATTTGATTTGGTAAGCATCCACTCATCTGAATTACATTCTCCATCTTCTCAATCCATTGGGTAAGTACTACCGCACCGCCCTTCCCATCATACTCTCTTGCACCACAAGAAGTGAATGCCTTATAGCTACAACCATTGTTTCCACCTTCTCCTTGACCATTGTTGTTATTATTGTTGTTCAGGTTGTTAGTCACCTGATGAACAATGGTTGGTATTATGTTGGCCATTTGAGCAGCAATCAAAGTAGCCAAGTCAGGATTTCCATTACCATCACTTCCACCAGCACCATTTCGCGTGTTCACCATGCTGACAGTAAAAACATGACACCCGTTAACAACTACCAGAATACTCCACATAGTATACTTACCACCATACATACGCCTAATCATAATCATACATACTACCAACATATGCTATACAAGCATGTATCAATTCTCTTTCATGCAATCATACTTGAAAGTCTAGTGGTGTTGTGGCACATATATAATTATGTAGGCCTCCATTATTATACATGTTCCCTTTCACCAATGTACTCCCTCCTATGATGACACTTATAATAAATTAATACTACACATAACACATAATCCATCGACTCACAAGCACATAAACACACAAAATAAAATCCAAAACTCCATTTATTAAAATAACATAGTCAAAACTTGAAACATCACAAATCCATGGTCTAGCTAAACTAGCGTAGACATAATCCAAACGAAAACATAAATAATTTTAAGGCATGCCGTCCATAAGAGTCAAAAAATTTAAAACAAATAACTATTGGATGCAGTGGATTCGGTATTGGATTCGGTATCGCTTACTTCTCCTTCATTATTGTTATCCCATGAATAAACTGGTTTAGTCTTGACAGTCCTCAATAGTACCTCCTTATTCCCTTCCTTAGATGTTATTGTTAGGACTGTCTTATATACCCACGCCCGGTTCACTTTTGCCCTAGACATGTGTTCTATCGCCTCACATGGATACCACGCCTCTGGAATTTTCCTTCTATAGTTTGCACGTACGTTGCATCTTAACCTCCTAATTCCAGTGACTTGCACCACTATTTGTCTCTCAGAAGGCATGACTTAAACATTAAAAGAAAATATCACTCCTCAGGTACATAGTATAACATAACAAAAAAAACAGATGCTATCATGCATTAAATCATAAATCACAACATACATTTTCTAGCAAAGTACCAAGATGACTAGCGTGGACGATGGTAGTTAAACCCGCACTAGTCAAAACCCGAAAGGAAAATATTATGTGGTCAAGTATGAACCATATTAGTTCCTAACTTAACAACATCGCAAAATAACATTCAAACACATCAATTATTATAAAATGCACACATACTCCTATGACGCCTATATGCAGGGACCCTTAAGCTATAGACTAGGCTACGCGACTAGGCAACCTAATTCTCTATAACCACTGTCTCTGATACCATTCTGTCACACCCCACCATGGCGGAACATGGGGCGCGACGTATGGATATCATCACAACATGGCGTGTCTATAGAGACAACTATATGAAATAAGAAATGTCATAAAAATGGTGACACGAAGGTCATGACAATATCTCAACAAATGCAAGGGGTCTAGGTAAGTAAGTAACAGTCCTACTTCTTACCCAAGACAACAAATAACATACCAACAAACAAATGTGTGCCACAGTATCACTTATTAAAAGGACAATCAAATAAAAACTAAGAAGGAAACGGGGATTCTCCTTCTATATGCAATCCTAAGCTTCTCCAATCCTAGCCACTTACGTTCTCATGCTTAACCATAGTATCACCTGAAAGAGACACTAAAACACGTCAACATAAAGTTGGTGAGAGTCATAGGTTTAGACTCCAACACTAAATCAGTTACAAGCTGTGAATAACAATCATCAACAAAAGAACATATGGACAATGTGTTACAATTATGTATTAACAACTATCAATCAAGACCAATCATACCAAACAAATCCAAGGCTCCTACCTTGCCAAACAACATCATGGTACCTTAGATGATCACCCTATGTACCTATCCCAAGGCCACTACCTTGGCAAACCACAAGGCCACTACCTTGTCAAACCACAAGGCCACTACCTTGTCAAACCACAATAACATATCAAAAATCGCATAGCAGTTAATCACATAAATGTACACACAAGTCCATCACAACCATAAAACATTCACAACAACAATTTAGAAACAACTCAACACAGTGTCTCTTCCATCCCATCTGGAAGTAAAAAACAAAGATAATCATGGGACTATGAACACTCACCTGATAGCTCCTTCACACGTCCTTGCACTAGCAACAAGCTAACAAACCAAAAACACGAAATCAATAAACGAACCAATCACTAAGATGGCTCATTAACCTATGATGGACATCTAGCCTATTCTCACATATATACCTCATTAATAAGCTCTAATTACCCCATTACCCTTCCTTAACAAGTCCTTAACTTGGTTAAGTTTAATAACTAACCCGTTCGTATTTTACCCAAAACAGTTCCAGTTTTAGGTCTCAAAACTTTAGGTCAAACGCCCACTTAAACCTACCCATGATTTCTGTAAAAGGAATATTCATACCCTTATATATGTTGGCTAACACCTCCCACTTGACCTAACCTTAAAGCTACTGTTAAGGCCCCGATATATATATATATATATATCTACTTTTGTCATTCCAGATTTCCTGATTTTAAATGTACTAAAAGTTTGTTACCATTAAGGGGTCTTACCCTAAACCACCACCTTAGCCCAAGTGCAGATATTAACTAAAATATATAAACCATCTCTCACGTTCGTGAGAAGATCCCAATGCAACCCTAAGTGCCCCAAACAACCCAAAACTTAAAAAGAAAACAGGCTGAATTCAAAACTGTTTTGACCTCTGACTGTTGTAACCTGTTTTTGACCCACTTCCCGACCTCCAATTTAGTTCTAGTTTCTTGCATTGGAAAGCCACTTCAAATAGCTTTCCAGGGGTACTTGGATCGTAAAATAAGAGTTTATAGAACTCCCGATATGATCAAAACAATTGACTCAAAATCTGCCCAGTTTTTAAAAACGGGTTTTAAACAAATTGAACTAATTAATTACCCATAACCCCATCTAATACAAGCCCTAGATTATATGATCATCCCAATATGATTATAACATCATTAATTTACTGATTTTATATAAACCCTAACCCTAATCCATCATAAGAATGATTAATTTAATCATAAAAACAATTCAATTAAAAAGGTTTAAGAAGATTTACCTTTAATTAAATGGAGAATGAAAAAAAATACAGAAAACCCTAAAAGCTCTCTTATGCCGTCGACTGGATGTTCCAGGAGAAAAAAAAATATGATTTGTTTTGGTGTAAGGGTTCCTTATATAACAAAAGTCCTAGCCCAACCCAAACACTACTTACCTTAAATCCCCTTTTTTCCTTTTTTTTTTGTTTAGGCCGGCCTAATAACCGCCTATATCCATATTTATATTTTTTTTCTTTTTTATTGTTAAATAATATGTTACTAACATTACCTTAATTTGTCTTAATTTATTACAGCTCCTAAATCTTCCAAAACCCCAAAACCGTAAAACTAGTCAATTTTACGCGTTTTATCGTAAAAGACGTAAAATATACACTTTTAAAAAAAATCTCAAATTTTTAAATAAACTTTATAACTATGTCCTAAATGACTTAAAACCATCCCGAAAAATATTCATATGGCTAATTACCTTATCCGAGACCTCTAAATGCTAAACCGTAAATCCTAAAAAAATACACCATTACTATAATACTTATACGTAAACGTAACCACCAAAATACCACCATTTCATTTCATAGTCACTAATTGTGATCTCATGAACATGAATTAACCGTACCTCGATTAACTTATGAGTACTCTATACTCATAAACAATAATCACACCAACCTCGTTCACACAACATAAACACGTAAGCACAAAAAATCAAGTAGTCACACATAAAATAACCTAAAAGTAAGACCAAGTGACGAACCTCAAAACCACGGTTGTCACACTTTGCTATATGGTCGGGATACTTTGAAGCTAGAAGACGTGATCGCGACACTTAATTCTAGGGAACTTCAGAAGATGACGGAAGCAAAGGGTGATGGTGTTGAAGGGTTGTATGTGAGGGAGAGATCTAGTCAGAGAGATATGGAGCAGGGTGCAAATAGTTCGTGGTCAAGGTCACAAGGAAGGAGCGACAAACTCAAGTGTTATATATGTCAGTTTAAGGATAATTTGAAGAGGGATTGTCCCATGTATAATCACAAGAAATCTCAAGGTTTTGTCAGGATTAAAGATCATGTATCTGCTTCTAGTGCTGGCTATGAGTGTTGATGAACTTTTGGACTAGATCATGGATTCAAGGGACTCATACCATATGACACATAGGAGAGATTATTTGGTTGATTTTAAGGAGTATGACGGTGGTAATGTACTGCTAGGTGATGGCAGGGAATGCCGTGTGCGGGGGACAGGTAAGGTTCGAGTACGAATGAGGGATGGGTCAAGTTTCGTGTTGGACAACGTCAGGTATGTTCCGGAATTAAGACGAAACTTGATATCGCTGGGCACTCTTGAAAAAGAGGGTTTTATCGTGAAGATACAGTCGGGCAAGATCAAGGTTATAAAGGGTTCGCTGGTGGTACTATCAGGAACAAGAAAGACTAATTGTGTATATACCCTGAACGGTCAGGCTGTGACCGGGAAGACAATGAAGGGTAGTAAGCAGTTAGGAAAATTTCAGACTGGGTGGAAGATCAAGACGGGTAATGTTCTTGATTCTTGTAATCAAAAGTCTACAAAACAATGTATGAAGAGTGGGGTCGCCAAACATTTGGATGTTGTAAGGTTACAACAGCAGAATGGGTTTGTTGAGAAGACGAAAGTGACACTCTTGGATAAGCTACATTGTTTTCTGATTTAAGGTTTTTTGGACAGAGGATACAACCATGTCTACATATAATAGGTCACCATCAACAACGATTGGATTTAATAAGACCATAGATATGTTTGGGGTTTTTGGTTGGCTTGCTAGTATTGAGCAAGGGATGCTTGAACTGGTTAAGGTCAAGTGCATATTCTTGGGATACCATAAAAGGTATGAATGTTTATCAACTTTGGAAGTTAGATGCCGTTACTTCAAAGGGAGTGCTTTACAGGAATATGGGTTTCAATGAAAGCGGGCAATACAAGAAAATTTTCATTGGTTCTAGTGTATGTACAAGTTCAGTGCATGTGTTGCAAGGAGTTGAGTTTGAGGTGGAATCTCGGGAGGATCATGAATTTAAGGTGGAACCTCGGGGGAATGTTGATCATGTAGATGTTCCAAAGGAAGTACAAACTCAAGATTTGATATACTATCATCTAACACGTGATAGGGAGCAACACTTAGCACGGGAACTATTCAAGTATAGAGAAGACAGTAATGAGGTTGCTTTTGCAATTGCTGCAGTGGAGAAGATTTATGCACATGAGTCATTGACTTTCAACGATTATAGTTGCTTATGAGGTTCTTTCCAAGTGGATGGCTGGATTGAAAGAAGAAATGGATACTCGGTTAAATGTGTATGTGCTCAGCAACGGTTGTCGGAAAAGCAGTGACGACAGATACGGTTATTAGTGGGAGTATACACCAGCTATGTTTATACATCTATTTCTCTATATAGATTGTATGGTATTTTGTTGCGGATGTAAGGGTGAGATCTCGGTTATCAAGGGTTTGCTGGTAAAAGCAAAGGGAAATATATTTGGTATTAAGATCATCAGGAATCAGAGTGGTAATACTCTGAGGGTGTCATAGTCCAGGTTTTACAACGAAAAGTTGGTACAGACTTTGTTGAAGGGACACTCCATACTGTCGTTGAAGGATAGTCTATCAGGGGATTGTGATGTGGAAAAGAATAGTAATTGGTCATATATATATATATATATATATGGTTGGAAGCCATGAGTATCAGGTGGTCTGTACGAGACCCGACATAGCATCTGGGTATGTTGGATGGGTTTGATCGTGGATTACAGACAAATGTACAAGTTTTTGTGGATTTTGACTACACCATAAGTAGATCGATCACTGTCATGGGTAGATCAATCACAGAGTACGGGTTACTGATACATGGATGTGCGAGGAGCTGGGAAGCTAAGTTGCAGCACACGGAGGCTTTGTGGACAACTAAAGCGGAGTATATGACACTTACGGAGGTTGTGAAAGGAGCTATTTGGCTAAGGGGATTCTTGGAAGAGTTAGGCGTGAAGCTTAACACTGTTGCAGTTAATTGTGATAATCCTTGCGCGATTCTTTTATCGTGGAATCATGTTTTTCATGATAGGACTAAGCGCATCAATGTGCGTTATCACTTTATCAGAGGAGTCTTGGATGCAAAGACGGTTGAAGTTCTGAAGGTGGGTGTTGAACACAATGTTGCGGATGCCTTGTCAAAGATGATACCTAGACGCGAGTTACAACACTGCTTGGAGTTGCTGAGTGTTGGGATAGGCTAATATAAGCCTAAAGTGGAAATTGTTATGTTATAGTCTTTATTAGCCTAAGTCTTGTTTAAGGAATAGTTTACGAGTATCTTAAATAGCTAATAGCAATAAAGGTCGGTTGGTTGTTCGAAGCTCAACCCGACCCGTAGGACTTTGTAATAGTCGGTTCCCCTCATCTCTATAAAAGGAGGTGAGGGGAAGGGCTTCACAACGCATTCGTTATCAATAAATCTAATTGTTCGATTAGGAATGATTTTTTTTATTCAATTAGTAATGAATATGAAAACCTTACTTGAATGATTGATGTTGTGAATTATTAACTTACGAACAACGATATTCGCTAAACAATGAGCAACAAGATACGAAGCACATAATTAAATCGGACAGCAGGGAAGAGAACGGATAAAGAACAGACTTTGAGAAAAACTAAGGGAGGATCAATTTTGTTTTTATAATTGGCTTGATTATTAAAGGCTTCTTGGTCTAGCGGTATGTGAGTGATCCTCTAAAATAAAGGTTGTGGGTACAAATCTCAATGGAGACATGCGAGATATAATTTGCGAGATACCTTGTGTGAGTTGTAAAAAATTGCCGTTCTAAAAGTTAAAAAAAAATAAATAAAAAATAAAAAATTAGCTTGACTATTTTCTGTGTATAACCATTACAATATATAATCTCAAAAAAACTATTTTAGAACCAATATAGGTAGGCTAAGCCTCCTAAACATAATGAAGCCCATAAACACTAATATATCTAATGTGAAACTGCAAAGTAAAAGGAGGTGAAATGATTTTTTTAATAGCCCTCAACGGCATTGACCGGCAGGCCAACATCGAATCCAACAGCGTTGAGCAAAAGCTTCCTCCGGTATAGTAATGCTGAATGACGTTGTTTATAACGTTATTACATCTAACGCTCTAAAATTGTTATGTGCCCATGTCACAAAAGTCCACATTATATTCTTGTTAAAATCCTACCCCTATTAGAAGAGTTACTTGTGATCTTTAGCTTCGATTTGTTTTGAAAAGAAAATATGGCCAGTTGCATTATCGATCAATAGAAAACATATGTTAATTAATAATCACATAAAGTGTTAAGTTTAGTTAGAACTTGTATCATATAAACCACCTATAAAATTCGTTCACTAAAGCAAAACATAATTCAAGGATCACATGTCATAAAAGAGTTAAAACATGAATTGTAAATCTATAATTTAACATAAACTAAAAAAAACAAATCATAATTTATTTTTTACTAAAAGTAAAATTTTCAAATTTTTTTAAAAATTTAATATCTTACCATTGGTAAATCATCAAAAGACAAAAAATACACCATCACAACAAAAATTAAATCATTTTTTAATAGAAAACACATGTATAAACTTTCAACGATTTTTTATATTTTTTTAATCACGTTTGAGTATATTATATATGATTCGTATCACGAATCATATATGATTTCACATAATCATATATGATTTAAAAAAATCATAGATGATTGGTATTTACGAATCATATATGATTTCAGAAAATCATATATGATTTTCTCAAACGTAATTTAAGAAAAAATCGAAAAAAACGTTCTTTGAAAATATATACATGTACCCCTATGTAGAAAAATGATTTAATCAGGGCCGTCTCGTTAATTTTCGAGGCCCTATGCCACTTTTAATATAAAATCTTGCAAGCGCAAAAAATTAAATACGTAAAAATGTACACTGAAAATTGTACGTGCACAAAACATAAAACATAACAATGTATTGTTGGAATAATTTATTTAAGAATAATGTTAAAATAGAGTTGATATTGCTGATCAACAGATGCTTTTCATTAGCTTATGAATGCCTCTTAAATAGGCCAAAGTTACAACAGAAAGTAAACTCACGAGTGCTAAAATTACTCAACTACTTGACCCACTATACTAAAAACCAGGAGGATATTAGAGACCATATCAGCCACTAAGACTCCACATTTATTTGACCCTAACAGAACATTGACTTAGCAATTCGAATTAACATTATTTCTAACACTCCCCCGTCATTCGAACTTGGACAATCCCAGCTGTAAACAAAATTGACCATGCTTCAAAAGTCGGAGACTCTTAGTCATTAGATCAGCAACTTGTTCTTCAGTTCTGCAACTTTCTAAAACAACTTCCTCCTTTTCAATCAGTTCTCTCACAAAATGGTGCTTAATCTCGATGTGTTTAGTTCGACAATGGAATACCGGATTCCTGGAAAGTTGTACAGCAGACCTGCTGTCACATAATATGCTTGTAGCATGTGCTTGTTCTTCCCCAAGATCAGACAACAACCTTCGAAGCCATACAGGTTGACATGCTGAAGTTGTTGCTGCAACATACTCGGCCTCCGTAGAAGAAAGAGCTACCGTAGCCTGTTTCTTCGAGCTCCAAGACACCGCAGCTGTACCAATAAGAAAACAATGACCTAAAGTGCTTCTCCTGTCATCAACTCTGCCTGCCCAATCACTATCAGTGTACCCTTTCAGGCAGAATTGATCACATTTACGGAACCATATTCCATACTCTTTGCTTCCCCCAAGATAACGTAAGATCCTTCGAGCTGCTCCTAAGTGATGCTTGCTCGGTTTATACATAAACCGTGATAGAACTCCCACTGCATAACTAATATCTGGACGTGAGTGAGTCAAATAAATAAGTCGCCCAATTAGTCTTCTGTACACGACTGCATTTGCCATTTTTTCATTCAGGTTCATTGGAGTGCTGCCATCTTGCAACCTGACATATTAAACTTTTTCAAAATATCTTCAATATACTTCTTTTGCGACATAAAAATTCCAGACTTGTTTTGAACAATCTCCAGGCCCAAGAAATATTTAAGCTCACTAAGATCAGTCATGTCAAACATATTCATCATCGAATCTCTGAACTTTGATATAAGAGCAAGAGCTGAACCTGTATATATCATGTCATCAACATATAAGCTTACTATAACAAGTCCATTTATACCTTCCTTTTTCACGTACAAAGTTGGCTCGTTCATACTTCTTTCAAATCCATTTTCTTGAAAAAACTTGTCAATTTTACTATACCAAGCTCTCGGTGCCTGCTTCAACCCGTATAACGCCTTTTTTAGCTTGTACACCTTGTTCTTCTCTTTTTCCTTTACCAATCCAGGTGGCTGATCAACGTAGACTTCCTCATGCAATTCACCATTTAAGAAAGCCGACTTAACGTCAAATTGAAATACCTTCCAATGCTTTTGAGCAGCTAGTGCCAAGATAACTCAAACAGTTTTAAAACGTGCCACAGGTGCGAAAGTTTCTTCATAGTCGATTCCTTGTTGTTGTGCATATCCCTTCACAACAAGCCTCGCCTTATGCCTTTGTACAGTACCATCTGCAAAAAACTTTGTTTTGAAAACCCATTTTACGCCAATTGCCGTTTTTCCAGCCGGTAAGTCAACTAAGTTCCAAGTCATATTTTTCTCAATGGCTTCAAGCTCTTTTACCATTGCTTGTCTTCATTCATCGCACTTCAAAGCTTCATCAACACTAGCAGGATCTTCAACAAACAATGCAAATTGTGAAGTAGATTCTCCTTCACATTCAAATCGTCTACGGGGAATTCTTCCTCGCTCACTCTTACGTAACTGAGCCGACTCTAATGCCTCGTTTGGCGATGATTCTTGAGATGAAAATGTTGAGCTTGATTTTTCTGGTGTGGACTGTTGTGAGTTGTTTTGCATGGGAATGCTTTCCATTTCTTCTTCTTCTTCCACCTGTGTATGCTCTTCATCCTCTTCATTATCATCTGTACTCTGTTGCACATTTGAGTCTATTGATCCTGGCCAATTCCAGCTTGCTTGCTTGTCAAATATAACATTTCGACTCACTACAAATTTATCACTTGTAGGATCATAGAGTCTATAAGCTTTTGAATTAGAACAATAACCAATAAATATGTATTTTTGAGATTTGTTATCAAGTTTGTGCTTCCCTGTTGCATGTAGAGCATAGCAAATAGAACCAAAAACACGAAGATGACTCACCGAAGGCTTGTTTCCATACCATGCTTCATATGGAGTTTGCTCCCAAACCGCCTTAGTAGGCGATATATTAAGAATATAGACTAATGTAGCTGCTCCTTCTGCCCAAAACGAGTCTGGTAGCCCCTTTTGCTTCATCATAGACCGTGTCATCTCAACTACCGTGCGATTCTTCCGTTCGGCTACACCGTTTTGCTCAGGTGAATATGAAGCTGTTAGCTCTCTTTTGATTCCATGCTCCTCACAAAATGCAACAAATTCATTTGAAAGAAACTCACCACCTCGATCAGTACGTAACACTTTTAGGCTTTTCCCGCTTTGTTTTTCGGTCAATGCCTTGAAACGTTTAAAGTGATCAAACGTTTCTGATTTTTGTTGTAAGAAGTAGATCCAACTCATCCTACAATAGTCGTCAATGAACAACAGAAAATATTTTCTCCCACCAAGTGAATCAGTTCTCATTGGACCACATAAGTCAGTGTAACACCCCACTTGGATAAGTGGACCATTACGTGTATTTATGGGGTGTCATCAAAGCATAAGGTAAATGTCCTAAAACATTAAATGACCATAACGGAAATACCGGAATCAAACATCGGTAATCCAAACTAAGCTCAAAACATGAGAAATAAAATACTGAAAGAAAGGACTAAACAATGTCCAAATAATCAGAATAATGTAAGTGCATAAAATAAGAAGTCTGGACAGCTTCCATCCCAAATGCACGTGCTCTCAGAAACCTAAGAGCGTCCCGGTGTACCTGCCGTTAGAACATGAAAGGAACTACGGCTGAGCATAACGCTCAGTGAACGGATATAAAGCATGATAAGAATATACTGAATGAAACAGGCAATAGAATACTGAAGCTGTAAGACTGATATGTAACATGTGGTAGAATTCTGCATAACATCTGAGAAACCTGGTTCATATATATACTGATACTGAAATATAACTATTAATTCTGAAAACATGCATTTACTGTATTTTATTTGCCAGAGCTTATATTGGTCACGTGCTGTAACAACCGTGCATGAATAACTGGAGGGGTGACCTCGTCATGCTGTAGAGGGGTGACCTCTAAATAACTGTGCTGGGTAGAGGGATCAGCTCCAATGTGAAGGATGTAGAGCACACACCACATTCACCCTACTAACTTGTAACACATATAAGCCTAGGATGCATCCATACGCCCCACTAAACATACTGATAAAATGGCCAAACTGAACATGAGTGGGACGATGCAGGACATCACTCTCCTGCATGTGAGTCACGACACCGGTGCCTCTAGTGCCATGGTTACGGTACCTCCGTAACTAGTACATAAACTGGTCATGCTTGTATATAATGCTCAGGCAATTTATTTAGTTATTAACATGATTACTGATAAGCTTAATCATATACTGGGGAAAAACATTTGGCTGAAGATGGGGAATCCTAATCATTGTATAGAAAGGAAGTCCTTACTGAAAGGACGAAAAATCCGTACCTCGTGTCCAGTAACGAAGTAAGAACGAAAGCTGAAAGATCAACTCCGACTTCGCGAATACTACATAAATAACGGACGCGAAAATAAGTTGACTGATGCTTATTTATTTTACTGATCTTAACTGTTTTCGTGATTTATTTAAGTCAAATATTAATAAAGTCCATTTTAATAAATAACTTTCATATGTCATGAGTTTTATATTTGATTATTAATTAAGCCTTAACTTGATAAGCCCCTTTTAATAAGTTGTGATATAATAAGCTAGACTAATTAAGCTCTTTTAGTATAAACCAAATTTTGTACTTTTCGTTAACTCTTATAAGATATTATTAGTTCATTTTAGAGGCTTAAATTCATGTTTTAATCATTACACTAAATAACAACAATCTATATAGTTAAGTCATCAATAAGTTTATATCTCACAAATAAGTGAATAACGAACATGTCAAAAACGACAACTTATTAATGCGCATGGTGGTGACTACGGTTATGCTATTGTTGTAAGTATGCATGTGACAAACTGAGAAGGCATAAGATTTAGAGTAACATGTGATTTTAGTACAAAGTATATGAAGGATCAAGAGTTACCTCTCAAAATAGACGAGAACATGTCGTGACATAAACCAAAACCGAAATCAACTATGAGCACGAATATATAAACCGAACTAAGATAGTATGGGCGACTGAAACCCATTACGAACGTTGACCTCTAGGAAATGGAACCAACACTCGAACTAAATATCGACACAAAGCTTAACCTCCAACAAGCGAATCAGCACAGTGACCCGAGAAAGAACCGCCACTAAACGTGTCTCAGGCATAAATTCTTAAGTTGCGATGTGATAACGTTTCATAGTAAAAGATTAATTAAGGTTAATAGGTGTAAAATATCATTTATTGGCGATAAATGAATATGAATGTAACTAATTTGACTAGGCCTTAATAGAAAAAGAAACGTGTTTTATTTTGGTTAAGTCTTTCATGGTTGCATGATTATCGGAGATCTTTAAGATACACATGTGACATTGAGAGAGTCAATTTAGATGGTAGGGGGATTTACTTGCTTAATGATCCAATGTCATATGAAGAATAAATAACCAATTAGCCTAAAATATTGAATTACATGCCACTAAAATTTCGAAACGAACGCGTCTTTAATACGAAGTCTTGTCGATTCTATATGAACACTAAAATTTTCAAATGAGTTACATTTAGTTGGAATTATTATCTCTTTCATTTATTTAAATGTATATACATAACTTATGTCATGTATGTTTAATATAAATAATGATATAAACTTAAGGTTATATTCAAAATGACAAAATACAATGCTAACCAAATTTTTGGGTTTTACAACTCTTCCCCTCTAAAATAATAATTCGTCCCCGAATTACAGATACGACTATACTGGGTTTTACAATTCTTCCCCTCTAAAAAGAAGAAATTCGTCCTCGAATTAAAGGTAATAAGCTGATGAAGTTATAAGAACTGAAAGAACACGTAAACTGAAAAGACAAATAAGATGAAGGATAATTTGTCTTCTAATTAAGACATAATGTTGCTGATAGGTATGAACCTGACATGACTAAAAATAATCATGTAACGTGACATGGCTGAAGAGGACATGGAATGTAACCTGTCTGAATGAAATTAACTGGATTTATTGAAGGAAAAGTGATGAGAGGTCCGGATGGACTCCTCCATTTCGAGTAGCTTCCCGCTTGAAACGATTCATTCGAGGGTCTAAACATAATGAGAATCTTGGTCCTGATGACCCTGCCCTGATGATGCTGAATAGTTTCTGGTTCTATACTTAAGATGGATTTTCTGAATCTGATAAAACGAATAAGCTATAACATGTAGGATACATGAAACGGTACATACAAATATTCCGAAAAGATAACATTTATCTCTGAGCAAGCTGCTGAAAATATGTAGGGATAAACTACGTGAACAATTGTGAACGTGCTATGAGAGCAATTGTGAACGTAGTTCACGATCATATGAGAAGTGCTAGGCATGGAATATATTGTGCACGACGATACATGAAAGATACTGTGAGCGTGATATTAGGACATTTCATGAACGTATGCTAACTGAGAAGGGAATGCCAATGATACGGCCTGAGATGTGAAACGTATACTGGTTATGGAAAAGTTGTGCTAAACTTGAGTCTGGTTTCTCAAGATTTCATTAACCGTATTCGGTAATAACTACAAAACGTGTATCGCGGAATGGAACACGGACTTGAACGCGAACAATGTTATGAACGCGAACGTGAGCTTAAAGTATGAGATAGCATAAAACATGCAAGTGAAAATAAACGTGAACGTAAACATACACGTGATCGTGAACATGAATTATGTCTGATATGATGGTCGATGGAATGCCTTAAAATCGTACGGTTTACTGCTGAATTTTATGCAGGTCCGCTACTACGTAATCCTTTCGGATGAAAGAAAACGTGTAGGCTGATTACATGGTCGAAAATGACTTATATAGTATCATACTTTTTTTGAGTCAGTGGTAAGCTGATAACAATCTCTATGGAATCTTGTCTCCTTTCTGTCCAGAATTTCTACTGGTAGTAATAACTCGATAGCATGACGACGTTCTATATTATACCTGCTGGAATGGCAGGCATTAGACATGAAAATAGCTGCCTCAACATGTTATACTGTTTCTATCAAAATTCTGCCTGGAATTTTGGTGCATTCTGGTGGAATTTGGGTGAATAATCATGAAAGAATTTTAGGGAGAACTGTTTGTAAATTCTGTGGTAGCAGTCAATTAAGTTCTAGAAAATTTGGTATTTCGTTCACAAGCGTCGGTTGGGACCATCAGGTGATGGCCTTCACCTTCGTAGGATTGTCTGAAATTTCTTCTACTAAAATAGGGTGGCTCAGAAATGCCGCCTTGTTCATCTGGAACTCACATCTGGAAAGCTGCGCATATAATTTCCTCCTATCAGAAAATCTATAGGATCGTGAAAAGATGATTCACATGTTCTTCTCCAGATTTTAGGAGATCAGGATGTTATCAAAGAACATACTGACGATTTTGTCTGCGAAGTCAAAAAAATTATTCATAATTTCCATACTATAGCTAGGGCATTAGGGATCCCAGACGTATAAGTCAAAATTTTAGAGAGACCGTAACGTGTTCAACAGCAATCTGGAAAACATCATGTTCTTCTCTCACCATTGCTGGTGTCATGGTCGCGAATTATTCTGGAAAATATTTAAGATATCGTAGCAGGTCAGGTAAACCTTATATACGTGGAATGAATATCGAATAAGAATGGTGATCTGGTAAATTTTCCGGTGGTCGATGTATGATTATGTTACCGGCCTTCTTTCTAATAGACAGAACCGGTGCACTTTCTGGTGGTGCGTTAGGGCGAATAAGGCCTCGTTCTGGTAACTCTTGCAGCACTTGCTGCAACTCTTTTAACTAAGCTGAAACCCTGCAATAAAGAGTTTTGAAAATAGGTTCTCTTTTTGAGACAAGTTCGATGTTAAATTATGTCTCGTGGTTAGGAATGAATTTCTGGAAACCTTCTGCAATGACATTTGGAAAACTTTAGGATAATTTGCTGATCATGAATTTAAATAGTTTCAGAAGTAACTTTAGAACTGATAGTTATAACTCTTCGTAGCTATGGACTGAGAATTCACGTACTTAATGCATAAAAATTTGTACTGATTTTCTGGTCGAAATATAAAGAATATATTTGGGATCTAGTAAGACGAATCTCATCGTTAACTGAACTGAAACCCTTCATAACTACGGTGTATACTGTGGATTCTTTTCTGGCTGTAAGGTAGATAATGTCTGATTTAGATAAAGTCGACATATGAATAATTTAGCAAACATGGCAAATTTTGCTGAATATGTTTGTCTGTAACCTTACAGAATGAACTCTGCGTGTTTAATCTGAATAATACTCTAGTAGTGGTAACTGAGTTTTTAATTATCTGATTTAGGTGTGTCATGACAAAAACGATATACTCCCTTGGAGGGTACCCTGGATTTCTGAGAGCCTGATTTAGCAAACATACAGAGTTATGAGTTCTGACTCGTACTCTGAGAAGATATTCGTATGACGTGTACCATGACTGGTGTCCTGATATGTGTCTTTCGAAATGATACATGAGACCTATGTCTCGACTGGTGTCTTGATATGTGTTTTAGTAAATAAATCTAAACAAGGCTGAAAATTTTGTAACTGCTAGGATTGGCGGACCGGTTAAACTGATGACCTCTATATTTCTGGTCATGTCCGTACCGGAGTTCCGATGGTTATTAAATGATTAATTATAAGCACGGTGGTTGTCACTACTACTTTGTCTGTCAATTTATGACGGTCATTATCATGACCGTGTTTCATGTAACTATTCTGTTAAGTGGCCGGCTGAGTTCCGGTTCCCACTCTTCTAAATGAACGGTTAGCTGAGTGTAGTGTGACATCTAGTTGAGAAGGTAAAAGCATGGAATGGAATGATAGTGTCTGAAGTTTGAAATTTATTCTTGTCAGAAATTTCGAACTTATAGTTTTCGTCCTTATTCTGCAGAGTCTTCATAGTATAAACAACATCAGCATCTTGAGAAATCTCCGAAGTATCATCATCATCATCATTTGTGAGGTCTTCAAAGTGTTAGCAGTATCACCATCTGGTAAAATCTTCAACTCACGAGCAGCATCAGCACCTAGTAGAATATTGACAAGTGGAAACGCCTGAGATAATTGAGGATCGATTAGCAATACCCATGGAGTAAGGTACATGGAGTACACCTAGACTACTGTACCTGAAGTACAAAATGAATACTACACATGGAGCATATGTGAGACACTATACATGGAGTACACATGAAATACTGTACATGGCACTGGTGGAAATTTTATGGGATGATCGATACTGGTATCAATTGTCTAACATGATCAAAGAAATAAATTGATTTAAACGGTAGTAGATTGAACTGAAATGAGTAACATGATAGCCTGGTAATTCCTCCGTATACTTAATGCTGGTTGTATAAAGGTTCGAGAATACGATTAAATAGAGTTTCAACAATGGTCAGCATGAAGACATGACTGATGAAGAACAAACATGATTTATTATAAAAACAGGATTTTATTGTAATCCTTCTGTATCTTAGCATGAAACATTATTATTCTGCTGAAAACATAATCCTTGTAAGGAACCAATGAAACTGAATCCACCTGAAGGCGACATCGGCTTGAGATTGTGAATCTGGATTGATACAAAGAACATAAGAGTATGACCAACTGAGGTTTAACATTAACTGATGTGGATGGTTGCGGTTAAATCCACAAGATTCAATGAAAAAACATGTGACTAAGTATGGGCGATTCTGGTTCGAATCATACTGACTGTCATGTATAAGAATTCATAATCTGGGACTAAATATGGACGGATGTAGTCCAAACCATACTAGTCAAAATTTTAATCAAGGATCATGATATGAAAAATGGTGAACGCTTTTGGGTCGGTTCACAAATAATTATCGGCTGAAAACATGAATTTTGACCTGAACACTGGTGAATGTTTATGGCTGGTTCACCAGTTAATATTCGACTGAAACCAGAAATCTGACATGAGTAAGGATGAACGCCTATGAGTCGGTTAATCAATACAAAAGTTTCGAGTAAAAGCACACGCGACTAAATATGTCCAGTCCTATACCAACCTTTTACTTAGTCAAAAACTTTAAGAAAACCGACTGATAACTGACTGATAGATGCATGAAAACATGAAAGATAACAATGCCAAAATCTGGGAAGTTCCTGGTGACTACCCACTAGTCATAGGTCAAGTTTTAGAGCCTACAGGTCGAACCTATAGCTCTGATACCATAATTGTAACACCCCACTTGGATAAGTGGACCATTACGTGTATTTATGGCGTGTCATCAAAGCATAAGGTAAATGTCCTAAAACATTAAATGACCATAACGGAAATACCGGAATCAAACATCGGTAATCCAAACTAAGCTCAAAACATGAGAAATAAAATACTGAAAGAAAGGACTAAACAATGTCCAAATAAGCAGAATAATGTAAGTGCATAAAATAAGAAGTCTGGACAGCTTCCATCCCAAATGCACGTGCTCTCAGAAACCTAAGAGCGTCCCGGTGTACCTGCCGTTAGAACATGAAAGGAACTATGGCTGAGCATAACGCTCAGTGAACGGATATAAAGCATGATAAGAATATACTGAATGAAACAGGCAATAGAATACTGAAGCTGTAAGACTGATATGTAACATGTGGTAGAATTCTGCATAACATCTGAGAAACCTGGTTCATATATATACTGATACTGAAATATAACTATTAATTATGAAAACATGCATTTACTGTATTTTATTTGCCAGAGCTTATATAGGTCACGTGCTGTAACAACCGTGCATGAATAACTGGAGGGGTGACCTCGTCATGCTGTAGAGGGGTGACCTCTAAATAACTGTGCTGGGTGGAGGGATCAGCTCCAATGTGAAGGATGTAGAGCACACACCACATTCACCCTACTAACTTGTAACACATATAAGCCTAGGATGCATCCATACGCCCCACTAAACATACTGATAAAATGGCCAAACTGAACATGAGTGGGATGATGCAGGACATCACTCTCCTGCATGTGAGTCACGACACCGGTGCCTCTAGTGCCATGGTTACGGTACCTCCGTAACTAGTACATAAACTGGTCATGCTTGTATATAATGCTCAGGCAATTTATTTAGTTATTAACATGATTACTGATAAGCTTAATCATATACTGGGGAAAAACATTTGGCTGAAGACGGGGAATCCTAATCATTGTATAGAAAGGAAGTCCTTACTGAAAGGACGAAAAATCCGTACCTCGTGTCCAGTAACGAAGTAAGAACGAAAGCTGAAAGATCAACCCCGACTTCACGAATACTACATAAATAACGGACGCGAAAATAAGTTGACTGATGCTTATTTATTTTACTGATCTTAACTGTTTTCGTGATTTATTTAAGTCAAATATTAATAAAGTCCATTTTAATAAATAACTTTCATATGTCATGAGTTTTATATTTGATTATTAATTAAGCCTTAACTTGATAAGCCCCTTTTAATAAGTTGTGATATAATAAGCTAGACTAATTAAGCTCTTTTAGTATAAACCAAATTTTGTACTTTTCGTTAACTCTTATAAGATATTATTAGTTCATTTTAGAGGCTGAAATTCATGTTTTAATCATTACACTAAATAACAACAATCTATATAGTTAAGTCATCAATAAGTTTATATCTCACAAATAAGTGAATAACCAAAATGTCAAAAACGACAACTTATTAATGCGCATGGTGGTGACTACGGTTATGCTATTGTTGTAAGTATGCATGTGACAAACTGAGAAGGCATAAGATTTAGAGTAACATGTGATTTTAGTACAAAGTATATGAAGGATCAAGAGTTACCTCTCAAAATAGACGAGAACATGTCGTGACAGAAACCAAAACCGAAATCAACTATGAGCACGAATATATAAACCGAACTAAGATAGTATGGGCGACTGAAACCCATTACGAACGTTGACCTCTAGGAAATGGAACCAACACTCGAACTAAATATCGACACAAAGCATAACCTCCAACAAGCGAATCAGCACAGTGACCCGAGAAAGAACCGCCACTAAACGTGTCTCAGGCATAAATTCTTAAGTTGCGATGTGGTAACGTTTCATAGTAAAAGATTAATTAAGGTTAATAGGTGTAAACTATCATTTATTGGCGATAAATGAATATGAATGTAACTAATTTGACTATGCCTTAATAGAAAAAGAAACGTGTTTTATTTTGGTTAAGTCTTTCATGGTTGCATGATTATCGGAGATCTTTAAGATACGCATGTGACATTGAGAGAGTCAATTTAGATGGTAGGGGGATTTACTTGCTTAATGATCCAATGTCATATGAAGAATAAATTACCAATTAGCCTAAAATATCGAATTACATGCCACTAAAATTTCGAAACGAACGCGTCTTTAATACGAAGTCTTGTCGATTCTATATGAACACTAAAATTTTCAAATTAGTTACATTTAGTTGGAATTATTATCTCTTTCATTTATTTAAATGTATATACATAACTTATGTCATGTATGTTTAATATAAATAATGATATAAACTTAAGTTTATATTCAAAATGACAAAATACAATGCTAACCAAATTTTTGGGTTTTACAGTCAGCATGTACAATTTCAAGTATTTCATTAGCTCGTTTAGCTTTTCCCACTGGAAATACCTGCTAGGTTTGTTTCCCAAGAACATAACTTTCACAAACTTTGTCACTAGAGATGATGGAAGGAAGATTGGCGACCATTTCTTTATTCTTCAGTAATTACAACCCCTGAAAATTTAAATGACCATATCGTAGGTGCCATAATTCGCTTTCTTTCTCGACTTTGCTCATAAACGTAGTTTCTATTTTGTCTGAAAAATGAGAGGAAACATTCGATTTGAAGTCATGTGAGCACAAGCAATAACTTTGTTCATTGACTTGTTTCTCACCATGCACTTCCCATCGTCAAATAAAATAGAATGCCTAGACTCCATAAGTTGTCCAACACTTAGGAGGTTGTGAGCTAAGTTAGGTGCAAAATGAACATCTTTTATATGTTTTGCTTGGTTACCAGGAGTGACAGAAACAGTACCTCGTCCCTCGATTTTAAGTTGCTTGTCATCGCCTAGACGAACTATGGATTTTACCGTCTCATCCAACTCCTTGAACTTTGTCTTGTCCCCGGTCATGTGATGCGAACACCCGCTATCTATGTACCATGCTTCTTTTGTAACATCGCTCATTTCACCTTTTGCCATGAACAAGTAATCAAACTGTTCATCAGTGTCTTCGACAAACTTGGCTTCATCAGTCTTCGACCAACAAAAGTCATCGGTATGTCCAGTTTTTTGGCAAATGGAACAATACCGAGAACTATTCCTGGATCGACCTCTTCCACGAAAGCCTCCACGGCCTCTTCCTCTTGCTCGCTGACTCGTGAACTGAGACTCACTTTTTTTCTGAAAGGCTTTTTATTCCTCAAAAATTACAGATCGGGTTATCCTTGCTTCATGCGCTTGTAAAGACCCCATCAATTCATCAAATGAAAACTTTGATAAATCTTTTGATTCTTCGATCGTTGCAACCACGTGGTCAAATTTAGGAGTTAAACTCCTTAAAACCTTTGCCACGACAATCTCATCCGCGATCTTTTCTCCGTAAGATCGCATTTGGCTCACTATTGCAGAAACTCGAGCCAAATAATTTTGAACACTTTCATTGTGTTTCATGACCGAAGTTTCGAAATCACGTCTAAGGGACTGTAACTTAACTGTAATCACCTTTGAGGAACCTTGAAATTCGGTTTTGAGAATCGACCAGGCTTGCTTGGAGGATGTCGCTACAGCTATCCTTGGAAAGATCGACTCATCCACTGCTTGTTGAATGAAGAAAAGAGCTTTTGCATATTTCTTGTGATGTTCCTTGTTGCGTGAATCATCATCAGATTCTTCAAAACCTGATTCCACATATTCCCATAGATCTTGTGATTGAAACAAAGTCTTCATCTTGATACTCCAGAACTCATATGAGTCCCCCTTAAACACCGGAATTTGTGGCTGTGAAATATTGAGAGAATTATGGTTGGCTGCCATAATCATAAGCTTGCAAAGAAAGTAATGCCTAGTATAGAACCAACCAGGCTCCGATACCAAACTTGTTGGAATAATTTATTTAATAATAATGTTAAAATAGAGTTGATATTGCTGATCAACAGATGCTTTTCATTAGCTTATGAATGCCTCTTAAATAGGCCAAAGTTACAACGGAAAGTAAACTCACGAGTGCTAAAATTACTCAACTACTTGACCCACTATACTAAAAACCAGGAGGATATTAGAGACCATATCAGCCACTAAGACTCCACATTTATTTGACCCTAACAGAACATTGACTTAGCAATTCGAATTAACATTATTTCTAACATGTATAACATGTATTTATCAAATTTTATAAAATCACATTCAAAGCTTAAAAAGACAAAATGTTTTACAAAAACATAAGATTTAAAATAAATTCCACTGATTCCGACTTTTTTATTTAGACAAAGCACTGAAAGTGTAAATTGGTCAACCTATTTCTATTTGTTATTTTGTTAAAAAAATAGACCTAAAAGACAAAGATAAAAATGTAATATCAATCATCCTTTAGGGTGTAAAACAAAAATCACCCATAGTTATCATCTTCTTCAACTTACGAGATTTGAGTTCACTGTAAATATACTCTCTTATTTCTTTCAAAACTCTTGAGGTTAATCATTGTTTCACATATATAGCGTCATATCTTATGATTCAGGATGCATTTTAATCTTTTTTTTTTGCCAAATCTTGATATAAGTTAGCCTCACACTTATAAAATCGGAGGCCCCAAAAATTCGGAGGCCCTATGCGGTTACACACTCGACACACCCCAGAATCCGGCCCTGGATTTAATTCTCGCCGTGATACGTTTTGTTTTACGTAATGATTAACGTTTCGTAAGATATTTATTCTTAAAAAAAGGACGAAAGTGTTTTTTTTAAAAAGAAAATAAACAAGTGAAATTGATTCATTAAATATAGGGATTATTTAACAAGTGCCCTTAAAGCATGATTTAAGATGCATTAATTCATCTCAAACTTGTTTATTATATTAAAAAATACATTTAATATACATTTAATACATATTAGTTGATCTTATAAATCACCTTAATTGATTTTGATTTTTAATTAATAAACTTAAAAAAATTATTTAATCATTTAAATTAGTATCTTGAGGGTACTCAGGGACAAACCCATAAATATATGCTACACAGTACACAATATGTCTATATTAAACATATGTCTAATAAACTGCAAAATACATTTATGTGGTTTATACTTTTCTACACAATATATTTCTGTCAGAAACTATTAACACTTTACATCCCTCGAAGTCAAATGCTTGGCAAAAATCAACCTTATGAGAGATGATTTTCGCAAAAAGTTTAACAGTTTATTTTTACAAAATACATCTTTATAGGGATGTAAATTAAATGCCAATAATTTTTGACAAAGATATATTGTGTGAGAAGATGCAAACTACGAAAATGTATTTAGCATTTTACTCAAAAGTAAATGTCACGTTTATATTCTACACACGGGAAGTATTCTCGCTAATTCACAAGAGCACAACCATTCAATTTATTGCTAAAGGATTATTTCCTCGGTAAAAAAGTTCAAGCATTGGTTTTCTTTAGCATATAATAAGAAATTGCATTCACATGGTTAGACTTGTGTTATCCTTCTTAAGATGAGACAATTTAATTAAGGACTAGTTATGTATTGTGGCGGCGGATATTTTGTAACATAATTTTCGATGAATAGATTTTTATTTTCATATTTTTCTAATAACATATGATTTAAGTAATTTTATGTAGTTGGTTATGATTTTTTTTCTTTGAACGACATAATTGATTACGCTTGATTTATATTTTAATTGGGTGTAACTTGTTTATATTGTACAATATGAAAAAATTGTTTTATTTTTAGTAATAGGTGTTTTAAAAGTAGGATTAATTATTTGTTTTAATGTATTTGAGTATTTAAAGGTTATAATTCTAGTTCTAATTGTACTGTATTACTATTACATAAATGTTATGTAGTTATGTTGAAAAGTTGAAATAATAAATGATGATGTATAGTCCCCAGCCGGGTCATGAACCCAGCCCACGGGTACTACCCGTATCCAGCCCATCACGAATGGGTGAGAATAATGTTATTTGAGCTTATGGGCTTGGATGAACAGTAACCGCACACACATGTGCGGCCCACAGCCCGGCATGCCCGGTGTAGGGTTAGACAAAATCATACTCTTACTATGATTATGATTTATCCCAAAGGAGAGGATATTCACTCACCATAAATAGAAGATAACAATCAATCTAAATCTGGTATTTATCCTTTCCTTGGGGCCGAAGCATTAGTGACAGCCCATTAGGATTTCACTGCCTATATAAGGAACCCCAAGGGTTCCACAGAGGTATTACATTCTACATACTTTCAACTCTCATCCGGTTCCTATAACCCTAACCGATTACTTACTCTTACGCCGGAGTCTAATCGTGAGAAACATTCCCACGGTAAGTCTAACGCGTGTTGTTTTAGTGTGCAGGATCCCAACCAGATAATTCACTTGGTGCAGGAGCCGGAATCCAGCCAACCCGAATTAAGCCTAATTCGGGTCTAGCAAGGATCACCCAACTTTTGTATCAACAAGTTGGCGCCATCCGTGGGACCATTACACTAAGCTAGAGAAAAATCTCATCTCGATCTCTCAATGACGAAGGGGCATCCGCAAGGAAACCCTAGGAACACAAATCCTGAGAATCGGAAGTCCCAAGGGGAAGGGGTACTCATTCCCAATCGATCCCATAGCAACCAAGCCGGCGGACCAAACAACCGAAGTGGTCTTCAGTCCATGGGTATGACAAGCACGTTCTCTGTCACCCCACCACCTACTTCAACCTTGGATAACCCTGATCCAGGGAGTGCGCCCAACCCCCTAATAAGGAGCCGCGCAGACCATCGACTAAGGAAGAAGTAGAGGTCGAACCGCTCAGTGAGGAAGATCTCACTCGTGTTCTCACGCAGAACTTCGACAGGATCGTCCGAGGAATTGCATCAAGGTTGAACCTAGGGAGGGACCTCCAATCTAGGCTCAACTTTGGCCACGTCGGACCAGGCACCTCGTCTCAAACTCAAAGGAAGCGAAAGACACGACCTCAGGAGCGGAACCTCTTTGAGGAAACTCCCCAACCCAGGAATGTGTTCGAACGCATAGGGGATCGTCTCATGCAGGAACTAATACAATAGCGGGAGGAGGGAGAGAGGTCCGATGGTTCACCCGAATGACCAGATCTGGAACTAACCAGAACTAATCGCCGCACAAGCATGTGGGATAGGATGAATACCGGGAAGAAGGTTCCTGGCTCTTCTGACAAGAGCGGACCTCACCCAAAGGATGGGGCACCACCCCCTTCTCCCGGTCCATCAGGAGAGGACTCGGATGACCATCCACCCAAGCGTCACCGACCTAGGCATACTCCTCCACCGCCACCAGACAATGAGGAGTACCATGGCGACCCCTATTATCGAGATACGGAAGCAGAAGATCTTTCCCGCCCGTGGTGTGACCCTTGTCTCACCCGTCCATGGGCAGATCCAAGGGAAGATCCTTTCACTCTCCGCATACGGAATTACTCTGAGGATACAAAGCGTCGCATGCCGGCGTGTGTTAAGACTTATGATGGGACTGGTGATCCGGATGATCACCTAAAGATATTTGACACGCAGGCAAAAATTGAACGATGGCCCATGCCTATATGGTGCCAAATGTTCAATTCAACCTTGATCGGCAATGCTCGTGATTGGTTTGAGGGACTTCCTCCGCGAAGCATTGATAGCTTCACTGAACTACGTACTGCGTTCAAGAATAATTATACTCAGCGAAAGAAGTATAATAGGGACATGGTCTCATTGGCAACCGTCAAGCAACGACCGGGGTAATCTACGGAAGCCTTCACTGAATGCTTCAATGACGAGTGCACACGCACAAAGACAATGCCGGAACTTCTGAAAATTTTCGATTATATGCACGCCATAACAGACAGGGAATTAATCAGACGTATCAATGACAAACGTCCGGAGAGGTATGATGACCTTATGGAAGGGTCAGAAACTTCATAGAGGGAGAAACCGCGATAGCCGCGGCTTACCCTTCAAAAGGAAACAACTACCGATCGAACGACTAGTCCAGGAGACAGTCGGGCGGTCAAAACAACCAGAACAGTGGGAGGGGCTCAGATTACAAGAGCCAAAACAAAGGAGGACGGCCGGAGGACAAATTTATCCCTCTAAAGATGTCCTACCGGGAGATCTTGCTGACGGAAGGGGCCAATTTCCCGAGACCTCCCCCAATGACGACTCCACTGGACCGTCGTCAAGGAAATCGCTTTTGCGAATTCCACAACGACAAGGGCCATGGCACGGAGGAATGTATCCAGCTCAAGAAGCACATTGAGTCACTGATCAAGTCAGGAAAACTCAAGCATTTGGTCAAGGATTGGAAGGATGGAAAGACAACAAGAAATATGACAAGAAGGATCCCCAAAAGGACAAACTTTCAACTATATACATGATCCAATCCAGGCAGCGCCGCACAAGGCAGAAAATTAGCCAAAATTTTCACGCGGCAGAGAAATCTCATTCCCTCCCATTACGGCAAGTGATGTGATCGATGCGCCTCTCACTATTGAGATAAGCATTGGAACACACAATGTCCGCCGTATGTATGTGGATGGGGGGTCATCAGCAGAAGTACTATACGAACACTGTTTCGTACAGTTACGACCAGAAATAAGAAGCCAATTAGTACCGGCCACGGCGCCGCTCATCGGTTTTAGTGGAGACACCATCTGGCCAATAGGACAACTGCGTCTGCTTGTAACCATTAGGAATGAAGAGCACTCCACCACGACGTGGATGAACTTTATGGTGATACGCTCACACTCTCCATACAATAGGATCATAGGCAGACCGGGTATCCTGGCCATACGGGCAGTACCCTCCACGGCACACGGGATGATTAAATTCCCTGTGGAAGGAGGAATTGTCACTATCTATAACACAATCATACCAGCATCCGAGTGTCATGTCGTGACAACACCGGTTCCCCCTGTTCCCCCTAAGGACAGATCACCACCTCCCAATTGGAAGGTGGCAATCCATCCTGATTACCCCGAACAAGAGGTATCCATAGGGGGAACACTCTTGGATAGCGGCAAGAGGGCCATGTGCTCTCTCCTGAAAGCAAACTTAGATGTATTCGCATGAGAGCCCAAGCATATGACGGGCGTACCGCGTGCGATAGCAGAACATAAGCTCCAAATCCGCCAGGGATATCCTCCCGTTAAGCAAAAGAAGCGCGGTTAGGCACCCGAACGCAACCAAGTAATATTGGAAGAAGTACGGAAATTGGTGGATGCAGGTATCATGCGCGAGGTATACTACCACGAGTGGTTATCCAACCCAGTCATGGTCAAAAAACATGACGGAAGCTGGCGCATGTGCGTGGATTTCACGGATCTGAATAAAGCCTGTCCACAGGACTGCTACCCGTTACCGGAGATTGATTGGAAGGTGGAATCCCTATGTGGATATCCTTTAAAGTGCTTCTTAGATGCATATAAAGGATACCACCAGATCCAGATGGTGGAAGAGGACGTAGAGAAGACGGCGTTCCATACTAGTCAAGGCGTATACTATTATACAAAAATGCCATTCGAACTAAAGAACGCCGGGGCAACATATCAGCGGCTTGTTGACAAAGCCTTCGACTCGCAGATAGGCCGCAACCTGGAGGTCTATGTGGATGATTTAGTCATCAAAAGTCATACGGAGGATGCACTTCTCCGAGACGTCCAAGAGACGTTTGACACATTAAGGAGGATTAATACGAAACTAAATCCAAAGAAATGCACGTTTGGGGCAACGGAAGGAATGTTCCTTGGATATATGATTGATCCAAATGGAATCAAGCCTTGCCCAGAAAAGACGGACGCAATAATACAGTTACCATCCCCTCAGACATGGAAAGAGGTGCAATCCTTAAATGGGAAGTTGGTCGGGCTAAATAGGTACTTATCAAAGTCCGTAGAGAAGTCACTCCCCCTATTCAAAACACTCAAGAAGTGCATTAAGAAGGGAGACTTCCGGTGGACAAAGGAAGCTGAGGAAGCCTTTGGTCAACTCAAGCAACACCTTGCATCTCTCCCCATGCTCGTAGCTCCCCGGCCCAAGGAGGAGCTCATCATGTACCTATCAGCCACACATGGAGCAATAAGTGCGGTACTCATGACGGATAGGGACACAGTCCAAACTCCGGTCTACTTTATAAGTAGAACACTACAAGGGCCGGAGTTGAATTATTCTTCCATGGAAAAATTTGTTTTGGCATTAGTGTTTGTTACGAAACGGTTGCGCCGGTATTTCAGGCGCACCCAATTGTAGTTATTACCGATCAACCAATAAAACAAGTCATCTCTAGACCAGATGTGGCGGTAGGCTACAGAAGTGGAGCATTCTATTGGGAGAACATAACATATCTTATAGACCAAGGACGGCTGTTAAAGGCCAAATCTTGGCAGATTTCTTGATAGAAAAGCCGGATGAGGAGGGACCAATCGTACAACGAGAGGAAACTCCATTAGAACTATGGGTATTATTTACGGACGGATCTTCGTGCACGGATGGATCAGGAGCGAGTCTCATCCTTACGAATCTGGAAGGAATGGAGTTTACGTACGCCCTGCGCTTTGAGTTCACAGCCACCAACAATGAGGCAGAATATGAAGCGTTGATTGCGGGTTTAAAAATCGCCGCTAGAATGGGGGTCCGTAACCTTGAGGCCTACGTGGACTCACGGCTTGTCGCGAACCACATTCTGGGGGGATACGTAGCTAAGGAGGATAACATGGTTCGATACTTGGAGAAAGTCAAGTCACTCATCGCGGCTTTCAGCAAGTTTTCAGTCAAGCAGGTACCAAGAGGTGAAAACAAGAAGGCGGACGCTCTTAGCAAGATCGCGTCTACAAGTTTCACCCCCTTATCCAAGCAAGTCTTGGTGGAAATACTAAAGGAAAAGTCTATAACGGAAGGGGAAGTCGCAGCTATAGTTGAGGAAGATGGGCCTACATGGATGACCCCGATCATCAACTATTTGACTAATGAAACCCTTCCAGACGAGGAAAAGGCGGCACAACGCATCAGAAGGAAGTCGCATCACTTCGAGCTTCGGGAAGGTATTCTTTACAAGCGCTCTTTCTTACAGCCGTGGTTGTGGTGTGTAGGGCCACGCCAGGCTACTTATGTGATCAGTGAGATACATGAGGGGTTATGCGGCATGCACGTAGGTCCCCGATCCGTAGTAGCCCGAGCTCTACGCACAGGATATTACTGGCCTACCATGCATAGGGATGCACGCGACATGATTCGCAAGTGCAGTGATTGCCAAGTGCACAGACCAGTACCACGACATCCACAACAGGAACTTACACCCATTACATCCCCATGGCCATTCTATAAGTGGGGGATTGATATCGCAGGACCTTTTCCCGTAGCTGCGGGGGGAGTTAAGTTCTTGATTGTCGCAATGGACTACTTTACACGCTGGATAGAGGCCAAGGTAGTCAAATCCATCACAGGCAAACAAGTTAAAAAGTTTGTTTGGGAGAACATCGTGTGTCGTTTTAGCTTACCAAGAGAAATCATCTCGGACAACGGGAAGCAGTTCGCGGATAATCCATTCAAGGACTGGTGCGCAACATTGAATATCAAACGGCGCTTCGCATCTGTTAAGCACCCGTAGACAAATGGTCTTGTGGAACGAGCAAATAGAAGCTTGGGTAAAGGAATCAAGGCACGCCTGGAGGAACGAAGTGCCAAATGGGTGGACGAACTGCCACATGTTCTATGGGCACATAGGACTATGACCAAAACAGCCAACGGGGACACCCCATTCGCATTGGCCTACGGCACTGAAGTTGTTATACCAGCAGAGATAGGAATGCCTACCATCCGCACAGCGGAGGTTAATGTCGTTACAAACGACGAGCAGCTCCGGATCAATCTGGATTTGTTGGAAGAAAAAAGGGAGACAACGGCCATCAATGTGGCCAAGTCCAAGGCACGAATGAAGGCTTATTATGACGCCAAGGTTAAAGGTGTTTCTTTTCGACCGGGAGATTATGTCTATCGTGCTAACGAGGCAAGTCGAGCGGAGAATACAGGAAAGCTAGGCCCTAAGTGGGAAGGACCGTATGAGGTCACGGAAGCCTTAGGACGGGGCGCGTACAAGCTACGTGACATGGATGGCCGCGACCTGGAACGCACATGGAATATCTGCAATCTTAAAAGGTGCTATCTTTGAAAGCTATGGCTTCCGCATGGACACTTCGCTATATCTGGCTTCAATGAAGATCCATGTGTTCTCTTTGTTTGTTTTTTATGCTTCTAGATTCCTTTTGTTTTTAGGATTTACCATTCTTGTTAAAACAAAAAACGTAAACGTTCTAATAAAATGCCGTGGTGCCTAGCTAGCTCCACGACTCGTTTTTGTGCAAATTGTTTTTATTCTTTAGATTCTATTATTGTCGTATGGATTTAGTTGTTATTACTATAATGTGCCATGTCTTATTCATATGCATTCATTCAATAACCGTACATGTACTATACGCCTCCAGGCGGGGTAAGAGGATTAAATGAACCTAATAATTCAACTTGTCACATAAGAGGGATGCAACCCCAGTGACGCGGATCATGTATCCTTACTAGACACCTTACTCGCAAGACGTTGTGATAAGTTTTCATATGCCGCGCTCACGTAGTGCTTTGCATGGTAAAGACGCATGCCACACGTCTAGTAAAATATAGACTTGGTTTTATTCTGGGTAAGACGTGACATGTCATGCGACGCAGATACATGATATCTAAAATAGAATATAAGCAAGTTTCCAAATTATCAAAATTACCGTGACTACCACGGACTTATACATATTATGCCAAATGTTTACAAATCATAAAATGCCGTGGACATCCACGGACGAATATTTAGGTTACAAACCAAATTATCCAAGAGTTATAACAAGTTAAGGAGCAACCTACATGGGGGGGGGGGAGAAACCTACCTATCTCCCATTGCTCCTCAGCCAGACAGGGCAATATCTCGCCACGTTCCTTTTGCTCCAGAGCTTGAGCCGTATTCATCTCCAGCACCTCGCTTAATGGTTGTTCACCAACTACGATTATGGTAACATCTTCATAAATAGGAAGAGTGAGGTGGCTGGGTGAGAGAGTGAAGGGAGTCCGGGAATGTCCCTCATCCTGGGAAAATGCACCAAGACTTAGTTTCTCCATAATCTTCTTGTTAGATGCATCTTTTGTAGCTTCCAGCTCGGCCAAGAAGGGGTAGTGGAGATCTCGCATTGCAGCCATAGAAGCAGTCATCTTTTCAGCAGCTCCGGTGTTGAAGAAGGCATGCTTTGTGAAGTTTTATTTCCTCCTTATTAGCTCTGCGGCCATGACCATTCCTTCATGACGACCGTGGTCAATGCCATTTGACACGAGGTCCGCAAACTGCTGAACAAATTGTGGGGCTTCCAACACCTTGGTAACGGCTAAACACACCATCTACCTACGGCCGACAATGGCTGCTAGTAGTTGGGGGTATAGTACATCGTCACACTCGGAGATAAGGGCATTCACTAGCACATCTTTCTGGGTGGACGCCTCCTTCAATTGTTCGGTCATGACCCTCTCATAAGCAAGCTCTTCTTTTAGTTTCTCCCCACTCTGGATCAACGCGTGGGCGTCCTCAAGCTTTTTTGTGAGTATGGATACTTGGTCGGAGGAGGACTTAGCTGAAGCTTCTGCCGCGGTCACCTGTATGTGATAAATCAAGTCTTAGAATGATTGCTATTGCGGCATAGGCGTGATGCGGTGCGGATACATACCTTGGCTATTGCAGCCTCAAGTTCAGTCTCGAGCTCGGCTACATGTTGGTCATGAGCATTGGCATGGGCCGATTGTTCTTTAACAGTCGCCTCGGCAGTAGCAAGCTGGGACTGGAGGGCGGCAATCTGGGCCTCATTTTCTTCAATCATCTTCTCCCTTCGACCAACCTTCCTCTTCAGGGACTCAACATCCTCTAAAGCAGCCTCAAATCTTACCCTCATAGAAGTGCCCATGGCCATATGATGAACCAAGGCGCCGTTGTATTCATCCACCAGATCCGCATGGTTTAGTGCATTCACATCTCGTACCAGCCCAGGGGGATGCAATTATTAAGATACTCACGACACTCCTCGGCCTCCCTTATCCGTGAAGCGGTGGTGATCTTCCAGTCGGGGTTGAACTGCTTATGAGGGTCGGACACCGGGACCTCTTTGGAAGCTGTGGGGGTACCTTCCTCAAAGGCGGGGCCGGATCTGGTTGTGGTTGTATTCAGCGCAGGTTCTTTCTCCATCTCCTTCTCTTTCCCTGATGAGACTGCAATTATACATGGTCTCATCGTCCAAATCGGGCTTAAAATGCATTAAATATCATTGATTATACCAAATATATGCTCGTGTTTGTTACTTGTGTATTTTTAGGTACAGATATTGAGGAAATGGCAAAAGATCACAAGAATCATTCAAAAACGAACACGGGAAACGAAGCCGCACAATGAACCGGGCCCAAGTTTGGATTTTACAAAAATGCCCTTGAAGAATTGAAGATTGGCAACTTTAGTCCCTCAACTTTTGAAGATTTACACTTTATACCCCTCAAATATTCAAAATTATAAATAGGGTCCCTAAAGTTTGAAGACTATACAAGATCAGCCCTTGAAGAATGACAAAATTACATTTGAAGTCCTTAATTTAAGTTTGAAAACTTAAATGTGCCAAAATTGACAAGATGGCAAAGTTGTTATCAAAGGGAAATGAAGTATTTGCCATTTATTACAAAATGAAGGAAAGAAGAAAGCTTGGGGAGTCAAACTGCCAAACAACCAATCTTACACACCCAACCAGCTACTGCCACGTCACACAACCCACCCAAATACCCAATAACCCTACCCGTCCAACCCATTTACCCTTAAACCCGGTTTTTAATTAAATACGTGGGTCAAACCCCCAGTCAACTCTTCCCTTTTTTCCCACCAAACACCCTTTTTAAACTCCTTAACCCCCTTTTCAAATTAAACATCACACTAATCACCCTATAAACCCTAATAATCCCCAGTCACAATCAACTTCAAAACAAAGGGATAATTGCTAATTCCCTCCAGATCTTAAATTAACCTTTATCTCACCTTATCCCACCTCACAAAACACCCTCACATGGGTTGAGGACCCCACCCCGTACCTCCCCTGCTCATGTCACTCTCACCCAAACCCCAAAACCCGACCAAACCAACGACTCACATGAACTCCTTGGTCCCCAAGCATGTTTGAACGTCCAAGATCAACAAAGGCAGCTGTCAATCACATGGGTTCATTTTTGACCCAATTTTCAGTCAACAATTTCAAAAGACCCAAGGGCTTTTTAGAGATTTCAGTGAATTAGGGTTAGCATTTGTTTAAGCTTCTAGTAGATTCTTGTAGCCAGTATATAAGGCACCTTAGCTTAGCTTTTCATTTTGTTCCAGATTTTACTCAAAAAATTGTAATCTTTTTAAATATTTATAAAGTTTGGTATTTGTGTTTGAAACAAGAGTAATTCCTTTTATGAGTTTTAGAAATTGATATATTTTTGTTGAGTAATTAATCTGAGTTCCATTGATATTGTGAAACACTTGGTGTGTTTAAGGTTTTTCAAAAGTTTTTTATTGGGTTCAAATTTAAGAAATCAGAAACTCCTTTGAAGTGAAAGTGGATAAGGAGGGTTTGGATTTGTCAGTTTGAACTTGTTTGAAACTTGTTAAGTTTCAAGGTTTTTTTTTTGGTTTCAAAGGTTTTTAAGTTTAAAAAATCAGAAAGTGTTATATTTGGCTTGTGTTTGTTCTTGATTCTTAGCAGGACATTGGAGATTGTTGATCAAAGTTTCAGCATAGGCCCGGGCCTATAAGAAGGTGGTTCTTCAACCACTAGGGACCTGGATGTAGGTCCCTTGAGGTAAAAAAACCTTTTCCCATTTTCATTTTTCAGTTAAATTTGGTGTTTATGTGAATCTGCATAAAAGTTGTTAGTTGTTTGTTTGAGCTGCTAGATATTGCTCATGTTAGTTGTTTGATGTATGTTAGAAGATTTTAAATCAGTTTGAGTATGTTTTGAAAGGATTTGGTTTGTAAAATCTTGATTTGCAGTTTTAAGGGGTGTTTGGATTTGTGTTTTAGGTAGATCTTGTGACAAGATTCTATGTTAAAACCAGTTTAGAATCACTTATTAGGGTATCACTAGGTCATAGGATAGCTTGGTTTTCTGTTTGGGTATGTTTTAACCAGTTTGCTTGTTAAAAAAAGTGAAATTATAGCATAATCAGAAAACTGCTTATTTCTGCCAATTTTGTGGAAATTTGTGCATCATCTCTTGCTATTTGTTAGATTCTAGTGTTAAGAAGGGATTGTAATCACTTTGATGCCATGTTATTACTTTGTATGCAAGATTTGAGCCATTGAAATCCGTTTTTATGCAAGTAATATAGCTAAACATACTCATCAGAAACATTTGGCTTAATCAGTAACTTTGTGGCTTATTTGTGAAGATTTTTGTGTTGTGATTGCTTGATTTTTGTGTTTACCTAGACTCCCCACAACCCAATTGGTGTGGGGGTGCCTTGCTGTCCAAAAACAAGCCCTCCAAAGAGCTTTCCTAAGCTCAAAGGTCTCCTGACCATTATTTTGCACTAGCAGTGGGAAGAAAGTTTCCCCTGCTAACACACCAGTTCCCACTGCTAAGCATAAGGACAAAAGTCCAGCAAAGGTCACTATCAGTCTTCTTGTGTTTTTGTCTTTTGTGGACTTAAATTAGAGTTAGGACTTAAAATTACTTTTGTTATTTTTCTAATTTTATTTCTGAATTTTTAGTTTAATTAGATTTTTAGTTACTGTTCATTTTATATTTTTTAGATTAATTAGCATTTTTAATTAACTTTAATATTTCTGTTTTTGTCTTTTAGTGCCAAAAAGTAATATTTTTCAGTTTAATCAATTTTCCTAGACTTAGAATATTATTTTAAGATTTTTGGTTAAAAAAGATTTTACTGTTCATCTTTTTATTATTTTTTTAGAATTAATTTAACTTAATTAGGGTTTTAATTAAACTAGTTTTGTCTTTTAGTGGTAAATTTTATATTTTTCAATCTTTTTCATTTTTCTACTGTTCATTAGAGTAAATTAGGATTTTTAAAATTGGTAAATTATTTTTAGCATTATTTTATTATTTTTTATAATTATTTTAGTTTAAAAATAGTTTTTAGTAATTTAAAAATAGAAAATTAGTTTTTAAAAATTAGGAAAAATACTTTTTAGTCTTTAAATAATATAAGTGACTTATTAGTTCAATAAAATAATATTTTGGACATTTTGATTAATTATATTTAATTTTAGGGCTTTAATTAGCATTTAAAATTGAATATTTAATTAATAAAAGGTTTTAAAATATTTTTATTGGATTTTATTTCTTATTTATATTATTTTGGACTTGTTTTAGCTTATAATTAATTTTTAGGTTTTAAAATTTTATTTTTGTAGTTTTCTACGGTTTTACGTGAACGCGTTTTCGTCTTAGCTCGATTCGTCTTCGTAACCGTCTGTTCTTTCCTTTCTATTCTCTTTTCTTTTCTTGTTAATAAAATCACAAACAAAATCAATTCATTACACAACACACGTGCCTCCTTGAGAACGAACTCACTCTTATTTAAGGTCATACACACACGGTTTTCCTAAATCGTCGTGCACGCTTGCCCTATTTACGTTCTTTTTCCTAAAAGACGTAATTCTACGACTATCATTTTTGGCGCCGCTGCCGGGGAATCGTGTTGTGTTTTGATTGAACCATTGTTGTTTTTTATATTAGCCATAAATAGTATTTGTATTAGTAGCACTCTACTAATACGTATTATCGTTTTTTGGTTTTTGTGTGAATACTATTACTATATTGTATACGTAGAACAATAAATTCACAAGTACTCCAAATACGTGAGAAATCACAACCTTGACTTGGGAGGTCATTACCCAATCATTGTATTCGAATCTCAAACCAAAGAAAAAAGGCAAAAATAGATAAATACTTTCGTGAAGCTTAATCTTGATAATACAAACTATAAGGTGGGTATAAGGCGGTTGTATTTCACGACCTAAAGGAAAAAGGCTCTTAAGTGCTTCGCGCCGCCTCGTTTCATCCGCTTGCTTGTGCGTATTTGATTTTGAGAGTGAATCGAGGGTTTTTCCGCCCAAAGTATTACTACATATCATATATATTTTCTTGGTTTCTATTGATTAAACCCTCTTGAACGATTTGGTGTTCCACCATCGTTCTAAAGTCATCAAAGGCGTTCACTCCACGTGATCGTTTTCATTCCTTGAGGCTTCTTTAATCAAGAGATTTGATTAAGGAGGAGATTTGTAGATTTGTGTCTACTAATACATTCCAAAAATCCAAAAAAAGGTTAATACCATCAAAAACCACAAAAAAATTGAAAAAACACAAAATACCAAAAAGAATCTTCTTTGCTCGCCTCCTCGTTGTACGTGACGTTTATGCAAACTCGCTCCAAAGCAAGACGTGCACGTAAACGAAGAAACAAATCGACCACTCCTTCTAGTGAGGAGTCTCCTATTGACGAACCCATTGTACGAGAAGCACCTACCATGGCGAATCGAACTATGATGGAGTTACTTCAAGCACCCACCGAGGGTTATGGAGAAGCTATTGTGATTCCCGCTATCCTTGCGGAGAATTTTGAGGTGAAAACGGGTTTGTTGTCAATGATCCAAAACAACAAATTCCATGGTGATGAGAAGGACAATCCCCACAACCATATCCGCCAATTTAATCGTCTTACCGCCACGTGCAAATTCAAGGATGTCTCGAATGACTCGATTAAGATGATGCTTTTTCCGTATTCCTTAGCAGGGCCCGCTAAAATTTGGTTAGAGAAAGAGCCACCTAATTCTATATTGACGTGGAAGGATCTCGTTTCGAAATTTGTGAACCAATTTTTTCCGCCCTCTAAGACTACGCATTTGAAAAATGAGATTTCTAAATTTTCACAAGAATCAAATGAAAGTTTTTCTACGGCTTGGAATAGGTTTAAGGAGATGTTACATGAATGTCCTCATCACGGTTTTTCTGACTTACATCAAATCGACACGTTTTACAATAGACTTAACGATCATGAAAGAGATTATTTAATTGCCGCCGCGGGTGGTAATTTTTTGTGTAAAACGGTTGAAGAAGCTTTGGTCATAATTGAGAATAGGTCTAAGGTTTATAGCCCTCGTAACACACCGAGTGTTGCCAAAATGGGCTCATCATCGTCTCGTAGTATCAATGCCTTGCAAGATGAAGCAAATGAGGAGAATCGGTTTTTCGATAGGTTTTCGACTATTATGTCCCATTGGAAAGCTCAAGAAGCTTCAAATTCCGCTTCGGTTAAAGCGGTTTCTAAGAGTTGTTTGTCGTGTGGTGGAGCTCATGATCTTTCCGAGTGCATTACCACGGATGGTAACACTTCGAGTGCTTATGTAGCCACGGGAACTTATAACCAAATCGGTCAAGGTTCCCGCCAAAATCAAGCTCCACCAAATCAAAATGCTAATAATTATCGCAACAACAACCAAGGTGGTAATTATCAAGGAAATCAAAGGAATTATAACAAGGGTAATTATCAAAGTGGAAATGGGCAAATTTCAAATCAAAACCAATACCGTGATTTTCAAAACAATGCCCAAGGTTTTCAAAATGATCACACCAAAAATCTTCAAGGAGAATTTTTGAATTATGCTAAGGCTAATGATGCTAAGTTTGACAATATGCAACGTGAAATGGTTAGCTTAAGGTCCGAGTTGAAAAACGAGCTTAAAAACGAACTTGCTAATGAACTTAAAACTCATGCTAATAAAATGGAAGGAAATGTCACACGTCTCCAACAAAATCAACAAAAAATGGAGCAAGGTCAACATGAGATTAAGCAAGAGTTGTTAAAAGCGGATGCTAGGCAATCTAAGTTTGAAGACCGAATGGCTAAAATGTTTGAAGCTATCATGTGTAAGCCCTCTTCTTCGGGTGGTCTTCCTAGTGATACCATCGTGAACCTGAAAGGAGAATTGAAGGTTATTACTACTCGTAGTGGTAAAACTTTCAAAGAACCCATTTCTCGTCCAAGTACTTCTATGGAGAAGGAAAAAGAGAAAGAATCCGAGGTTGTGGTTGAAAAGGAGCAAATTCCAAGCCCACGAAGTACCGCTCAAACCACACCTACGGTTGAACCAATACCAATCATGGAACCCGAGATTCCAAGGCCGATGCCTATGCCTACTTTGCCCCAACCCACACCACCTTTACCCTACCCTTCAAGACGAGACAAGGAAAAGGCACAAGAACGAAATAATTATCAATTTGAACTCTTTATGAAAATGTTTCGTGACTTGCATTTCAATATAAGTTTTGCCGACGCCTTAGTCATGATGCCTCGATTTGCCGCGAACTTCAAAAGTATGTTGAATAACAAAGAAAAATTGCAAAAATCGTCTAGTTGTTCTTCGGTTTTTCTAAGCCGCATACCTCAAAAAGTCGGTGATCCTGGAAAGTTTTTAATCCCATGTGCTATACAAGACATGGAAGAATGCTACGCCTTGGCCGATCTTGGTGCTAGTATTAATTTGATGCCTCTTGAGATTTTTAAATCGCTCAATCTTCCCAATCTCACTCCTTCAAGAATGTCAATCGAAATGGCCGATCATTCTACGATTCTAGCTTGTGGAGTTGCCGAGGACGTCTTTGTGAAAGTTGGAAAGTTCTACTATCCTGTAGACTTTATTGTTGTTGACATTCCCATCGATCCTAAAGTTCCGTTAATTTTAGGACGATCTTTTTTGGATACCTCGAGAGCACTTATCGATGTGCATGCAAGAAAAATCACTCTTCGTTTCAATGAGGAAGAACTCGTCATTAATGCAACCCAAAACTCCACTCTTTCTCATGTGTATTCTATCACATCTTTGTACAATGTCAATCCCATCAAAAACATTTGCAAAAAGATTTCAAATAGAGTTTTAGGAGTTGTTGAGAAAAATGAAGTTCCGTCCCCTCCGCCGGTGGAGGTTAAGAGTGTTAAGCCTACGATTCCAATCTCGAGTGATTCCTCGGATGATGAATACGTTGATCCCGATGGGGAGGTTTTCTTTGTTGACAAAAGATTTGAAAACTTGCCACCACCTAAACCAAAAAGATTTCAAAATGTGAGAATTTTTAGTGTGACTAACATTGCTTTAGATACACCAAATATTTTTGACATAATCAAATCGGGTTTTCACAAGGAGAGTGTAAAATATGAAAAAGGAAAGGATTTTAAATTGAATTTAAAAGATTTTTCTACAACTCTAACTCCGTCATCACCGCGTGTATTGAGTACTACAAGCTCGTCTTCTCCTTTTGACGATGCTTTGTGTGGACTTAGTGTGGGGGAATCCCCTTATGTTCCCTCCCCTTTCTCCACCGAGGACGAGATATTTGATCCTGGAATTGCTTATAAAGGGAAATCTCGGTCTTCCACCGATACAATAAATGGAAAATCTTTTCATTTGATTGGTGCGAGTCTACCTCGAGTAGCTCATGTTTTTAGAGACTTACCCATTGTCCCACCCTTCTATTTCTTCTCTCCTATTTTCTTGAAACTCTTTGAGTTTTTGTTGACTATTGATGAAGTGGCGTTGATTTGTTTTTCCAACGAAAACGAGAACGCCATCTTTGATCCCGTTATTTTGCACCATCAAAGGACTTAGTCCTTAATACCGGTTGTTTTTGGGCCTTGTTTATCATGTAAGCCCCACTAAAAATTGACCACACCATGATTATCCCTAAATGATCACATTTATGGGGATTCGAGTCGAGCTTTTGACTCGGTTATCAAAAACAAGGTGCCTCGTGGGGGAGACCCATGCTTATCCATGTATATATTATTGCTTTTTAGTTAACTTAATGTGAGGGGATTTGTGCCCTTCCAACCTTTGTTCCATGGTTGTTTGTGCATTGTGGTTTTTAGACCATGATCTTCACGATTGGAGCCTCTCGTGTTCGTTTTATGGGAGCACTCGATCGTTTGCTTTGGAGACATTTCTCAATATCTATATGATATATCCTTTTGATGTTCTAACCTTAGGTTTTTAGCACACTTCATAAACAACTTTAAATTTAACGGTTACACCCTTTCCATGCTAGATTAGGCATTCGACTACGTCTTTAGTATGGGGGTGTTTGCACCCCTAGACTCGAAACATTGAGGACAATGTTTAACTTTAGTATGGGGGGGGGTGAATAGATACTTGCCTTGCTAAACCTTCACGCTTTCCAAAGTTTATCTTTTTGTTTATCGTTTTTGTTGCAAAATAAGGCTAAAAATGGCCAAATTTTAAATTTTTTCTCATGTTTTATAAGTGTTTGAAGACACGAATGTAGATTTTCCGATAGCGAGAATAAGAGTAATTTTTGACTCGACCGTGCGTGTTGAGCACTTAGCTTTGATTCCTTAACTACACATTAGGCTAAGTCTCTTAAATGAGGACGAGAAATGATAGAGTTAATTATAAGTTACTATGCTAAACGTAGAGTACTCGTATTCTTTCAAAAACTTATGTGTTCTCGTTGTTTGCTTATTCTCCCTTCGCTTGTAAATATTTTTTGCTTAATAAATATTGACTTAGCGGTTTAGTTAGGATTGTTGGGTTTCTAGTCTTTTCTAGTAGCTTCCGTGTAATTAAATTGGGAAGACATTAAGGTATCGCCAGCGTCACGGTTTTGAAGTATTGGCACCCGAATAATCGAAAGCTTCATCCAATAATAAGATTTCAAGTGCTCACCTAAATCTAGCAAACAATTTGAAGCCCCACAAGGCCTAAAATCTATGCAAAATTGAAAGTGAATCAAGCCTTAATCTTCGAAGCTTTAAAGATCCAAAATTCGCTTTAGCGTGAGGATATACGTCTTTGGCTAATAAAACCACCGATGAGGCGGATAATAAAAGGCAAGGCAAGACCGAAGTCATAATAAAAGCTTAATGGCGAAGTTGAATAAAAGATGGAGGTAAACCAAAGATAATAAGGTCCTTCCGTTAGGGGGCGTATAAAAGTCTTGGTAATAAGTCTCATGTTCAAAACCGTTATAAAACCGTGTTTATCGATTCTTCTTGTCGACTTAATTTTTTGACATCGTTGTCTATTAGGAGGGGTTATTGATTTAATGGTCTTAGTTACACCGTTAGGACTCTATTTTTAGACCTAAATCTCTATTATCGCATAAGTCAAGAATGTATCCTCGTGAAACATTCAAGACAAAATAAAATATAAGAGATACAACTTAGGAATAATGGGAGGATAAGTACGTGATTAGGGCATATGAGTAGTGTTAGCATTACTAACTTATAATGACAATGATCTCGTTGCACGCTTGGCATGAAATTAAGGTGAAAATCGAGGACGATGAAATTATTTCTAACGAAGCATTCACATGTTCTTATTCTATGAACCTAAACGTCCCATTTTGCGATGAAAATCATACATTATGTCTAAAAACGCAAGTAGTAGTAGTAGTGTAGCTAGTTTATCATTCCAATAAAATGAATAAAAATGAATTTTGGAGATGCTACGATACTTTATTCTAGCATTGCGTGAGGGCACGACAATGGTTTAGTATGGGGGAGTGATAAGACTTCAATTATACATGGTCTCATCGTCCAAATCGGGCTTAAAATGCATTAAATATCATTGATTATACCAAATATATGCTCGTGTTTGTTACTTGTGTATTTTTAGGTACGGATATTGAGGAAATGGCAAAAGATCACAAGAATCATTCAAAAACGAACACGGGAAACGAAGCCGCACAATGAACCGGGCCCAATTTTGGTTTTTACAAAAATGCCCTTGAAGAATTGAAGATTGGCAACTTTAGTCCCTCAACTTTTGAGGATTTACACTTTATACCCCTCAAATATTCAAAATTATGAATAGGGTCCCTAAAGTTTGAAGACTATACAAGATCAGCCCTTGAAGAATGACAAAATTACATTTGAAGTCCTTAATTTAAGTTTGAAAACTTAAATGTGCCAAAATTGACAAGATGGCAAAGTTGTTATCAAAGGGAAATGAAGTATTTGCCATTTATTACAAAATGAAGGAAAGAAGAAAGCTTGGGGAGTCAAACTGCCAAACAACCAATCTTACACACCCAACCAGCTACTGCCACGTCACACAACCCACCCAAATACCCAATAACCCTACCCGTCCAACCCATTTACCCTTAAACCCGGTTTTTAATTAAATACGTGGGTCAAACCCCCAGTCAACTCTTCCCTTTTTTCCCACCAAACACCCTTTTTAAACTCCTTAACCCCCTTTTCAGATTAAACATCACACTAATCACCCTATAAACCCTAATAATCCCCAGTCACAATCAACTTCAAAACAAAGGGATAATTGCTAATTCCCTCCAGATCTTAAATTAACCTTTATCTCACCTTATCCCACCTCACAAAACACCCTCACATGGGTTGAGGACCCCACCCCGTACCTCCCCTTCTCATGTCACTCTCACCCAAACCCCAAAACCCGACCAAACCAACGACCCACATGAACTCCTTGGTCCCCAAGCACGTTTGAACGTCCAAGATCAACAAAGGCAGCTGTCAATCACATGGGTTCATTTTTGACCCAATTTTCAGTCAACAATTTCAAAAGACCCAAGGGCTTTTTAGAGATTTCAGTGAATTATGGTTAGCATTTGTTTAAGCTTCTAGTAGATTCTTGTAGCCAGTATATAAGGCACCTTAGCTTAGCTTTTCATTTTGTTCCAGATTTTACTCAAAAAATTGTAATCTTTTTAAATATTTATAAAGTTTGGTATTTGTGTTTGAAACAAGAGTAATTCCTTTTATGAGTTTTAGAAATTGATATATTTTTGTTGAGTAATTAATCTGAGTTCCATTGATATTGTGAAACACTTGGTGTGTTTAAGGTTTTTCAAAAGTTTTTTATTGGGTTCAATTTTGAGAAATCAGAAACTCCTTTGAAGTGAAAGTGGATAAGAAGGGTTTGGATTTGTCAGTTTGAACTTGTTTGAAACTTGCTAAGTTTCAAGGTTTTTTTTTTTGGTTTCAAAGGTTTTTAAGTTTAAAAAATCAGAAAGTGTTATATTTGGCTTGTGTTTGTTCTTGATTCTTAGCAGGACATTGGAGATTGTTGATCAAAGTTTCAGCATAGGCCGGGCCTATAAGGAGGTGGTTCTTCAACCACTAGGGACCTGGATGTAGGTCCCTTGAGGTAAAAAAACCTTTTCCCATTTTCATTTTTCAGTTAAATTTGGTGTTTATGTGAATCTGCATAAAAGTTGTTAGTTGTTTGTTTGAGCTGCTAGATATTGCTCATGTTAGTTGTTTGATGTATGTTAGAAGATTTTAAATCAGTTTGAGTGTGTTTTGAAAGGATTTGGTTTGTAAAATCTTGATTTGCAGTTTTAAGGGGTGTTTGGATTTGTGTTTTAGGTAGATCTTGTGACAAGATTCTATGTTAAAACCAGTTTAGAATCACTTATTAGGGTATCACTAGGTCATAGGATAGCTTGGTTTTCTGTTTGGGTAAGTTTTAACCAGTTTGCTTGTTAAAAAAAGTGAAATTATAGAATAATCAGAAAACTGCTTATTTCTGCCAATTTTGTGGAAATTTGTACATCATCTCTTGCTATTTGTTAGATTCTAGTGTTAAGAAGGGATTGTAATCACTTTGATGCCATGTTATTACTTTGTATGCAAGATTTGAGCCATTGAAATCCGTTTTTATGCAAGTAATATAGCTAAACATACTCATCAGAAACATTTGGCTTAATCAGTAACTTTGTGGCTTATTTGTGAAGATTTTTGTGTTGTGATTGCTTGATTTTTGTGTTTACCTAGACTCCCCACAACCCAATTGGTGTGGGGGTGCCTTGCTGTCCAAAAACAAGCCCTCCAAAGAGCTTTCCTAAGCTCAAAGGTCTCCTGACCATTATTTTGCACTAGCAGTGGGAAGAAAGTTTCCCCTGCTAACACACCAGTTCCCACTGCTAAGCATAAGGACAAAAGTCCAGCAAAGGTCACTATCAGTCTTCTTGTGTTTTTGTCTTTTGTGGACTTAAATTAGAGTTAGGACTTGAAATTACTTTTTTTATTTTTCTAATTTTATTTCTGAATTTTTAGTTTAATTAGATTTTTAGTTACTGTTCATTTTATATTTTTTTAGATTAATTAGCATTTTTAATTAACTTTAATATTTCTGTTTTTGTCTTTTAGTGCCAAAAAGTAATATTTTTCAGTTTAATCAATTTTCCTGGACTTAGAATATTATTTTAAGATTTTTGGTTAAAAAATATTTTACTGTTCATCTTTTTATTATTTTTTTAGAATTAATTTAACGTAATTAGGGTTTTAATTAAACTAGTTTTGTCTTTTAGTGGTAAATTTTATATTTTTCAATCTTTTTCATTTTTATACTGTTCATTAGAGTAAATTAGGATTTTTAAAATTGGTAAATTATTTTTAGCATTATTTTATTATTTTTTATAATTATTTTAGTTTAAAAATAGTTTTTAGTAATTTAAAAATAGAAAATTAGTTTTTAAAAATTAGGAAAAATACCTTTTAGTCTTTAAATAATATAAGTGACTTATTAGTTCAATAAAATAATATTTTGGACATTTTGATTAATTATATTTAATTTTAGGGCTTTAATTAGCATTTAAAATTGAATATTTAATTAATAAAAGGTTTTAAAATATTTTTATTGGATTTTATTTCTTATTTATATTATTTTGGACTTGTTTTAGCTTATAATTAATTTTTAGGTTTTAAAATTTTATTTTTGTAGTTTTCTACGGTTTTACGTGAACGCGTTTTCGTCTTAGCTCGATCCGTCTTCGTAACCGTCTTTTCTTTCCTTTCTATTCTCTTTTCTTTTCTTGTTAATAAAATCACAAACAAAATCAATTAATTACACAACACACGTGCCTCCTTGAGAACGAACTCACTCTTATTTAGGGTCATACACACACGGTTTTCCTAAATCGTCGTGCACGCTTGCCCTATTTACGTTCTTTTTCCTAAAAGACGTAATTCTACGACTATCATTCCCCTTCTCTTTCCGTGCATTTGGGGGAGGTGCGGCATCAACTTGCTCATCCCTACAAACAAGAATTTGAATAAGTATTAAGTATTATTCTAGGAAAACCGTAGCTCTTACTTGGATCATGGAATAAACAAATGAGGTAGACTTACACATTAGTCCTTTCTAGTTCTGATGTAGTCGGGGGAACTTGAGTGACGGGCTCGACAATTGTCAGCGGCACGACCGGATCCACAGGTGCAGCCCGCACCGTTTCGGAGACTTGGGTAGTGCTCTCTTAAGACTGATAGCGGGGGTGGTCCTCGCGCAGTTTTTTGGGTGGGGCATTGTGTTCACCAACCTCAGCATGAGCAACTCTTCTTACCCGTTTGTTCTTCCTACAAGTACGCTTAGGGGCGGGCTGGGCTTCTTCTTCTTCTTCATCATCTACTTGTTGCACTTCCTCCTCGTCATCGCCCAACATTTGGCGAAGACTGGAGGTGGTCCTCTCGATGTTGTCACCTTGCTCTTTCCCATGTGCGGGGGTAGCAGTCTTAGGTGGCGAGGAAGGCCCGACTTCATCTTCAAGCATCATGTTATCACCATCTTCATTGTCGAAATCCATGGGGGTTCTCAAGAGTGTTGTTTCTTCTTCGTCTGAATGGGGATCCGGTACGGCTGCCAGGGAAACTGTCACGTTCCGGGTATGCTCGAGGAGGGGTAGCTCGTTCTCACGTCTGGGACGGGATCCCTCTGGTATAAGTTTTGGATCACCTTGACGAAGGATTCCAAAGAAGTTCATTTCTGCCAAAATAAACAAAGTATATTAGTTATAGCAAATAGGTGTATGTACGTCTTGGATGTGCGGATGCTATACCTACCTTCACCATGCCTCCTCCAAAACACAGGATATTTGTTGGACGAGCCGAAGTAATTGCGGCTAATCCCTAGCAAACAGAGGAATGATTCGGGTAGGTTTCTATGAAACCCTGTTCTATTCCTATCTATTTCTTGGGAATGTTGGGGATTATATGTACCGGCGCGCGGAGGAGGGTCAGGAGATAATCTAAGTTTAAAGATATAATCAGCCGGCTACACTATTGAATCGATGAAAAAGTAATGGTCGTACCAGTTTTTCAGTGAGTCCATTGCCTTATTATGGGATGTGGGGCTGTTTGGGGATCGTTTCTTAAAGGATAGCCAACCATTTACTAGACTAGGGGTGTAAAATAGCCGGAATTGCTCTACGGTTAGAGGGATTATTCTTGCGCGACAAAGGACTTCAAACTGGCTGACCTCACATGCGCCTATACAGTGCAATTGGGTGATATGTACATCATAATATCCTAAGAGATCTATAAAGAAACGGGTGAAAGGAATGCGGTAGTTAGCCGCATCAAAAAGACGAGTATATAAGCCAATCTTTCCTTGAGGAGCCTCAGTTATGAGGTCCCCTGCACCAGGGAGAGAGGGGTGTAGGTTGCTGGGAATGAAGTACTCGATACAAAAGTGATCTAATTGCTCCTGGGTCATTACATTGAGCACGGATCCAATAGAGGGGTTGTTTCTTTGAGCCATTACTAAATAAAAGAGTTAAGGGCGTGGTATTCTAACCTGCGTAGGAAGGGATCCGTACGAAAGAAGGTGGTGATAAGAAGGAAAGCTTTAATGGCAGAAATGAAGAAGATAACTGTGTGTTACACATAGCCGTAGGGGCAACTTCTTTATAGGGTGCCTTGAGAGTCATGGTCTGTTGGATGTATGACACGTGTTTGCCACTATCCAACATCGTGTGGCTAGGGTGTAAGTGGCAAGTAAAAGGTCAGGTGGGGCCCACGGGTCACTTCTGACTCAGAGGTTTACGTCGCTCGAGGTTCTGACTGCTTGCACTTTGTCAGTCAAGTGGCAGGTAAACAGTCATTTATGTCGGGATATGCGGTCATACGTAAGACTATATTCAATTTTGCATTTAATTTGTCTCGGTCGTCACGTGCGGCTGGGGTATCATTGAAATGGAATTCATGGAAGGTCGCCACGTGCGGTCGAAACAAAATTTTTAAAATTTATCATTTCCTAAAGATCTTTCTTAGTACGTCTAGGGAGCATCTTGATAGTCTAGAGGTTACGCCTACGACTGTAACAACTAGATTGGGGGGACATGATGACGTATAGTTCCTAGCCGGGTCATGAACCCGGCCCACGGGTACTACCCGTATCCGGCCCATCACGAATGGGTGGGAATAATGTTATTTGAGCTTATGGGCTTGGATGAACAGTAACCGCACACACGTGTGCGGCCCACGGCCCGGCATGCCCGGTGCAGGGTTTGACAGAATCATACTCTTACTATGATTAGGATTTATCCCAAAGGAGAGGATATTCACTCACCATAAATAGAAGATAACAATCAATCTAAATCTGGTATTTAACCTTTCCTTGGGGCCGAAGCATCAGTGACAGCCCATTAGGGTTTCACTGCCTATATAAGGAACCCCCAAGGGTTCCACAGAGGTATTACATTCTACATACTTTCAACTCTCATCCGATTCCTATAACCCTAACCGATTACTTACTCTTACGCCGGAGTCTAATCGTGGGAAACATTCCCACGGTAAGTCTAACGCGTGTTGTTTTAGTGTGCAGGATTCCAACCAGATAATTCACTTGGTGCAGGAGCCGGAATCCAGTCAACCCGAATTAAGCCTAATTCGGGTCTAGCAAGGATCACCCAACTTTTGTATTAACAATAAATAAAGAGAATGTAATAATATGTATTATTATTTGCATTAAATATTACACAATTTTTTTTATAATTGTATTACATAATTTTTTTTTATAATAAATAAAAAGATTTTAATATTTATTTTAAATTGTTTGCATTAAAGATTATATAACGTGCTATAAAAATTAGATTACTTAAAATTTGTTTATTAAATAAAAAAATATCAATTTTCTTTTATAAAATAGTAAGATAAAGTCTAAACATGACATATGGTTAGACTTGTGATGTTTAAGAAAAAAAAAAGATAGGGTTAACACATAAAAAGTGTAAATAAACGAAACATTTTGGGGTATGATAACCAATATTGTTTACTGTTCTTTTAATTTAAGGGCCAGTTTGGTATGAGGTTATTTTGCCAAAAGTTTGGGTTGAAAGCTAATTCATTTGTTTGGTTTGAAAATATATTAGCCAACTTTGGGTTAAAATCCTTGTGAAGACATAAACCAATACTCACCTCCAAAGCTGGTTTTCTCTCTCTTGTTTTCTTTTTCTATTATTTCTTTTATTGATTTTGTCTTTAACTGCATTTTTATTCACATAAACGATACATTATAATGTCCATCACTAATTTAATATATTGTATTATTTGAATGTGTCCTTTTTATAAATGTTATATCTTTTTATTTGTATTAAATTATTAAAATAATATATAATATTTTAAACCTTTAACAAACCAAACATTACTTTACCTTTAATAATACTCAATTTAAAACCACCCACTTTATAAACTTACATCCAAAGTAAAACCCAATTTCAAACCAAACGGACCCTAAAGTAAAGTTTGAATTTACGAGTGTGTGGCTTAACACGTGATTTGTGAACACATTTATATCTTTTATACTAATATATAAAGAGCTCATGTTAAAAGTTGAAAAAGTTGAAAATTCACATTTTCATATATAAATATAATCATTAACTAAGAAACAGGTGTATTAGCCATTACATCATGAGTTCGACCATCGAGTGACGGGTTCGACCATCGTGTCAACCCGGTCGAGTCTCCGTGTTACGGGTTCGGCCACCAGGTCAATCCGATCGAGTCACCGTTTTACGGATTCGCTCACCGGGTCACGAGTTCGACTAACGGATCAACCCGATCGAGTCACCAAGTTATCGATTTGACCACCGGGTCAATTAGAATAACGTAAACTATCCGCCGCTATGCGCGGGTACACGTCTAGTATTGATAAAACTCATTATTTTCATTAAAAAAAATAAACATTACACCATATAGTTAAATAAATTATTAGAGTTGTTGCTTTTCATATCTAGATATTTTAGATTTGCAAAAATAAAAAACACATCCACCATTAGATTTCTGTTTGTATAAGTGGAAAGGGGTTAGCAAGCACTCAAATTGATTATGCGCGTTTCTAGATATGTGTCGTCGTATCTAATGATCAAAATTTCTAAATGGGAATACAAAGATATTGAGTAGGTGAAATCCATATGGTATCAATATTAGTACCGGAGTATTTAATTTGCAAAAACAAATAATAAACAAAAATTATGTGTTAATTTTTTTCAACTTATAATGTGAATCAACATCCTATTGTGGCTGTTCAAGTAGATAAAATATGTATTTGTGATAACTTATAACACGATTGACTCGATATTAAGTTATCAACTGACTTTTTGTGATAAATAGGAATGAAGTCAGGATTATATATGATTGGTTACATATAATTTTTATAATCGTAATTTATAAATAATTAAAATTTGTTTTCTATTTGTAATTATAATAGCTAAATAAGACTTGAACCAAATTTTCAATGAACCGGATGCATTTGAAAGAAATCGATGTTTTTTTCAAAAATTAACACTAAATAAAAAAAAATCCATATGCATCACGAGAATCCACGGAACACCTGATGACTCCGTCCCTGATGACAAAAGTCAAAAGATCAAATATATAAAGTATGTTGAGTTGAAGTTCATAACTGCAAACACAAATACTTTGAAATACATAAACCTCTAATTAGCTTAGTATTACCACCTTTCTATATTGATTCGTCTCAAATTACAAGTTCACCTTTCATTTTCGTATTTCTGCCAATCAAAATGACCATCATAATTAAATATGACATGTCATTGGTTACAATTCAATCGTCTCTCCTTTTTCTTTAATAACATAGTACGTAAAATGAAAGGGAACTTACAATTTAACACGCGAGAAGTATAATCTCCTCCTAACGTTGGTGGGAGTGGGGTTAAACCCACGAGCGAGTTGACAAAAGTCGCGCGCGCAGCCCCTATCCCTCCATCAGAATTCGCGCGCGAGTTGTTCTCTGGCAACAAAAAAGCATAGGCATACTCACCCCGAGTGAGTTTATACAAATAGGCCCCATCATTGTTTTTTATCGTTGGTTTTGTAAATTAAAAAAAAAATTAACCCAAAATTTACTAATAAATACCCCTATCATCTTCTTCAATTTTCACACAAAAAAAATCAAACCTCTCATCTTAATCTCCATCTCCTCCAAATCATGTCTCAAGAAAATACACCCCGATCCATCAACAAACGTCGAGGTAGGCCAAATACCCAAAACTCACCACCCACACCGCGAGGAACTTTCGACCTAGAAAACCCGTCACCCGGTCACGTTAACACCATACGACCACCATCATTCTATCACCCACAATCTTACCAAAACACACCTTACCGTTGCTCGGACCCAAGTCAATACCCTAACCAATACCTAAGTCAATTCCATAGTCAATACCCAAGCCAATACCATAACCAAAACCCAAGCCAATACCAAAGTCATAGGGGTGGTTCCTCATCACAACCCGCCTATGAAACTCAAGATTGCTACATCCCGCAATATTCAGACTCGTATGGAAGTCAAGGGTTTGCTTCATATCAACAAACCGGGTCTCCCGAGCTGGAAACCGTTCCTGAAACTCAAGAAACGGTCCAAATACCTAAACCGAATAAGGCACTATCTAGGGGACGTCAAAAGAAGAAGGCGGTCGAAGTAGCCACAAAACGACAACAACATTGGACAACAGCGGAGGAATTTTTTTTGGCAAAAGGGTTTCCGTGTCTAATGACAACATTCATGGAAACGAAATGAGTAAGCAGGGATTTTGGACAAAAATCCTTGAGTACTTTGAGAGCAAAACGGAGGAACCTGTGGTTCGTACATATGATTCTTTGAACGGAAGTGGAAGACAATTCGACCTTGTATAGCTCATTTTTGTGGTGTTTATGATCAAGTGATGCAGATGGGGCCTAGAAGTGGTGCATCAGATGCTGATATTATTAATGAGGCGTTGATGCATTATGAGGCTCAAGTTGGATTACAGTTCAAATTTCGTCATTGCTGGGAGGTTGTGAAAGACTGCCAGAAATGGAAGAAGCAAGAATTGCCTAAATAATTAGCTAGAACTTCCAAAATAAGCAAGAGATACAAGTCATCTGGGTCTAGTTCGTTTAATACAAATTATATGGATGCATGTAACAGTGTGGATGTTGATGCCACTGATAATGAAGAAGTGCAACCGAACCACGTCCAATGGGAAGGGACAGAGCTAAGGCTAAGTCTAGAGGGAGCAGAGCTTCGGGGGATTCGAGTACAAACGACGAGGCTTTAGCTAGGTTGATGTTGTCTGGGTTGGCTGAACAACAAGAACGGGCCTTTGTTGTGCAGGGTGAACAACAGGCCGCATATTTTGAGATGAAGAAGAAAGAGATAGACATCCAGGAAAAAGAAGTTGAATTAGCCCGAAAAAAGCAGCAAAACGATGACTTGGGCTATTATATGCAGTCGATAGATCATTTGACGGGACGTGAACTCGCAGTCGCGGAGTGGCGCCGAGCACAGATCAAGGAGGCCTATAATATCCCTTTTTAGTTTTTTTTTAAAAGTTGTTTTTTAATTTTCTATGTTTTTTATTTTATTTTCGTAATGTGTTTTAATTTTCTATGTACCAGTGTTTTAATAAAATATATGAATAAATGTTTTAATTGTATGAATAAAAAATATTTAAAAAAATGGGGGTGATGTGGAGTGAGTTTGGGTGGGTGTCATTACCTCCTGTGGGGAGTTTAGGTGAGCTTAGGTGAGTTTGTTAAAAAGCTGAGGCTGCGGTGGGTGAGTTTTCTTCCACTCCCACTAGCCTAACGAAGACACAACAAAAATAATACATATATACCATAGTTTTTGTTTGGTATTTTATTAAAAACTAGCAGGGTGCCTGCGCAAAACAACACGTTCAAAATAAAATATTATTTAATCATTTGTGATTTTTCTGATTTTTTGTACGTGTATTGTATAATTGTTCCTATAATTGATGTCATTTGCTAGATATTACTCTTGTTATGCACATGTATATTTTTTTTACAAATTTTTTATGCACATGGTACAATAATTTTATGTATATTTTAGATATATATGCAAGTTTGTATTTTTGGAAGGATATATATGCAAAAGCCCCAAATAAAATATTAAGTTACATATTTACAACATTAAATTTGATTACTTGTGCAAAATAACATATCGAATAATTGTTTTTCAAAAATATGTATCTATTGGGTTCGAGATTCTTAATGATATAGTATATTATACGCTGTATTAATTAATTATTATATTTTGTATTTTTAATTATATTATTTTTGCAAATGTTGTAAAAATTTGTACATATATAAAGTAGTTTTAATTTGAATAAAGCATATATTTTGATAAAAAAAACAAAAAAATAAAGCATATATAGTTTGTACTATAGAAAGTCATAAAGATAGCTATCTGTGAGTTGGACCAAACAAAACTACAAAAACAAAGCCCATATAGGTAACGTATTTATCATCTTTAACAAAGTTTCCGTATCCTTCAAAAACAACCACCGGATAAATCATAACCCCACTGAAGGTACCAAATCTTCTACCGTCGTTGACCCGAACACGAAAATTGATGGTCCAAATGTCGATACCGAGCGATCGGAAACAAAGGAAGTAAGTACGGAGCTGGTTAGGTCGACGACGGTGAGGCCGACGGTGGTTAAGAAGGCATCAACACTCATCTTTCCATAATAAGTAGGTAGAAATGTCTGAATTTTCAGACTTCCTAGTTTTAGAATAGTCCTAAATGCTTTATAATATAGTATGCTATCATATTTAGGTGCTTAACAACATTCAAAACGTAAGGTAGCCCTCCTCAAGCATGTGAAACCCGCATCTTCTAATTCATGTGATGTCAAAAAAATAAATTTGAAGCCGTAATTACACATACTGCATGTCACATATTATTACCAACCATCATGGGCGATTTTCTAAACCTGATTTTGGGCATCGTTTATCGTGGCTGATTATTCATCATTCATTGAATAAAGTCTAATTATCATTTTTGAATCTTGTTCTTCATTCCATCTATGAATTTGTGATAGGAGATAGGCCTCAATTCGTTCGTCCCTATTTCCTTGTGATCAATTTGTTCGTGGGGCGAGGCAGATTCGTTATTGGATCTTTGCATTATCTCATCTACGAATTTGTGATAGGAGACAGGCTTCGTTTATTCGTCCCTGTCTCTTTGTGATCGATTTGTTCGTGGGGTGTTGTGATTGTCTAGGGTTTGATAATTTTTCGTTATTTGATTCGACGTGCAATATAATCTTCGAGCATAGGTGCTATCTAGGGTTTCGTTCTATGGGGAGGTTTAAGAAACCCTATACCTCTTCATCTGGTTTCTGGTTGAGCATTTTTTGCTTTCGAGGTTTCATTTGTAGGGTGGTTTATTTTATTGTTTTTAGGGTTCTCTCATCTACATTATGCATTCAATTTGTTCTAAAGAGGACCATACCATTCATATCTCCAAATCAGTATTCGTTACTAATTTCCCGAAGAGCTTTGGGTCTCGTGATTTGTGGAATCTTTGTGAGGCATACGGAAAGGTGGTTGATGTGTTCATACCTCAGGGTAAATCCAAAGCGGGTAAGCGTTTTGCTTTTGTACGATTTATCAGGGTGGCTGATTTGGATAGGTTGATTGCTAAACTATGTACTCTTTAGGTGGGTCGTCTTCACTTCCACGCTAATGCCGTAAGATATGAACGACCTAGTAAACCTACGGCGCCGGTAAGGTTCCTTACAGTGAGGCCTCCTATCTCGAAAAATTACTCTTCAGGTACTTATGCTGCCGCTATGAAGGATACTCTCATTCCTCTTGTTCATACGATGCCTGACACTTGTCCCCCAACCTTTGTTCTTGATGATTCATGCGTCAGCAATGTAGACCTTTCAGAACACATTATGGGTAGAGTTAAAGATTTGAGCTCTATCTCTAACTTAGGCATTATTCTCATGAAAGTAGGTTTTTCGGATATTCAATTGTCATACCTAGGTGGAATGTGCGTGTTGATCGAACTAAAAACTGAGATGATCAAAAAGAAAATGTTGCAACATACTGGTGTCATTTCGTGGTTTCAAGAATTGCAAACCGCTACCAGTGATTTTGTATGTAACGAACGTATCGTGTGGGTTGATATCGAAGGGATCCCACTGAACTTTTGGTCTCCTTATACTTTTGCTAAGATTGGACATAAATGGGGTGTGGTTATGGACATTGAAGAGTCTCCTAGCTCATCTTATGCTCGTAAACGACTATGCATCAAAACCACTATGGGTGATAACATTTTGGAATATTTTAAAGTGTTTTTAAAGGGAAAACCTTTATAGTTCGTGCTAAAGAACTCTTTACCTAGATTGCTAGTTTCTTGGAGTTTAAAGAGTCGGGTTATAACTCAGAAGATGATTCACTTATTGGTGTTGATAATAATCTTGACGTATCACATCATGCTAATAATAATCTGGCGAGGGAGAGTGATGATGGAGGGATCTCGGAAACTATCTTTGGTGACAACAATAAGGATGATGATAACGCAAAGGAGAACACGCAACATTCTGAGGACCATTTAGTCTTTACGAGCCGTTGAAGAATCCTAGTAATAATACCACTGTTGAGGAGGACACCTGCATTTCTCATCCCCCAGGTTACACTCATTCTGTCTCTCAACAGGAACATATTCAAGTTGCTTCAGTTTAAGAAGAGGGGGTTCATGAAGATTCACCTATTGAGAAGGAATCTTCATCAAAGGTAAACTCAACAGTTAACCGTTGTCCACATGATCCTCTTGCTAATGATTCTTCCTTTGGGTTTTCTACTGACATTGATTCTCGCACTACAATTAATGGAGGCTCCATTCTTGAAGTTTTGGATGATATGATTAAAATTGGTCATTCTATGGGCTATGAGATGTAAGGTTGCTCGAAAGATATCGAGCATATCATCGGTATACACGGAGCTGGTGACGGTTCTTAATGAGGTTTCTCTCTCATAATGTTCAAGGTCTTAGTCACAAGACTAAAAAGGAGTCGGTTAAGGAGTTAAATAATAGACATTATTTGGGAAAAGTATTATTTGAAAAAATATATTTCGAAAAAAATAGTTTTTGAAAAAAAACATAATTTAGAAAAAAAGTTTTTTTTCTAATTTTTTTTCTCAAAAAAGTTTAAAATTAAAAAAAATTAAAATTCTGTTCTAAAAAAATATAAATTTTCGAAATAATATTTTTTGAAAAAAAATAAATTTCGAAAACCATTCTTTTTTGAAATAAAAAAACAATTTTCGAAAAAAAGACTAACGATGAAAACATATGTTGGATGGGACTAACGGTGTCAATTTGTAAAAGAAAAGTATCAGGTCAACAAATTTTACTAATATAACCGGTTGTAGGTAAAAATGTGGTCATATTGGCAAAAAAACAAAGTTCACGTTTGGATAAAAATTTAAGTATACGTACCATATGAGTATATTTGAAAAAAGTACATGGCTATTTAAAACTTTAAACCCTTTATTTTTTTCCTCTAACAAAATAAAACCCATTGGTTACTATCCACATTTATGATTTATAGTTTTTTTATGTTTTCTTCTTTTTTTACGTCTTGGTCATTTTTCTTACGTCATCGTTTGTTTTTTTACCTTTTCTTCTGTTTTTTTTGCATTTTCATCTAACTTTTTACGTTTTCGTCCGTATTTTTTGTTCTAGTCGGTCTTCTTACGTTTTGGCCGTTTTACGTTTTTGTCTATTTTGCACTTTCGGCCATTTTTTATGCTTTCTTTAAGTTTTGTTAACATTCGGTCTGTTTTTTAAGCTTTCGTCATTATTTTACGTTTTGACCGTTTTTTAGGTTTTCCCTCCTTTTAGTATTTTTTTTGTCTTTTTCAAACGTTTTCGGCTGCTTCGTTCGTTTTTGCTCGTATTCGTCTTTTTGTGCACGTTTTTACGTTTTCATCTGTTTTAAAATTTTCGTACGTTGTCGTCCGTTTTTATTACGTTTTCCTCCTATTTTGCTTGATTTTGTACGTTTTGGTGATTTTTGCCCTTATTCATATTGTTCCTTTTTTTTATGTTTTCGACAGTTTTTTAACACCTTTTCTCCTTTTTACCTTTGCGTTCGTTTTTTTAGTTTCATCAATTTTTTTAAGTTGACATATTTTTTAGGTCTTCATGTGTTTTTACGTTTTCGTCATTATTTTTCATTTTCGTCTTTTTAACATTTTCTTACGTTTTTGTTCACCCTTTACGTCTTCATTTGTTTTGTCCAATTTCGTTCGGTTTTGCACGTGTTTTAATGTTGTTGTACGTTGTCATCCATTTTTTTCGTTTTCCTTCGTTTACCCGTTTTTTATGTTTTCATCAGTTTTCGTACATATTCGTCCGTATCCACACGTGTTTTGTACATTTTCGTAATTTTTCATCCGTTTTGGTACATTTTCGTCCTTTTTAATCATTTTTGTCCCATTTTCTATGCTTTTCATACGTGTTCGGACGTTGTTGTACACTTTTCATACTTCTTTTACTTTTATGTTGTTCTACTTTATTTATAGTTTCTTTACGAAAGTGTTAAAACAGGACAAAAATGTACAAAAATGTACGAATATGAACGAGAATGTAAAAAAACTGATGAAAACGTAAAAAAAAAGCACGCAAACGTAAAAAAAGAACGAAAATGTAAAATAACGGCCGAAAACAGGAAAAACGCTAGAAAATGGATGAAAAGTAAAAACATGCACCAAAACACAAAAAAATGTTTCATTGGTTTTTATTAGTTTTCATACGTTTTTGCATGTTTTTTTCGTTTTTAATTATTTTTGTCCATTTTATACGTTTTCGTTCGATTTTATCTTTTTTTTCCGCGTTTATCCCTCTTAGTCCATTTTATCCTTCATTTTCGTCCGTTTTATAAATTTTCCTCAGTTTTTATAAAATCGTTCTCTTTTCTAAAAGTGTGAAACAATTTTTTTTCACAAGTAAACACTACCTTTAGTTTTTTATTTTGCAATTTTCACGCTAAGAATACGCAGTCATATTATTGTTGTTTAGTTTCAAGAACATTAAGCATAAAAAATTGCAATTGTAACACAAGAAATAGTCGGTATATGAGTTTGTTGCCTATATTTCTTTCTGAATTCACATATCATAAATTTTTAACGTGAACGCAATAGTTTTTGACATAGACATGTACGACACATTTGGCATTATGTTATATATGGGGTCCTAATCCGTAAGACATCTCTTAATTATGTTCGATTACTTTATTATCATGTTGTTTGTTTCAATGTTGCTAGTTCCGTTTCAACATCATTGTTAAAGAAGAACCCAAGGGTGAGCATGGGCGGTTTGAGGCGGTTTCATGCTAAAACCAAAATCCAAACCGTAAACTTTGGTTTTTGTATATCGCAAGCCATTTGATTTTGATTTTTTTGGGTTTTTTTTTCGGTTTTTTCATTATAACGGTTCAATTTTGGTTTTTATTTCGGTTTTTTCTCTTTTCATTTTAGGCATTAGGTTTTTATTTAAAAAGACCGTATCAATAGTCAATCACTTTCGACACAAAATTAAACTCATCATAATTGCAAGTTGCAACCAACAATATTAGTTTCAATCAATTACATACGCTACAATAATAGAAACATTAGCTACCATTGAATTATATAAAACCAAAAATGATAATAAAAATTTCAATATACCAATCATAATTCTAACAAAGTTTAGGTAAAAAATCATAATCAATTATTTAAATATCTTAAATTTATATACTTAAGCGTATAAACAACTAAACATAATTAAAATATCACATATATATAACCTTTATAAATATATAAAAATACATATTTTGTAGACCTAAGTGGGACGGGGTGATTTTTTCGGTTCGGTTTTATACATGCAACCAAAAACTGTCCAAGACATTCGGTTTTCATAAATGTGCAAACCATCCATTCGGGTTTTCAACAGAAGCGTTTTTTTGGTGCAGTTTGTTTTGGTTTTTTGGTTTTTGGTTCTGTTTTTTGGTTTTATGCACACCCAGAACCACACAATTTAATATTTTAATATGTAAAATGAAACATACGGTTTATCTCAAGGTTGTCAGGATCAGGATTCTAGGATCGTTTTCGGCTTTGTAAGATCGTAATCGTAGGATCGGATCGAGATCGTAAGATCTTATGAAAAGATATATAGAGTTAGTTTCTAGACTTATATATGTTTTTATATAATAAATTATATGATTAATATTTGTATATATTGAGAGAAAACTCTAATATTTTATATGTTTTTTTCAAAACATGTTATTATGGCATAATACATCATGAAAAATGTGTTTTATAAAAATACAGAGTATGTAATTTCTCATGTTTACATATTTCTTCAAAACATGTTTTAATACTGTCATACATCATGAAAAACGTGTTTTAAAGAAATATGTAATTTTTTAAGTTTTGTTTAAAATATAAGAAATTTCACTTTATATTATAAATGAATCTAAATTGATGATAAAAAAAAGTTATATTACAAAATATCAAGTTTGCGAAACATTAGATATATTGATTTTTTAGAAAGACAAACATTAGATATATTATAATATATAATTGTACAAAATTCTTTAATGTTTCAATCAATAAATAAACGACTCTAACACAAAATAGATACTACATTTCTCTATAAAACCCGCGTCCCCATAGGAGAGCACAAACTCCAGGAACTTGCTTCATGTTTCAATAATTAAATAAATTGTTTTTGATATAAAAAATACGTAACGGTCTTAATAAAAGTATAGAAACCCTAACATAAATGATGAAAAGTCCAAAATAACACCATCTTGCGATTCTACACGAAATCTTACGATCCGTTCATACGATCCTATCCGATTTATGATCTTGTTTAAGATCCTGATCGTTTTTGTTTGTGGGATCGTAGGATCGTACGATCTTATGATCAAGATCGCGATTTTGACAACCTTTGTTTATCTTAGGGTGGGTTTTTTTGGAACGGCAAATAAAGTTTTATAAAAAAGCTAGAAAGAAACTAACACACGAAATGCACGCAAACACGATCCAACATACAAATAACGAAAAGAACAGAAATCTCTAACGAAACGAGACAAACTCACAAACCAACCATGAACAACGATCCCACCATGGCGCCAATAGAAATAACTCCCATGAACGAACCCGAAGCATCATACCAAAACGAACTAGCCGGCGTCCTTTGCTTGTCTCGATAAGGCATCAAGAAGAAGAATAGCTTCTTTAGAGTTGTCAGAATAACTCCAAATCTTAAGATCCTTAGGAAATTACTATTTCCACATACGTAGTTGCGCAAGAAAGAACAACCCGTGTATATTACCCTTGGGGTCTCTATAGCTCCATCGTTTATCAGAATCTAGTTCGTCATTAGGTAGAGGACCAACATAATCAAGCCAAGAAGAATCAGACTCAACAACAATATTTAAATCGTTACCCAAGGATGTAGATGGAGGCGTGATGAGGGAGTCTTTTTCAGTTGAAATATTGCCATCCGAAAAGGCATTAGACGATACTCATTATCACCCTGAGAATGCACTCCAAGAATCTCGCCAGCATCATCTTCAGAATTCTGATCCATGTGATCCTTAATACACCCATCATTATACAAGGCCGTATCACCACGAATCTCACCTTCTTCAAGAGATTTCACAATATCACTTTTCATCCCACGAACATCCTCCTCTCGCAAAACCCGACTAGAAGGCGACACCGAATCAATGTTAACATTCTTAGGGGAATCTTGATCAGAACTATCAACCTCCAAATGCTTCTCACTTTCCAAACTTTCACTCAAAATAGGATCCTCTGCATCCTTACTTTCGAGAGGATTAGACACGGAATTAACCTCCAATGATTCAATATTGGGCGCCCAATATGCAAACTCAGTAGCAATAATATGATAGGTCCGATTACGATATGAAACTAAAAATGACTCTACCACACGATGAAAAGACTCTATAAGAACACAAACCTTTCCATGAGATATTGGTCCATCACTTACCATGTCCATAAACACGCTGCTTCCCCACCGACCACCCAACTTCTTATAAACCTCTGAAGCCCATGATGCTAATGGCAAACCCACCAGGTCTATCCAAACACATCTTTCATCTGGAATAAAATCATGGGAAACATCTTTGAACTCCAAAAATATCTCCTTTAACGCCTTTGAAGTCTTGACGCTTTCCATTTGATCAATTGAGTCAAATTCCAACCAAACCCAACGACCCCAACATATCTAAAACCTACATCGTCGAATCCCTCAGAAGACATATGTTTTAGAAGCTCTAAGATGACACTTAAATCTTTTACCTTAGCAAGATAAGTTTGGTTTCTTGGTAGGATTAAGATAAAATTAAGGTTTAGTTTATGTTAAAAAGAAAATATTTGAAATTAGTTGGAAGGTTTTGTTAAATGTTATTTGTTTTCTTGTTGGGTTAGGATTATAATTAAAATATTTATGTATTTTAAAGATTTAAATATATGAATAAAAGTTAAAACAATGTTATATGAGTTAAAAAACAAATATATGGCTACGAGAAAATGACACAATTTTCAAAATAATAATGTGAGGTCACTATTAAGGATTAGACAAAAAGTAGACATATGTGGTAAGATTTAGAAAACCTCATTTATTTAGGGATGAGCCTCAAAATCAAATCTTATGTACACGTGCCAAACAATATACTTTCAGTCAAATCATAATCTTTGAAGCCTAAGCCCCTAACAAACGGACCCTTAACTCTTAAAATGTCGAACAACATGACCTCTAACGTAAAATAGATGACAAATGATTTTCAAGACAATGAACTATTAGATATAATGATGATAAAACGACCATTTTGGTTAATAGTGAGATATGGCATTACTTTTAGTATATCTTGATTCTTTTAAAATATTAAAAACAAAAAATCAAAGAATTTAAGTTATTTATAAATTTGATTGATTATTTTTGTTAATTAAATTTTATGTTTATATAATTAAATAACCTAGTTTGTTAAACAAGTTAAACATAAAGGAATTTCTATATAAATATAAAGATAGATAGTATCATTCGCACTCTTTCAAAACTACATTCTTTTCAAGGTGTTGTCTTGAACAAAATCGTGATTTTGGGATCTCATATTTTAATCCTACCGCAATCCTGTCTTCTCCTGCCTTCCGCTAGCACAACCAACACCCTTTTCCTCTTTCGTTTTTCGTTGCCTTGGATATAACATAATACCCTTCTTCCACCTTCTGTCGCCAAGGGTGTAAGACTCCTCACTCCTTCAGACTCACCTTGTCATCAAGGTGATAAATAAAATATCCAATAAGCCAATGATCATCACTGACGCCAGTTCGTTCTCATAGCTTGCAAACTTGCGGACTTCCATGAGCGACTACTGAAATGAGTATAAGATTAACCATGAGGTATCCTTTTCATCCGTTAGTCTCCGGACGTGGGTCATCTTCATCTCCCGCCATATTTACCAAAAACCTCTTGAAAGTTATGACCTCGCATCTGTTTATGATCGTAGTTAAAATAAAAACAGTTATCAAAGTGTTCTTGATGTTAAGTTGATGAACCACCAAACGGATTAGTGTCGATAGAAAATACCATTAACTGTGGTTCTAGCATATATGTTTGAGTAACCAAGAAATAATTGGAAGCCGATGTTTGCTCCAAGTCTGCTGCCACCATTATGACTGGATTCGCACGATCTGTTTTTCCTTGAAGTCCGATTCCCATGTTTTCCCATATCTTCAAAAGCACCAACCTTACTTGTGTTGTATCCTTCCACCTTATTCGACTTATGAAGCATTGGGTCATATCATGTACCGATATGTTCAAATTGTTTCGTGTAGCTGTGGATTTTTTCATAAATTGAGGATAAAACTTTGCCTTTGTCTTCAAATGAGAGTTTTTTCTAACTAATCTCCACACATGACATATCTGTATAATATGTTAAAATGAAATAACAACAATTTTTTAGGGGATGAAATATTTTCTGACATCCTAACTGATTAAACAATCAGCACTCCATGATTTCGATTATCATTCGCAAGCTGCCGTGATACAATTTCATGACATCTTCTAGTGAATCAACCATTGACAATTCGTTTTAACACAAAGTTAAGACTTGTGACTTCGAATTTGTAACACCTCCGAAATCGAACATGGTTTAAATAGGCAGCATGGGGGTGCCACATCACGGTACAAGAAACAATGATACATAAATGACAAAAAAATGACGTACATAAAACATTTACAATACGTCATACTCATCAGAGTTTTATACAAAGGTCCCAAAGTTTTTTAACAAGTTAAGAAAAAAAAATACTAATACTACATAATTTTGTAACATATAGTTACCAAAACACTGGGTGACTTTCTAGCAGCTTATACCAAAACAAAAGCTTAAACATAACTCAGAAACTTCCAAGGTGTTAAACATCCCGCTGGCTCCTATCTAAGAAAACTAAGCATTATTACCTGAGATTAAACATGTAAAGCGTCAACAAAATTTGAGTGATATTCATAGGTTTAGTAATATAAGTGTGGAACACAAGCATTTATTAGTAAAACAAGTAATGGGGGGATGACTATGTACATTATCCATAGTTATTAATAGTTATTAATGCTATTTATCTCATGAAACCGAAGCATTAACAGTTAAGTATGCCCCTAGTGATTATTCAACCCAATGTTTTGTGACCCGGTTCAACCCGGCTAGTCCAACCGGTTGAGCCGGTTTCGGCTTAAAATACCGGCCAAAACAACCCGGTTTTGAAACTACTTGACACACGGAGCGAACCGGCAGGTTTTTGAAACCCCGGGTCAACCCGGGTGGTAAATTTCGGCCGGGTTTTTTTCTTTATTATTCTTAAAAAGTAAACATTTCACAAACGTTATCATTTCATACCGCTTTTACCCAACCGTCATGTACCTACCTAATCCCAAATTCGACTTCAACAACAAACCCACAATCATCACATTCTATTGAAAAAATCCTGCTAAATCCCAAAAAACCCAACATAATTATATTCCATAAGTTTTATGATTAAAAAAATTTGATGATGGTGCTGAATATGTATCAATTGAACCTCATATTAGAAAGCATATATGGCTATACATGTATTTACTCAGATGGATATACCATCTTCCTCTGGAGTAAGATTTAGAAAGCATATCATGATATTTGTTGGAAATACGTTTTTACGTATTTAGAAGGATCGGTCACTCCGACAATATATTAGTAAGTAGCTCGTAGTTTAGGTCTATTATTAAACAAACAAGGACAAGCCAAGCCTACAACATGTGTAGACCGGCGGCCCAATGTCAAGCCCAAGCCCATAATATGGCTTGGGTATATAAACTCTCTCCTTAGTTGGAGAGGGTGTGGTTCACATAATATTTCACATAGTAGAAAGGTGTTTTTTTTCACTTTCTCTCTCTAAAAGTGTGTGTGTTCTCACCATCTCTTTATCTCTTTCTCTCTCTAGATTATAAGCAAGATTTATATAGTCCTACAAATGTTATCAAGAGTCATGGGATGAGTTGCTTAGTTTATGTGTTTGTTTTACAAAATTCACGAGTTTTAAAGCAAAAACCCAAGTATAAAAAAAAATCATGTTTATTTTGATCCAAGTGATTTAGATATCTTCTACATTGTTGCGGTAGGGATTTGGGTACTTTGAATTGTTAAAAAACACGAATTTTAGGCAAAAAAATCTCGTTTTTATTTATTTATTGCGAAATTTTCAGATTATTGTGGAATCTTTTCCACAATATATTTCGCAATATCTAGGGTTTTAAAAAACTGGGTATTGCAGAAAGTTTAGGGTTATTGCGAGAATTGTTGTATTGGGTTATTGCGGAAAGTGGTATGGGTATTGCGAGATCTTTACTTTCTTGGTTATTGCGGAAAGTGGTCTAATTATTGCGAGATATTTACTTTCTTGGTTACTGCGGAAAGTGGTCTGGGTATTGCGAGATCTTTACTTTCTTGGTTATTGCGAAAAGTGGTATGGGAATTGCGGAATCTTCAGTCACTGATTATTGCGAGATCCTTAATCTTAAGGATATTGCGAGATCCTGTAATTTCCATAATATTGCGAGATTTGTATAAGCTCAAGTATTGCGAGATCTTCGTATAAGGGTAATTCCGAGATTACTTTTGCATTAGGGTTATTTAACTGGATGAGGTCAAGTATGAAAATTCGTTAAACCAGTCTATTCGAATTGATTACCGTTAATCGTGCGACTCAGTTGTTCTTGGTGGAAAATAAAGAAATGTAATTATCTAATTTGAACTAGAAATGAAATAAAATAAAATAAATGTAAATGTCGTTGAGTAAAGGGAAAATAAAACAAAAATAAAGTTTGCAAATAATAAACTAAAAATTAAAGATTTAGAAAATTAAATGACAAAAGCTTAAAACTTTAATAAAAACTGAAAATAAAACTGAAAATGAAATATAATAAAGTAAAACTGAAAATTAACTTTTTCGGAATATACTAACATTTTCGGAATAACAATAAATTTCGGAAAAACAACCTATCTTCGGAATAACAGCCTTATTCAGAAAAATAGGAATTTTCGGAAAATCTGAGAATTCGGATAAAACTAACTAGTTCGGAAAAAGTAGCTTTTTCGGAATAACTACTAAATTTTCGGAAAAACCTATGATTTTCGGAAAAGCCGATAATTTGAGATAAACATAGATTTTCGGATAAAAGGCTTAATTCGGAAAAATTAAGAAATTCAGAGAAGTGCTATATTTTCGGAATAAACAAATCTTCGGAAAAGGGGGTTCTTCGGAATATAAAACCCTTTTCCGAAGATAGATACGAAACAGAAAACAGTAGCAGTAAAAACTAAAAACAAGCAGAAAAGCTACGAATAAGCTAAAATTAAATAAGCAATCAACCAAAACTTAATCTAAATCACTTTTAAGAAAAACTAATTAAACCAATAATCAAAAACTTGAAAAACACTAATTAATCTAATGATTAAAAATCAACTTTCTATAAAATAAAACTAATTAAAACACTTAATTAAAAAATAAGTAAAAGCAAACAATAAGCATCAAACACAATAAGCTATCAAAATTAAACACATTAAAACTCATAAACATAATCAATCAAACGCATCAATAAATCAATAAGCATCAAGATTAAGCAACTACATGATCATCTAAATCAACACAAGATTAATAATAAAGAAAGGAAGAAGGAGAATGATTAATTGAAAAGCTTGATTAAGATTAAGATTAAGATCTAATACAAGATTAAAACATAAAAGAAAAGCTAGAGAGAGAATGTATATTAAGCTACTCCTAAAACATGAAAGAAAAATTAATGACTAAAAATTAACTACTACTAACTACTACCTCCTAATGACATATTAGGAGGTATTTATAGGAGGAGTAAATGTTGATGCTTTCTTCTTTCTTTCATCTCGTCTCGACTCGATTTAAATTCTTTGTCTTTCTCGAAGTCGTCTCGGGATTTGTCGATATAAATTGAACTTGTCTTATAATTTTCTTCTTTAATTAGACTTGGTTCTTCGACTTCATTAAACTTCCGTCTTTAGACTTTTTCTTCGATAAATCTTCAGAATAGGCCTTGGACTTCCGTTCTTTTTGCACTCTTGATCTTTTGACTTCGTCCTTTCTCGTTTTCTTCGATAAAAGCCCGTGAAAGCCTGTGTTTTCTTCCCTTTTCACATTTTGGTCCTAAATCACAACAAAAACATAAACCACGCATAATTCCGACATTTACGACATAAAATACACGTTTTGGCTTGGTTATTATTATAATTAAGTGGTAAAAGGATAAGTGTTTTCACACTTATTCCCCTACACTTGACCATTGCAATGCCCTCATGCAATGCATTAGTTACAAAGCAAGTTTTACATTTTCCATCATAATAAATCCACCTTGGCCTTTATTAAACACAAGACATTAAGTAAACTTAAGGAGATATAAAATTGCAAAATATTTAAAGGAAGAAAACAAGTAAAGAGATCAAAGACTTACATTTGGGTTTTGGTAATCATGTATGTTTATCACCGTCAAGTTTTACATTCCCCACACCAAGCTTATAAACGAGATCATTGTTATCATAAGTTAGTAAACTAACAGAAACTCATGTGGCTCATTATTTACTTAGACTCCCTTATTCCTAGGTGTATCTCTTATATTTTATTGTTGTCTTAAATGATCACGAGGATGAATTGTTGACTTATTTCGATAATGATTAGGCCGAAAATAAAGTAGGACGATTTAATCCATAGTTAGCTAAAGGACAAAATCTTTTAAAACTGCTTCTCGGGACCTCATAAAGTTCATATCTTGGCATAACTCGCTTCACGATTTGAGACCTTTCTCGGACCGATATTTGGCATTGACTTCATACTTCAAATCTTGAGAGACGTTCATGAAATAATGGTCTTCTCTTCATAATAGGAATTCTTCACTTGAAGTTTTTGAGAGATTCTTCATATTTGGACCACGACTTCTTCATTTTTATCCAATCTTTATTTGGGATTTTGATATACAACGAACCGCCTCCTTTTAGGACTTGGATCTATTTATCCTCATACCTTGTTAGGGCCTTTTTGGATAGACTTCTCCATGATCTTTAGGGGAGTATTTGCTTTTCGTCGTGTGTCTCGATCCTTCATATTGATTTTTGATAAATGATTCTTCACATCACTTTGGATCTTTAGCAACAAAATGTAGCCCTCATGTCTCGTTAGGACCCTTTCGGACTCGCCAATCTTCGCATCCCGCTTCAATAATTTATACCTTGGCTATGAACTCTAATTAATACCGAGCAACTTTTAAACGATCTTGGGCTAGAAGCTAAGTAACTTTTCAAATCGTACAACCTTACTTATTGCAATTAAGTTTATTAACAAGCGATAGGAGAAAAAGCTCATAATTAACTCACATAAATTCATGAAAGAATACCAAAACTTATAATTGACTCTATCATCTCTCGTTCTCCACAATTTAAAATCCTAAGGAATAAGACTCGTGGATGCTTAGCCTATTAAATCAAAGTTTTGGGTTTTCAAGTCATCTATAGGATCTTGCAACTTCTTAGACTTTTTTCAAGTTTAAAATTCCCATTTTAAAGTTCCCTTGATAAACGACTTTCTAGGATCAATTATAGGAACTTGCGAAAAGTTCTTGTTCTTAACCCGTAAGAGTTAAGACTTTCGCGTTTTAAAGTTCCCTATATAAAAGCCTAGCGAAACTTGACTTAAACACGTTAAGGATACTAGCTAGAGTAAACTTAGATAAGTAAACTCGGGTTGAGTCAAAAGATTCATGACGTTGAAAAATATCAAAGACATCTAAACTTATTAAAACCATTTTATTAAAAATTTATTCTAAGAAAGAAAATAAAGATAATAAAAGGAAATACAACTAGGCCAAAATAGATTAAAAATTTTAAAAAATGTCGAAAAATCAATTTTCCGGTTAAAATGAGGACAAATACATGGAAAAGGACACTTAACTTCGATAGAAGTCCCCCTACACTTAATATAAACATTGTCCTCAATGTTTAAGCATGTGGGAGTAAACTCCCCTACACTTATGACATTGTGCACGTTGTTTAAGTCTTTCTAAGGAAGAGACAACTAAAGTGATTCCTATTTTAATATTGAAGAATATAAAATAGTGAATCAAAAGAGTTTAGGATAGAACCGGGAAAACAGGACACGGAATCATGGGTCGTCAAAAGTCATCAAGAATGGATCTTTGATAGCTCGAATCCCTGCACATGATAAGAAAGAAAACAACAAACACATACTAGGGTCTCCCCCTACACTTATTATAAAAACGGATAAAAAGGATAGATACTCGGGATGCCTCCCAAGAAGCGCTTGTTTTTTTATCACCGAGCCGTGAGCCTGACTCGACCTTGATTACAATGGTAAGAACCTTGAAGAACATCCACGGGATCAAATACATGGTTTTCGTCCATAAAATAGCACAAGCCTTAAGGTGAACAAGGCAAGCCAAAGAAGAGTATTCAAGGTTCCCTTAAGCGTTTGTTGAGCACGGTGGTAGAAAGTATGATGAAGTGCAAGCATATCTCCATTGTTTCCAAAAATCTTTCCTTTTATTTCAGCAGATGGATACTGAGATGGCTTAAAAATTGCAATACCAGGGTCGAACACCTTTTCCTTTAGGGGAAAATAACACTCAGGCTCAGTAGACCTTGAAGAAGATCCGCTCATAAATCTCACAATCTCATCCTTATAAGGTGGATAAAGAGGTGTCAAGACATAGGTACTACGGATATCGGTATCGTCCGGCTTCTTCTCCTTTGAAACGGGTTTCTTCATATCCGAAGGAGGATAAACACCATAATCAAAGTCCAAATGAGGAGAATCATTCTCATTGGGGAAGTAAGTATTGAGAAAAGTAGCAAAATCTTCCTCAAATGAGTAATTATCCAAAGTATCAATGGTGTTTGGTGGAGGATCTTCATCAAAAGTAGGAGCAAGGTCATCATGTGAAGAATCACTCGAGAGAGTATCAACATCATCAAAATCATCATAAGTTGGCATGTCTTTAACAAAAGCAGCATAATCATCCCCATCGGAACTAGAATCATCATCATAATCATCATAGATCGATGGAGAATCATAAATTGGTAGGGGATCCAAATTGGAGAGAGAATCATCAAAATCATCCACATCATCTTGGAAAAGTGGATTATCATAGCAAGACTCGAAAAGAGGATTATCATATACAACAAAATCATCAAGCTTAAAACTTTCCAAAGTAGTAGTAAGCTCTTCTTGAAGCACATTAATCATTTTCGCCGATTCTTTTCCATTTGACTTACTTGTAATCTTCCCTATCTTAAAAACTTGGGCATCATTCCCGACCCTTAAGATTAATTCACCTTCGGCAACATAGACTAAAGCTTTTTCGGTTCTCAAGAATGGCCGCCCAAGTATTAAAGGGATACGAGGGTCCATTTCATAATCAACAACAACAAAATCGACCGGAAAAGTGAAGGTACGGACTTTAATAAAAACATCTTCGGCAATACCAACGGGGTAAGCGAGAGTTCGATTTGCTAGCTCAAGAGTCATCTTTGTAGGCGTAAGGTCGGGGAATGATAGCTTTTTCCAAACACTTAAAGGCATCAAATTAATACTTGCCCCGAGATCAGATAAGGCAGTAAATTCTTCAACTTTGTTAAAAATGCAAGGTAACACAAAACGACCGGGATCTCCAAGTTTTTCTGGAAGTTCTTTAAGAATGACTGTAGAACAGTTTTCATTTAAGCGTGTGTTGACAAACTCAGCCATCTTTTCCTTCTTGTTAAGAAATTCCTTGAATGCTTTGACAAATTTCGGCATTTGGACAAGTGCTTCAACAAGGCTGATGTTGAAATTCATTTGGGAGATCATCTTCAAAAAGGAAGTAATTTAAGAATCCTCCTTAGTAAGCAATTTGCACTTGTCTAACCGAGAAGGATAAGGGATGTTGGGTTTAGGTGGTGTAGGTAGAGCAGGTAAAGGTTGAGATGTTGAAGGTTGAGAAGTAGAAGGTTTAGAGGTGGTAGGTGGGCTTGGTGAAGGGTTTTGCTTGGATACTTCTTCATTAAGAGGTGGAGACGGTAATGGGGAACTAGTACTAGGCGTGGAAGTAGGAGGAATAAATGGAGGTGGAGGAGGTTTAGATGGAGTAACTTGGGGAGGGATAGAAGGTCCTACTAGAGTTGCTCCACTGCGTGTAGTAATAGCACTCACATTAGCTCTAGGGTTTGTTTCGGTGGTAGAAGGAAGAGCACCTTGGGGACGAAGGGTTTGTAAAATTTGAACGAATTTCCTATCCGTGGACTCTTGCAGTTGTCTATTAGATTCTTGCATTGCTTGCATTATTTTCTCATGTTCATTCAATTTTTGCAAAACCAAGTCCATTGGCGGATGAGGTAAATTGAACCCTTGTTGTTGAAAACCTTGGTTTGGGTATTGGTTATAAGGTGGAAAACCTTAAGGATTGAAACCTTAGTTTGGAAAGCCTTGATTTTGCATTTGGTAATTTCCCTGATTTGCATTTGAGCCCCTCACATTGGCATTACCTTGAAAATTAGCTCTTGGCGGCCCTTGGTTGTTTTGGTTGGGTGGTGGTGGTCTTTGTTGAAAGCCGGGTGGAGCCAAGTAATTTGTAGAGTTGTAAGACAAGTGACTAACATTGACATTAGGCTTGAAATGAACTCTCTCGGTGTTGTTGTAAGCATACACTTCCCCGTGAGATTGATCATAAGCTTTATCACAATTAGCATAAGAGTGTGGCCTACCACAAGTTTCACAAGTTATATTAAGAGCATGGGCATGTTGAGTGGGAGGTTTATCTCTTAGAACAAGGTGTTTTACTATAGAAGTAAGCTCCTTAATTTGAGTAGTGACTTCACTCTCACTGGCAGTAGCCATAGTAGCCCTAACATTTTTGGTTTGGACTTTGGCTTTGTTTTCAATGATAACCCAAGCTTCATTCATAGTTTTAACCAAAATATTACCCCCCGCGGCACTATTTAGTGAATCTTGGTCATTCAAACTTAATCCATTATAAAAAGTATTAATTTTATGTACCTTTGTAAAACCGTGTTGTGGACACTTTCTTAAAAGTTCCTTAAAACGATCCCAAGATTCACTAAATGTCTCGCCGTACTTTTGTTCAAAGTTGATAATGTCATTCCGCAAAGCGGTAGTACGTGAGGGTGGGAAAAAGTAATTGATAAACTTGGTCTCAAGGTCACTCCATGTTGTAATACTCTGGGGTGGTTCCTTATCAAGCCAAGTCCAGGCTTGTCCCTCGAGGGAGAAGGGAAAGAGGAGCAAACGAATTGCTTCTTGTGAAACCCCATTGTATTTAACAGTATTGGATAAGTGTACGAACCTTTTTATGTGATCGTGTGGATCATCATGAGTACGACCTAAGAAAGGTGTTGCGGAAACCATTTGGATGAAACCGGACTTGAGCTCGAAGTTGTTGGCGTCAATAGCCGGCACCACAATCGCATCATCGTTGCCTTCGACGTTTGATTGCAAGAGCTCGATCATTGGACGATTCTCCATTGTGTTGACAACGGGAGGCTCTACAACAGGAGGATCAATAATAGCGGCTTGAATGGACTTCCTTTTGCGTGAACGAGTACGCATACACCTACAAAAGAAAAGAAAAGCAAAGAAATAGAAGAAATAAAGTTAACGTGAAAAAGAAAATATTTTTGGTGCAAAACTTTGAAAAAGAAATGCTTTTTATGATTTTTCAAATGTTTTTGGATTTTTGAAATTTTTAATTTTTATAGATTTTTTGAAAAAAATTTAGCAAGAAAAAGAACGTTAAAAAATGAACGGATCCCAAAATCCAACGCGTCTCTCACAATAAACCGTTAATCTTCACGAAAAGAGCCGGCTGCGGCGCCATTTTAATAACTGGATGAGGTCGAGTATGAAAATTCGTTAAACCAGTCTATTCGAATTGATTACCGTTAATCGTGCGACTCAGTTGTTTTTGGTGGAAAATAAAGAAATGTAATTATCTAATTTGAACTAGAAATGAAATAAAATAAAATAAATGTAAATGTCGTTGAGTAAAGGGAAAATAAAACAAAAATAAATTTTGCAAATAATAAACTAAAAATTAAAGATTTAGAAAATTAAATGACAAAAGCTTAAAACTTTAATAAAAAATGAAAATAAAACTGAAAATGAAATATAATAAAGTAAAACTGGAAATTAACTTTTTCGGAATATACTAACATTTTCGGAATAACAATAAATTTCGGAAAAACAACCTATCTTCGGAATGACAGCCTTATTCGGAAAAATATGAATTTTCGGAAAAACTGAAAATTCGGATAAAACTAACTATTTCGGAAAAAGCAGTTTTTTCGGAATAACTACTAATCTTCGGAAAAACCTATGATTTTCGGAAAAGACGATAATTTCGGATAAACGTAGATTTTCGGATAAAAGGCTTAATTCGGAAAAATTAAGAAATTCAGAGAAGTGCTATATTTTCGGAATAAACAAATCTTCGGAAAAGGGGGTTCTTCGGAATATAAAACCCTTTTCCGAAGATAGATACAAAACAGAAAACAGTAGCAGTAAAAACTAAAAACAAGCAGAAAAGCTACGAATAAGCTAAAATTAAATAAGCAATCAACCAAAACTTAATCTAAATCACTTTTAAGAAAAACTAATTAAACCAATAATCAAAAACTTGAAAAACACTAATTAATCTAATGATTAAAAATCAACTTTCTATAAAATAAAACTAATTAAAACACTTAATTAAAAAATAAGCAAAAGCAAACAATAAGCATCAAACACAATAAGCTATCAAAATCAAACACATTAAAACTCATAAACATAATCAATCAAACGCATCAATAAATCAATAAGCATCAAGATTAAGCAACTACATGATCATCTAAATCAACACAAGATTAATAATAAAGAAATGAAGAATGAGAATGATTGATTGAAAAGCTTGATTAAGATTAAGATTAAGATCTAATACAAGATTAATAAAAAAGACTAAAACATGAAAGAAAAGCTAGAGAGAGAAAGTATATTAAGCTACTCCTAAAACATGAAAGAAAAATTAATGACTAAAAATTAACTACTACTAACTACTACCTCCAAATGACATATTTGGAGGTATTTATAGGAGGAGTAAATGTTGATGCTTTCTTCTTTCTTTCATCTCGTCTCGACTCGATTTAAATTCTTTGTCTTTCTCGACGTCATCTCGGAATTTGTCGATATAAATTGAACTTGTCTTATAATTTTCTTCTTTAATTAGACTTGGTTCTTCGACTTCATTAAACTTCCGTCTTTAGACTTTTTCTTCGATAAATCTTCAGAATAGGCCTTGGACTTCCGTTCTTTTTGCACTCTTGATCTTTTGACTTCGTCTTTTCTCGTTTTCTTCGATAAAAGCCCGTGAAAGCCTTTGTTTTCTTCCCTTTTCACATTTTGGTCCTAAATCACAACAAAAACACAAACCACGCATAATTCCGACATTTACGACATAAAATACACGTTTTGGCTTGGTTATTATTATAATTAAGTGGTAAAAGGATAAGTGTTTTCACACTTATTATTATTGCAAAATCTTTTAGAGTTAACATTAGTCCCAGATCTTATATATTGCGGGATCTTCACAAATATTTCGAGATTTTCAAAAAATGTGATTTTGAACATTTTTAACAATCTTGAGTTATTTGGTCTAGGAATTTTTGGTTTCTCAAGGACAAATTGCTAGGGGATTTCAACATCAATACTCGTCTTCAACAAGCATATTTACTTTCTCTCATTGTTCAATCAACTTTTGTAAATCTTTACTTATCGAAATGTAGTATACTTCTTTTACGGATAAGTCCATCATCTCGGGAACGGATAATCATCCACCAATGTTGGTGAAGACAGTGTACGAGGATTGGGCATCTAGAATGGAACTTTATATGTTGAATAAAGAAAATGGACATCTTATTTGGGCATCAGTTCTAGATGGACCATTAGTTTATGGTATTGTGACGGAAGGTGCAGTTACTCGTTCTCAAACAACGGGCGAATTAACTTGAGATGCTAAGATTCAAGATAAGTGTGATAAAGAAGCTACAAACATCATTCTCCAAGCCCTTCCTTCAGATGTATACAAACTCGTGAGTAAACATGAAGTTACCAAAGAGTTATGGGATAGAATTCGTGTTTTAATGCAAGGCACCTCGTTAACTAAACAAGAACGAGAGTGTAAGTTATATGATACGTTTGATAAGTTTGCCTTTGTCCCCGGGGAGACTCTCAATGATTACTATTTGAGATTGACTCTATTGATGAATGAGCTTAACATTTATGGCCTGGCAATTCCTACGTTTCAAATAAACACCAAGTATTTAAACACTCTTCCTTCCGAATAGAGCAAGTACGTGACGGCTGTTAAATTGGCTAAAGATTTGCATCAAACCAACGTGGATCCACTTGCCGTGATTGCTTCTCATCAAATGACTTCTCCAAACTTGGCATATTCTTATCAACAACCGTCATATATGTAGCAACCACCACACACATATCATCAACCGTTTTATCAACCACCAATGATGCCACAACAAAGCATTTCAACAACAAAGTGTTCTTCAACAGCCTTATCCAAAACAACCATCACATCAGGCATCACCATCACAAGCTATCACTTCTCCAATGGGCTATACTCCTCAACAAGGATATTTTCCAATTGAAGCATAACAATCTCAAGCCTTTTATTCTAATGAACTTCCAGCAATACAAGTACCGGTCCTAAGCCAAAATGATTCTCCAACCGATGTTTTAAACCATCTCACTGCCTACTTGTCGAAACATGTTGCAACTAGAGGTTTTCCACCAACGAACAATCAGCTCCGCACTTCTTCAAATCCTCGCCAACAAGCCACTATTCAAGACGGTCAAGTGACGGTGCAATCCATAGATGGAAGGCAAAACTCATATGGACCAACTACAAGGATCGTGAACGCTTAAGCGGTGAACTCTTAAGCTAGTGGAAATGGAAGTCCTATTGGTCCTTAAAAGGTTGTGACCTGCTATAATTGTCGAGGACAAGGTCATATGGCTACGCAATGCACTCAGCCAAAAAGGAGAAGGGATGCAACGTGGTTTCGGGAGAAGATGTATTTGGTTGACGCTCAATATAAGGGAAAGATTTTAGATTCAGAGGAATTAGCATTTCTTGCAGACCCAGGGACAACAGATAATGAAGGCATTGCATCGCCTCTACTTCTAATGCTGCATATCAAGCGGATGATCTTGATGCATATGATTCAGATTGTGATGAAATTCACTCAGCTCAAGCTGCTCTCATTGCTAATCTTTCTCACTACGGTGTTGATGTTGTCAGTGAGGTACCAACCACAACCAATAATATTCATGATAATCCACATCAAGTTGGGCATGAAAATAACAACCCTGAACAACCTTCAATAAATAGTAATTCAAATGCTGGGGTATCTAGTCCTTCACATTTGAGTGAACCTTAACCAAATGCTACGACGGGTATGGAATCTTATGCTCAACATGATTTGGTAATGGTGCCTAAACATATTATTGATAACATGAATGTGGCTGTCCGACAAACCGTAGATATGAATGCCAATCTAACCGTTGAGCTTGCGCTGTATAAGGAAAATGTCAAAACTTTTGAAATGGTCCCTCAAGCAGAGAAAATAACTTATTCCGAATTTGACCAATTTCGTTTTGAATGATATATCACTTAAATAAAATAGAAACATTAAGTGCTCATCTTTCAATCGAATTAAAGGAAAAAGAGTCGGTTGGCAATAATTTTCAAAAACTTAAAACGAATTTCAAAACTCTCGAGTCTAAAAAGTTTGAATCGGAAATTAATGCTACCAAACTTCTTAAATTCAAAGAACAACAACTTTTAAAACAATACGCTTCCACAGAAAAGGTTCATCTATTAACCAATTCATTCAAAGAACTAGAACATAAGCATCTTCAAGATTTACCACCTAATCCCGGTTATGCAAAACAAGCTCAGGAACATATTCCTTATCTTTATGATGCGACCCTAATTAGCAAATCGAAAGAAGCTCCCTATGTTCGTGATGATGAGGAGATGACGTCACTTGCAGAATAAAATCAATCAAAATGATTTTAAAATTCCCCGACAAGTTTGATTATGTAAAGCACAAAGGGAATTATCTCAATTATCAGCATGTGTACCCCAAAGTTTGTCAAACGAAAACCTTTATAGTACGTCTCCTACACTTGTCAAAAAGGATTTAACTAAGTTAATTCCACCGGTAAGTAAGGTGTCTAATAGCTTAAATGCATTGCACCAACACTTTGCCGATTTTGACAAGGTCATTAAGGAACGTATGACGGCTTCAGCCATAACGGAAGGTGAATGGATTTTTGACCACACTAGAGCTGCGTTTCGAGACGAAATTATTCCGTTTGTGGACAATATTAAAGCGTGTTTTGGCAATATTGATCAAGATTTGGTTTTGGAATTAAATGAAATTAAACGTGTTTTTAATGAATTGGATGATGCCTATGAAAACAGTTAGTTGAAATGGAACGAATTTTACGCCAAAATGATCATCTTCTGAAGCAAGTGATATCGCATGCTATTGTATCCGTTTGTGTGAATAATAGTGATGATAATGATTCTGTTGTGCATATTGCTGAATCTGTGGATAATGTGGTAGATAGCAATTGTCACAAATCTGACGCTGAATTTTTAAAGCTTAAATATTCCTATAGTTTGCTTTCAAAACGTTTTGATGCTATTCAAAAACATTGTATTTCGCTTGAATGTGAAAAACAATTTATTCAAGAGATTTTTGAAACGTCACACGAAGGTGTTAATATAGATGCTCAAAATGTTAAAAAGGCTTCTCAATCCAATAAATGATCAAAAATGTGTCGGAAACGTGACAAAGTTGCTAAATCATTGCCGATAGAAAATGAGAATGTAGAAAGGACACTAGAGGCTGCTGACACTCAATCCTTGATTGAGACCCTTAATCATAAGTCGGTAGAAATCTCAGATTTACATGCGACAATGCGTGATAAGGATATGGCTTTGGCTGAATTAAAAGAATTACTTCGTGTTAAGAATACAACCGCAATTTCAGCACCACCCTCTAGTGTTCCTAAAGTGAGATCACCAAAGAATAACCTGATTGCTGTCACACCACTTAACAAGGTCTCTAGGACTAAACCATCTCAAAACGTGGTCACAAAAGATAAGGCACAATCAAAACCAGCCTCTAATATTCCCGTGTTGCCTTCTACAAGAGTAAACACCACTACTAAGGCTCAAAGATCTAAGCTTAAAGGAAACACGAAGAAAGATAAGATATTTCCCTTATCTAGTAGTCAAGTGAAGAAGAAAGTAGAAGCCCACCATAGGAATGTTATTTCTGTTTTGAATAAAAAGAATCATGTAGATAAACCTAAAGGCTCTGCGGTTGTGCAGCGTTCTAAGCCTACTTTGAATTCTAATTTGAAATGTTGGAATTGCAATGAATGTATGTTTTCTAGTCGTCATGATTCTTGCCTTATTGACCATGTGAATGAGATGTATGCCCGAAAGCATAACTTAGAATGGAAAACGACTGGGAAGGTGTTAACCCAAGTTGGATGGATGTGGCGTCCCACTGGTAGAACTTTCACTATAGTAGGAAATGCGTGCCCTTTAACTAGGATCACTCCGACTGCAACGAAGAAAACGTGCCCATTAACTAGGAGTACCAAGGCTACCAAAACACAAGCGTGTCCTTTAACTAGGAACACCAACACTACTGTAGGAGCAAAGTCTCCTTTGAATAGGTCTACTCCCACTATAGTGCCTGGTACTAATCCAAAACCTTAGGAAGATGGAACCATAAAACTGGCAATTAAACAAACATATGTTAGAAAACGCAGGAAATCTAATGATGACACATATGTTAGCAATTCTGATATTGTATCTGTATCTGCTAACACTCCGGTACCAATAGTTTCCAATGCATTTTCTATTGTTGTTGTTTCTAACAGGTGGTCCAAATTGTCTTGTGGTATTTGGACTCCGGTTGCTCCAAGCATATGACAAGAGATCGCTCTCAGCTCAGAAATTTCGTCAGCATGTTTCTTGGTACGATTCGATTCGGAAATGATCATATTGAAAAAATAATGGGTTACGGTGAATATCATATTGGGAATGTTATAATTTCTAGAGTGTATTATGTGGAAGGACTCAGTAACAACTTATTTTCCATGGGACAATTTTGTGATGCAAACCTAGAAGTTGCTTTTCGAGAGCATACCTGCTTCATTCGTAATTTGGAAGGGGTTGATTTATTGAAAGGTTCTCGAGGGAATAATTTGTATACCTTGTCTCTACAAGACATGATGGCCGCTTCTCCCGTGTGTCTTCTCTCCAAAGCTTCAAAGACTAAGTCATGGTTATGGCATCGACGGTTATCTCATCTTAACTTTGACGCTATCAATCATTTGGCGAAAAACAAACTTGTTCATGGTCTTCCTAAACTTAAATTTCACAAGGAACATTTTTGTTCCGCGTGTACAATAGGAAAGAGCACTAAGAAATCGTACTAACCCAAGACTAAAGACACCAACCAAGAGAAACTTTATTTGTTTCATATGGATCTTTGTGGGCCAATGCGAGTTGAAAGTCTTAGTGGTAAAAAGTACATCCTCGTCATTGTGGATGATTACTCTCGGTTTACATGGGTGAAATTTCTTGCAACCAAAGATGAGGCACCTAAATTCATAATCGGATTTCTCAAGCTGATTCAAGTGCGTCTCAACACTACTGTCTGACGCATTCGTACAAATAATGGAACCGAATTTGTGAATCAAATCTTGCGTAATTATTATGAAGCAGTTGTCCTATATCATGAAACATCCGTTGCTGGCACTCCACAACAAAACGGCGTCGTTGAAAGGCGAAATCGCACACTTATGAAAGCTGCTCGAACGATGTTAATTTACGCAAAGGCTCCATTGTTTTTATGGGCAGAAGCAGTATCTACAGCAGTATACACCTAAAACCGATCACTAATTCGAAAATGCCATGGTAAAACACCTTATGAGATTCTACATGGAAAAGTACCAAATTTATCATACCTTCATGTATTTGGTTCTCTTTGCTATCCAAATAATAATGGTGACAATTTGGGAAAACTTCAACCAAAGGCTGATATTGGTATTTTCATTGGTTATGCACCCGCAAAGAAGGCATTTCGAATCTACAATCATAATTCTCGTAAGATCCTCGAAACTATGAATGTTGATTTTGATGAGCTGACAGCAATGGCTTCTGAGCAAAGCAGCTCTGAACCTACACTTTATGAAATGGGACCCAGTAACATTAGCTCTGGTCTTGTCCCAAACAACTCTTCTTCATCATCATTTACACCACCTACTAGGAATGAGTGGGATACGCTGTTTCAACCGTTATTTGATGAATTCTTTACTCCTCCAATTATTGTTGCTCAAGAACCTGAGATAATAGCTCCGGTTACCGAATTTGTTGCTCCAGCAACCGAAGTACAATCAGATACGTCTACACCTATAATTGGTCAAGATATACCTTCGACGAGTAATTCTCAACCAACACCCGAATAAACTACCCATGTCATGCCTATTGATGATGAAGAGGATGATGATGATCACGATTTGGAATTCGCTTAAATGCATGAAATTCCATTCTTTGGTGTACCAATTCCCGACCCTAATCAAGCCTGGTCGTCCACCTCAGAGGAAGCTCCTACTACGGTCTACTCCAATCCACGGACTCGTGAACATGATAGTAAGTGGACAAAGGATCATCCGATAGATTCTATTATTGGTGACCCTAATCGTCCGGTATCCACACGAAGCCAGTTACAAGAAAGTGTATTGTTTTGTCATTTTGATGCTTTTCTCAGTGAAGTTGAACCTAAGACGTGGCAACAAGCTTTTACTCAATCACATTGGATTGAATGTATGCAAGAAGAACTTAATGAACTTATATGTCTTGATGTATGGGAACTTGTCCCATGCCCGGATCAAGTGAAGTAACTCACTTTGAAATGGGTTTACAAGGTGAAACTCGACGAGTTAGGTGGAATAATGAAGAACAAATCTCGACTAGTAGCTCGTGGATACAAGCAATTATTGGGCATCAAATTTATGGAATCATTTGCACCTGTTTCTCGTTTGGAAGCTATTAGACTATTCCTCGCTTATGCAGTATGAATATGATCGTCTATCAAATGGATGTGAAGATGACATTTCTCAATGGTGAAATCAAGGAAGAGGTCTATGTTCAACAGCCGGATGGTTTTGTTAATTCTAAATATCCTAATCACGTTTACAAGCTTAAGAAGGCTCTTTGTTGGTTGAAGCAAGCTCCACGCGCGTGGTATGATCTCGTGTCACAATTCCTCATTGCAAGGTGGATCCCACGTTGTTCATTCAGAAACGAGGGCAAGACATGATTATGGTACAAATATACGTCGATGATATTATATTTGTTGCGTCGACCCAAACCTTATCGGATGAGTTTGGGACACCCATGTCTTCAAAATTTAAGATTTCAATGATGGGTAAGGTATCATTTTTCTTAGGACTTCAGATTTCCCAAAGTCCCAGAGGCATCTTTATCCATCAATCCAAGTATGCCCTTGAATCGCTAAAGAAATATAAGATGGAATCTTGGGACCCCGTGTATACTCCATTGGTGGAAAGAAATAAACTAGATGTAGATCCAAATGGGATTGCTATTGATCCAACACTTTATCGTGGAATGATCAGTACCCTTCTGTATATCACAGCTAGTCGACCCGATCTTTAATTTTCTATATGTATGTGTGCTCGGTATCAAACTAGGCCTACTGAGTTACACTTAGCTACTGTTAAACAGATCTTTCGGTATATTAAAGGAACCGTTAATCGAGGACTCTGGTATTCGAAGGATTCTTCGATTGCACTAATGGCCTATGCAGATGCGGATCACGCGGGTTGTCAAGATACAAGGCGTAGCACAAGTGGAACTTTGCAACTAATAGGAGATCGACTAATCAGTTGGGCATCGAAAAGGCAGAAAAGCGCTATAATTTCAAATACGGAGGCAGAATACATAGCTATGTCCGGTTGTTGTGCTTAAATTATTTGGATGAGATCACAATTAACCGTCTATGGTATAAAATTCCGATGTACTGCGACAACAAAAGTGCAATTGCCTTATGCTGCAACAACGTTCAATTCTCCCGGTCGAAGCATATTGACATTCGCTGCCACTTTATCAAGGAGCAAGTGGAAAATGGAGTGATCAAGCTTTACTTTGTCAGATCTGAGTATCAACTGGCGGATATTTTCAGGAAGGCTTTAGATCGCGCTCGAATTGAATTTTTGGCCAACAAGCTAGGATTGAGAACTTTCTCGCCCAAGACTCTAAAGGAATTGGTAGATGAAGCGAAAGAATAGTGGTTGTAAATTATTCTCTATATCCTTGGTGATCATTTATATATATTGGTTATATTTTTATCCACAAAAGCAAAACACAAATATATATAACCATATAAAAATCATAAAAATTGAAAAATTCAGAAAAATCCAAAAATATTTTTACTTTATTTCTCAAAGGCATGTATTTTGGGACGATAATATTTACGGCCTCAGAAATATCGATTAATATTGACACGACGCCATAAATAGAGTTGGTACAAAAGTTATAAATATTTCATAAAACATGCCTAAATGGCTTGTAGTTATTTCAGACTGCAACCCGCTTTTCATATTAAAGTCAAGTATTTCTTATGAAAGCTTTGGCTCAAGAACGAGAATTTATTTTTCTCGGGCATGGTTTACTTTATAACTATGTAAGAGATTGTGTTTACATTATAACACAATCTAACACGAATATATGTACGCATCAGTGCATTTATTTGTTAAAACGAGAGAAATCTTGTTTTTATAAAGTTATCATCTCCACAAACTGTAGCAATTTACAATTCGTATCTACATACTCGACGATGCGACTACTCAAACGACGACTACAACTCTTTCAATAGAACACGGGTCAACAATTGAGGGGGAGAAATTGTCAAGCTTTCAGAATCTTCGATGCCGAAAGTGCCAAGTTCAAAAATTGGTGTCAAGACAACGATACCAATCTTACATGTGGTGTCAAGAGATGGCTTCAGACGTGACCAGGCGACCAACATTTACCGACAAGAACCATGTGATTTTATCATATGATGTTCTCATCAATCAGGTCCAACCTTGTCAATTAATTCTAACATGGTGAATATGTGATTATTTTAGAAATCGGTATCATATCTCACTAATTAGTATCATGAAGACTTGCATTTTTCTTGCCAAAACCTTTGTTAAAACTTCATTAAATCAATTGATATCAAAAATATTGGTTGGGTTAATATTTTTAATATGGGGGAGAAAATGTGACTTAATATTAGAAATGATCTATCACAAATGCTTTGACTTAACGTGATGGCTCTTCCCTACATATGCGAAATGTTTTCGAATATCGCGGTATATGTTAAGGGGGAGCAAAATGGATTTCATGGTGATTCATACTTACCCACAATCCATTTAAATCACGACGATGAAGATTGTGGTGACAAAAGGATGGTAGGGTAGGTTAAGTCTAATGATTCTTCCAGAACCGGAGGGATCTTCCCAAGGAAATTCCATAGCTAGAAATAGTAGTCGTTATGAAAGATGGAGAAAGATTGTGAACGTAGTTGAATGCCGACCAACTACTTAAGTTAGCACTGGAGCAATCACAACAAGGTGCTAGTGATGATGTATTGGTAAGATTGAAGGGGTTGAAGAATTAAACAGAATTGTAAAGATAAAGGGTCTAAAGAAAGAAGCCCTCCTTACAACATAGGCAGAAACTTGGTCAACACATATGCTACTAAGATCATTTTTTAATGATGCTCGATATTGAAGATAGACATCATGGACCCAGTGATGTAATGCACAACCCATCCCAGCTAACTTAGATATCTCTCAAAAGGTATCTGTTTTAATCACACGGAGATCAAAACGCTATCTATCGATTTATTCACTCCGAATAAATTGGTATTAAAGTGGTGGCACTCCTCTCCAGCCTTCGATCACTAAAATCCAAAATGCATGATCGAGTTTAGAGCCATTTGATATCATCAAATATCTCATTAGAACACACTTCCATATTTCCTTGATTATTCACACACTGTGAAAAGTAAGAAAGATATTAAGAGTCCTACGCACAATCTTCATGATCTTGCTTGAACATCTGAGTAATACGAAAGTATTTACAATGAAGATGGAAATCCTTCTTGAGCGAACATTAATAAGCTCATGGTAGGTGACTTGTGCGATTATTTGTGAATCAAACTTGTGATAACTGGAACGTGGTTTAATTCTTAACTGAATTTAAACACGTTCAAGGCCTCTACGCAATATCTTAGTGATCTTGCCAGAACATTCAGAGTAATACTTTTTAATATGTACAGTGACGAATGGAAATCCTTCTAGTGTTAACGTCAAACATCACTTGGTAGGTAACTTGCAAGATTCAATTTGAATCAAGCTCGTGACAACTGGAAAGAAACGATGGTGCGATTCTTTAATGAATCAAACTTGTTCCAGGAATAAGAATTGACGGCTTCAATCATGCGGATATTTTATCCAAATGATTCAATCTTTACGTTCGCAGTCAGCTTTGGACGGTCAAGTAAAGAGAACGGGTTTACCCGTGAAATATTGTCAAGGAGATTTTTAATTAAATCTACCTGCCACAAGTACGATATTTAATATCGTCCAACGGTCTTCACCGACCGGAGGTAAAATGCTACCGAATTGGAATGAAATGTTCAAAGCCATTTAGTTCGTGTCTACTTATGTTACTACATTTGAAGACGGTGGCATTACGGAATCCAAGAAGAAGTCGTCCCTGCATGCTTATACTTTATACATTTAATACTTCAACAAATTCAAGAAAGCCTAAAAGTCAAGTCTTCAGCTGTATCGAACTCTGAAGCTTTAAAGAATTACAAAGGTATAAGTATGTGGGACATGAAGTCACGAAGAGGCGAATATCACAAGTGATGATGCACAAGATCAAGGCAAGAGATAAATGTTCAAGATTGATATCAAAGATCACATCAACATATTCACCAAAAAAGAAAAAGAAAAGAAAGACGAAGAATACGAGCTCAAGACAAGCATAGTATGCTAGGTTTATTTTATTAATATAACTCGGGTAACGCCCTTGTTTGAAGTGACCTCCCTTAGGGGGAGATTGTTGGAAATACGTTCACGTATTTAGAAGGATCGGTCACTCTGACAATATATTAGTAAGTAGCTCGTAGTTTAGGTCTATTATTAATCAAACAAGGCCAAGCCAAGCCTACAACATGTGTAGGCCGGCGGTCCAATGTCAAGCCCAAGCCCATCATATGGCTTGAGTATATAAACCCTCTCCTTAGTTGGAGAGGGTGTGGTTCACGTGATATTTCATATAGTAGAAAGGTGTTTTCCTTCACTTTCTCTCTCTATCTCTTTCTCTCTCTAGATTATAAGCAAGACTTACATAATCCTACAATATTTACTCGGATTTGTACAATCGAACCTCAGATTTGTATGTACAAATTAAAGATATCATGGTATTTACAAAACTTGGGACCACACAACAAATGGAATTTGTAATATGGTAGAATGGAGGACTGTTTGGATGTTTGTAACCTGCGGGGTATATTTTTTTAACAGTGTAAAACCGGGTTGACCCGGCGGTCGAACCGGTTAACGCGGCGACCCGGAGGCACGACCGGGTCGATCATTGACCCGGTTTTCAAAACATTGATTCAAACTAAATACCCAAGTAATAAATCAAATGTTCAATGCGTCAAAGTAATACGGGACGGGGATTGTCAATCCCGATGGATCCATCCACAACATTCGCGCTTGCAACACGTAAAATAATTAATGGTTCATGATATATAGGGGACCATACGGCTATTGGTACTAAAAGCAATAACAATTGGTAATCTTCTGTAAAGCATACAATTCTGGATAGCATAGAGTTTTGAATGGTTGTGTTCCAACATGTAATCTCACCCCATGTTTTGAAACAAAGCATAAGAAGTAAAAAGGGGCTATGAACTCACCTTAATACAAATGTGACAGAATTGAGAATCGGGGCTGTAGAAGGCAATGGGAAATAATCCAAGGGCTACCCGTGATCTACAAGAGTTATCACTGCCTTAGGTATCTGTTTTATAAAAATATAAAACAATTGTATCAAAAATATTTTGTAAAAATGTAATATGTATATAATTTGCACAAGCAACCGAGTCTAAGTGTGATCATGATCCTCATGACACACAACCTGTAGAAAATCCTTAAAATAGAAGTCTAAGGTCTCAAACCATGTATACCAAATGGTTTGCATATAAAAACGCCAATACTTTACGTAACCGTAGGCGTAAAAGTCACTATTTTCGGTAAGGCTGTTTTGGAGAGGGCGTATCTCCCAAACCATAAGTCCAACATCCATGGGGTTTTTACCCCTATAAAGAGAATATTATGAGGCTTCCAAAACTTTAAGCCAACCAGCCTGAAGGTTTACCAATCTCCTAGATGTCCAATTTACTAACAGTTAGTCACTGCAGAAATTTAGGTCCAACTTCACGGGGATGATTCTCCCAATCCGTAAAGGCTACATGATTATGAGGTTTCCACCCCTGGAAAGCCTCAAGAGTCTTGTTTTCAAAAAGTCCAGCCAATCAATTTAAACCATTTTCAATCCACGGGAAAACTAGTTTCATTAAAAAGATGTCAAATCAAAATCGTAGTTTAAAAGTTTAGCTTGGCCGTTTTGGTCATAAATCACAAACCGTGATAGCAATCGACGCGAGGTCAGCGGATTCTGTTAGGTTATAATTTCTACTAACTCACCATGTCTTAAAAAGTCAAATATATGGTCCATGATCTTTAGAAAATAACTATACAAGTCTGTTGTTTCAGATTTAGGGCTTAGCCATAAATCGGCCATAACTTCCTCATCCGGAGGATTTGATCGCCCATCCAACTTGCTACTAACATTAAAAATAGCTAATTAGTACATCTAAACCATAAAAATGCTGGCTAGTTGATATCGCTCATTTATACGAGTTTTTCATAGCGATATTTGTTATGTTTTGTGTCCTAAACGTAATGGATAGACCCCATATTACTTATATTTTGTGAAAAGTGTGTTTTGTAGGTTCTCAACTCACCATGTCTTACCGACAAGAAAGAGTTGATTCACCTTGAGGGTACGGCTCTTGGTGTGACACATCAAATCCGTTGATGGTTGCCAGGTTACCCAAAACTGGATGGTTTTCACTTGCCATGGTCCTAGATTGAAAAGTGGCTAATCCAAGGGGGTACGGCTCTTGGTAAAGATTTTATCAAATCCGTTGATAGCTGTAATAGCTTGCTTAAAGCTATAGGGTGTTCAATTCACCGATGCTTCATTGCTAAGAATTGGCGAGTCCAGAAGGGTACGGCTTCTGGTAAAGACATATCAAATCCGTTGACGGCTGTGATGGTTTGCCTAAAATCATCAGGGTACCCCCACTCACCATTGATTCACGTTCTAAGAGTTGGGCTGGGTTCTAGTCTCCCAGGGTGATGCTTATTCCACCAGAAAGACTGGCTAGCCCAAGAGCGAGCAGCTACTTGGTAAAGGCTCATCAAATCTGCTCATGTTGCTGTAAAGATTTGGGACAAAAAGGGGCTAAGCAAAACAAATCAGGGAAATCAGTACCAGCCTCGGATCAAAAGTTGCGCCGCAGGACATACCTGTTGCGGCGCAACAGAAGTTGCTACAGTTCATGGTTTTCTCGGATCATCAATTGCGGCGCAAGACTCAAGAGTTGCGGCGCAACTAAAGAAGCTACAGGACTGGGCACTTGCGGAACAAGAGTTGCGGCGCAAGACCATTCAGTTGCGGCGCAACTGGTCTTTTTGCAGTTACAAGCTCTGTTTTTATTTCTCATTATGGGGAAAGCTAAAGAGTTAGTGGACATCATGGGACATTATTGCTAGACGTTTTTTGATGTCCCAGGAGGAGTATTTAAGGAACACAACATCATGGGAATAAATATATATCATGATACACTCAACACCCATATTACACACATCCATTCTTGAAGATATAATTCAAGAATCATCATCATCAAGCTTTAGCATAATTTTTATTATCATCATAAGTTTCTATTGAACAATTGTTACTTCAAGTTTTTGCTTTGTTACTTTGAAGATCATTGGAACCTCTTTTGCAATTTGGTATTCATCTTCTATCATTTTAATAGCAAGATTAAAGTATGTCTTTTACATATTCAATTGTGTTTGTTACAATCATGAGTAGCTAATTTCTTTATACGTTTGCTTGGATTATGTGATGTTTATGTGTTAGATTTTGGGTTGGAAATTCGATTGATTTGTTGAGATTAATTGGGGATCCGTTTGGGTTAATAACTTAATTATCTTGTCAAAATTGTTTATACTCTTGTTTGGTAATCTAAAAACGGGTATTCGAAAGGAATCCGTAATTTTTACTAAAATAGGAACGAATTAATCGGCCTGTCTTTAGTTGATTATAAGTGAATGATATTCGAAAGGAGTCATTAACAACAATTTTCATAAGTAGATATTCACACAAACGCTAGCTACTAAATTAAGAGAAATCGGTTTAGGAGTTAGTAAGCTATTCGAAAGGAAGCTTATAAATTAATTCTCACTTATCTGCTTGAAACTTTATGCACTATTACTTGAGGTGTTAACGGTATTCGAAAGGAATCGTTGCATGGTTAGGTAATTGGAGAAATCCGGTATTCGAAAGGAACTTAGGATTTTACATTAGAAGTTTATCGATATTTTCATACCTAAGGAATAACTCATAGTCATTCACGGTCCAAGCAAGCGTATCTTTTATCCATATTTGAAATCTTGAATATTTTCACTGTTTTTATAAGCAAGTCTTCACTAAGACTAAAACCAATTTGTTACTAGTTACGCATTTTTACTAACTAATATTTCAACTATAAATAGTCCCTGTGTTCGAACCCGATATTTGCTAATACTATTTTACAATTGACAAGGGTACACTGCCCGTGTTATAATTTAGTAAAGGTTAATTTTGGGAAAACTAGATTTTACGCATCAAGTTTTTGGCGCCGCTGCCGGGGACTTGATTTAGTTGAATATTTTTCACGGGTATTGTTGTTTGTGTTGTGATTTTCAGGATTATTGATTGTGTATGTACTTGAGATCCCAAGGGAAACAAGTGCAAAGTCCTCTTTCGGATCCGGAAAAACTTTTGAGGAAACGGGGTTTAGGAGCAGCCGCTTCGGTAGTTTATAGTGAAAGCATATCCTCCGAAAAGGAAGTTGAACCAGTTTTTGAAGAAGAAATGACAGACAACGACAACGATGATGATGATATTAGACTAGATAACAATCCACCCAATCCTTTTGACATACCGATGATCGATAGGAATAGATTGGTACCACAGACGAATGGGTCGGCTATTGTGGCACCGGATTTGGGGGATGACTTTTCCGTTAAAGGTCATCACTTAAAGATGATTCAAGATAGTACTTTTGACGGACATTTCAAGTCCGACCCGCACAAGCATGTGGCGAGTTTCATGGAGACATGTAGAATGTTTCGATATGGAGCGGGTCACGAAGAAAGCGTTATGCTAAGTTTGTTTCCATCGTCTCTCACGGGAGAGGCGAAAACATGGTTTAATGAATTAGAGCCGGGTACGATTAGAACTTGGGAAGAAATGAGGGAGCTTTTTGTAACAAGATTTTTTCCACCTATTTTGCGCAGGAAGCTATTGAATCAAATCCGTTCTTTTCAACAATGGGACAACGAGTCCATAACAAGTGCTTGGATTAGGCTTAAGGAATTGTTAAGGAACTGCCATGGGCACGAGTTAGATAAGGATGAAGTTATTGATATCTTCTACTACGGTTTGGATAGTCGTTCTCAACACGACTTGGATTTGGCGGGTGGTGGCAGTTTCTTATACAAGTCACCAAACGAGGCTCACCGAATGATGGAAGATCAAGTTCAAGCTCATATTGCTAGGGATCGGATTAATAGGAATAGGAGAACCAGAGGAACGGTAAACCAAGTTGAAGAAGGAGGTAGTAGTGGTAGCAACAAAGAAGTGGTAAACGAGATTAAAGCCTTGGGTAAGGAAATGAAAAGCCGAATGGATCGTTTGGAGAAAGATGTACACTTAGTGAAAAACGGTTGTGGGAAATGCGGGGGACCTCACTACACGGATGATTGTGAGCCGAAATCTGAGGAGGCTAACTATGCCAACTATGGGTATCAAAACCGGGGAAATAGTGGGTATGGAAATAAGAATCAGGGAAACAGAAATGAGGCGAGATTTCAACCCAACCAATCGAAACAAAAGGAGGAGCACACCGGACAGAATTTTGAGGAAATGATGAAAGATTTTGTCTACTCCCAAAAGGCAGCTAATGATTTGATGGCTAACTCCATGAAAGGATTCACCGCAAAATGGGAGCAAAACCAACGGAACACCCAAGCTAACATGCAAGACTTGGAGCGAAAATTTGAAAGATTAAGTGAAAAGTTCTCGAACCGACCAACGGGTCAAATGCCAAGTTCAACCCAACCAAATCCGAGGCAAAATCAAAACAACACCGGAGGATCATCGAACCAAGGGTCGAAGTATGTACCACCAAATAATCGTGATGAGCATGTGAACGTTGTGGAGACTAGGGCTGGACCTAAGTATGGGGGGAACCGAGAATTGGTGCTAAATAAAGACAAAACAGGAAAAACAGCTGAAACAGACAAGTTGCTCCGCAACAACAGGGACTTGCGCCGCAACTCGTCATCCGAAGGAAACCCAATTGTCAATGACCAACCACTTGCGCCGCAAGAGGATGGAGTTGCGCCGCAACTGGTGGTCCGAGAATTCAAAATGAGCCAGGAACCCATAGATAGTGATTCGGACGACGAGGAAGAGATAGAAATGGAGTCGAGACCTGGGAAGGAACCAAAGGGTGATAATAAAGGAAAAGAGCCGGAAATCGAACAAAAAGGGCCATATAAGCCACATATCCCATATCCGCATAGACTTCGAAAAGAAAAGAAAAAGGAACAATACGGGAAATTCATCGAGTTAATGAAGACTGTTAAGATTAATGTTCCTTTAGTTGATCTTATTGCGGGTATGCCAAATTATGCAAAGTTCATGAAGGAACTTGTGAGTGGGAAAGGTGATTACATGGAGAAAACCACCGCGTTCTTAAATGCCGAATGTTCAGCAATTGTGAAGAGGTCTATTCCACCGAAACTTGAAGATCCCGGAAGTTTTCTCTTAACTTGCACTTTTAATGATAAACTTACTTTTAGTGCATTAGCGGATTTAGGGGCAAGCATTAACTTAATGCCCTACTCTATTTACACTAAATTGTCTTCAAGTGTTTTAACCCCAACACGTATGAGTATAAGATTGGCCGATCGATCTTATCAATATCCATTGGGTATTGCCGAAAATATGCTCATACGGGTCGGAGAATTTTTATATCCCGTGGATTTTGTTATTCTTGAAATGGAGGAGGATGAAAAAGTTCCTCTCATTTTGGGTAGACCATTTTTAAACACCGCGGATGCTATCATACGGGTTCGGGATACCGAAATTTCTTTGGGTTTGGGTAATGAAAGGGCAACATTTTCTTTGAAGCAAGCAATGAAACATTCATATTCTACAGATGAATCTTGTTTTAGAATAGATGTTCTAGATGAAGCAGCTTATGACCTTGATTGGGAAGGCATTTTGGAAGCAGAGGCGGAAATGGAAAGGCTGAATTCCATTGTTAAAGAAGAGGCAAATGAAGAGGGAAGCTCGGATGAAGTGAAGGAGTTGGTGGTTAACGACGGGGAGAGGATCAAGACTTCTATTGAGGATCCTCCGAAGGATTTGGAACTTAAGCAATTGCCGGCACATCTCGAGTATGCATTCTTAGATGGTAATTCTAGTCTCCCAATTATTATTTCGTCTTCACTTTTGGAAGACGAAAAGATTAAATTACTAACGGTCCTTAAAAGCCATAAAAAGGCTTTCGCTTGGCGTATTTCTGATATTCCGGGTATAAGTTCTGATTTTTGTAAACATAAAATTAACTTTTTAGATGATGTAAAACCTATTGTCCAAAGACAACGGAGACTTAACCCGAATATACAGGATGTGGTCAAGAAGGAAATTGTTAAACTTTTGGATGCAGGTATAATTTACCCGATAGCGGATAGCCCCTGGGTTAGTCCGGTACATTGTGTGCCCAAGAAAGGTGGAATGACTGTGGTGTTGAACGAAAAGAATGAATTGGTACCGACAAGAACAGTGACGGGCTGGAGGGTTTGTATCGATTATAGGAAGTTAAATGAGGCGACTCGAAAGGATCATTTTCCATTGCCATTTATGGATCAAATGATAGAAAGGTTGGCGGGGAACGAGTTTTATTGTTTCCTTGATGGTTTCTCGGGTTATTTTCAAATTCCAATTGACCCCGAGGACCAAGAGAAAACAACATTTACTTGTCCTTTCGGCACCTTTGCTTATAGACGGATGCCATTTGGGTTATGTAATGCACCGGGAACATTTCAGAGGTGTATGATGGCGATTTTTCAGAATATGATTGAGAATTCCATGGAGGTTTTTATGGACGATTTTTCGGTTTATGGGAGTTCATTTGATGGTTGTTTAGAAAGTTTAGATAAGATGCTAGCACGGTGTGAAGAAACAAATTTGGTGCTTAATTGGGAAAAATGCCATTTCATGGTGAAGGAAGGAATAGTGTTGGGGCACAAAATTTCTAAGGCGGGAATTGAGGTTGATAGAGCAAAGATTGAGGTTATAGCAAAGTTACCACCTCCAACGAACGAGAAATCAGTTAGAAGCTTTCTAGGACACGCGGGGTTTTATAGGCGGTTTATTAAAGATTTTTCAAAGATAACTAGGCCGATGACTCGTTTGTTAGAGAAGGATACAAAGTTCGAATTTTCGGAGGAGTGTATGAAGGCATTTGAATTGTTGAAGGAAAGATTAACGAACACACCCATTCTAATCTCGCCAAATTGGGATCTACCCTTTGAGTTGATGTGTGACGCGAGCAATTTTGCGGTAGGGGCGGTATTGGGTCAAAGGATTGAGAAACATTTTAGGCCGATTTATTTTGCAAGCAAGACATTGAACGAAGCTCAGCAAAATTATACCACTACCGAGAAGGAGTTACTAGCTGTTGTGTTCGCGTTCGATAAATTTCGGTCTTATTTGGTATTGAGTAAAACGGTAGTGTTCACGGATCACTCGGCCTTGAAGTTTCTGTTTTCAAAGTTAGATGCGAAGCCGAGATTGATTAGGTGGATCTTACTTTTGCAAGAATTTGATGTGGAGATCCAAGATAAGCGGGGTAGAGAAAATGTGGCGGCGGATCATTTGAGCCGTTTGGAGAATCCGAGTCTTGGAGCTTTGAATGAGGAGGATATTCGAGACACCTTTCCGGATGAAAGATTGGCATTTGTTGGAAAAGCAGTTGGTGAACGAGGTCCTTGGTACGCCGACATAGCCAATTATTTAGCGGGTGGAGTCGTTAGTAGATTGCTTACTTATCAACAACGGAAAAAGCTATACTCGGATGCCAAGTATTACTTTTGGGAGGAGCCGTTTCTATTTAGAATGTGTGCCGATGGAATGGTGAGAAGGTGTGTTTATGGAGCCGATACAAGGCGAATTCTCGATGAATGTCACCATGGTCCAACGGGAGGACATTATGGTCCAACCGTGACGGGAAAGAAGGTGTTTGATGCAGGTTTCTATTGGCCTACTATTTTTCAGGAAGCACGCACCTTAGTGAGGACATGTGATTCGTGTCAAAGGCAAGGAACGGTTACAAAACGAGACGAGATGCCGCAACAAAGTATACAAGTGTGCGAAGTGTTTGATATTTGGGGAATTGATTTCATGGGGCCGTTTAAACCGTCAAACAAAAATGTCTACATCTTGGTGGCGGTGGATTATGTATCAAAATGGGTCGAGGCAAAGGCACTACCTACTAATAATGCTAACGTTGTTATTGAATTTTTGCGAAGCTTGTTTTGTAGGTTTGGCATGCCAAAAGCTTTGATAAGTGATCGGGGAACCCATTTTGCAAACGCCCAAATGGAGAAAGTTTTGAAAAGATATGGGGTACAACACCGGTTTTCGACTTCCTACCACACTCAAACAAGTGGGCAAGTCGAAAATACCAATCGGGCGATCAAACGGATTTTGGAAAAGACGGTCAACAATAATCCGTCTTTATGGTCAAAGAAATTGGATGAAGCATTATGGGCATTTAGGACAGCTTACAAGACTCCGATTGGGACCACCCCGTTCAAGATGCTATATGGGAAAACGTGTCATTTACCCATGGAGATAGAGCATAAGGCATATTGGGCGCTTAAAGAATGTAGCATGGATTTACTAGCTAGTGGCGAAACTAGATTTTTACAACTCCATGAGCTAGACGAGTTAAGATGGAACGCATACGAGAATTCCGCTCTTTATAAGGCAAGAACTAAGATGGTCCATGATTTGAAAATTAGGCGGAAAGAGTTTAAGGAAGGGGACAAGGTGCTTTTGTTTCAATCGAAGTACAAATTTAAAGCACCTAAGTTGAGATCAAAGTGGACGGGTCCGTATTTGGTGAGACGGGTCTTTTCGAGTGGATATGTGGAGTTAGAAACAGATGAGGGCGGATCATTTATTGTTAATGGTCAAAGAGTCAAGCTATATCATGAGGAAGATGAGGAGAACGGTATGACGATGGAGGATGGGTTTTACCCGTTCTAGATTCTCGGTACAACGAGGAGTCAAGCTCATGACTCGAGAAAAAAAAAAACGAGCATTTCCGGATTAAACCCCGGTTTGTTGTATCATTTCTCTTTTTAACTTCTCTTATTTTGATTATTTTTACTGACTTTAGTTATTTTAGTAACTTAGGAGTTTTTTATAGTATGTTTTAGTATTAGTGTTTAAGACCATTAGAAGGAAAACATCTCAGACCATGAGTTGCGCCGCAACTCCTCTGTCTTGCGCCGCAAGACCGGATTCGAGGGTGGCTGATAAATTGCGTGTATGGAGTTGCGCCGCAACTCCCCTGTCTTGCGCCGCAACTACATAGCGTGTATACAGTTGCGCCGCAGCTCCTATGTCTTGCGCCGCAAGACGTTCAGGTGTGGATAAAAATCAGTTTCTTATCTTTTAAAAACACTCACACATATTATTTCTCTCACACCGCAGCAAACACACAAACACACACACTAATCTCCATTTTCGAATTTTCATCAAATCTTTTTCTTAAAGATCAAACAATTCATTCATGAGGAGATCGGTATGTTGTATATTCCTTTTAAATTCTTAATTTTAGTTTTAATTAGGGTTCTTGATGTACAATTAATTTGGGGGAAAGTTTTTAATTAGGGTTCTTTAGTATTAAGATTAATTAATTAGTAACATAAGTTAATTAGGCCTAATATCGTTTAGTGTTAGGATTTTTAGGTTTAGATTTGGTCTTTTTGGGGTTCCTTGTTGCTGCAGTTTTTGCCCAGAAAACACTCAGTTGCGCCGCAAGAGGGAATAGTTGCGGCGCAAGAAAGGGCCCGAGATAGATAAATAGGAGTCTAACAATGTAGTTTTGTTTCGTTGTTGTTGTTGTTTGTTTTTGTAGGGAAAACGTCAAGCTGTTGAGGAACCAGAGATGGGAGAATCATCCAGAGCACCTCGAGTGACCCACTCAGCGGTTCCATCCGCTGAATCCATGCTCATGAGACAAGAAGTGCACCCTTGGCTTAAATGACCGGGATGCACAGCTGATGAAAAGATCCGGTTTAATAACAATTTGGCCTTGCTTCAGAATAAATCGGTTCATCCCCCGAAGTTCTTAGATTGGGGTATGCTAGATAACTTGGGAATAACTGCTGAGTTGAATCCGTTGTTGACTACTCAGTTTATAAGCAGGGCAGGGGCGCCACCTTTTGAGGTGGACGTTTGGAGGAGAGCATTTAGTGTCCGGGAGAAAATTTATCGAGAACTCTGTCTCGAATTTTACTCTACTTTGACAGTTGACCAGGTTCCGGATCAAAGTCATGAAGTTTATGGTGCCGAGATAATTCAGTTTCGGTTAGGGGGGCGAGCTCATGAGGTCACCCTACCACAGTTTGGGTATTTGGCGGGTTTATTCACGGAAGCTGAATATTTGGATAAATCCAATATGCCAAAGTATATTTGTGAGGGAAGTTGGGACTGGAATGAAATTCGGGGTAGGAAAGATGAGGTATGGTTTGATTTGTCCGGACATAGGCCTCACGCACGCACCAACAAAGCAAACAATCTGACGGATCCGATACTTAGAGTGCTTGAAAAAGCTATCTCTAATTCATTCTTGCACCGATTTCAGCATCAGGACAAGGTGTATCTTGATGATTTGTGGCTTTTGTTTTTCTTCGCAAAGAGGGACCCGACTCAGTTTGTGAATGCCCCGTGGGCATTGGTTGAGTATATGAGCGATAAAGGGTCAGGACGACAAGCTGTAGGGCCTATGGTTTGTGGCCACTTTATTACGAGGATTGCGAGGAATTTGGGTATTCTAAATCAGGCGGGGATTCAAAGGTGCGGTACACCGGTGGGATGGAAGACGTTTACAATGAATGATTTGCAACGAGCAAATATTGTAACCGCAAACCGAGTGTATGTTGGTCATGTGCAAGAGGAGGAGGGTGACGATGCTGAGGAAGAGTATGAGGAAGAAGCGGGTAATGCAAACGCAGCAGGAGCAGTTCCCCCACAACCTGGGCAGTTTGATTTTAATCCTATGATGCAGGAATTGTATAGGATTGGGCACCGAATGGATGAGACATATGATGAGGTTCATCAGCTCAGAACAGAGGTCGAGAGGACCCGCTCAGATTTGCACCAGTTTGGGGATTACACGCAGTACCACATGCAGCGATACCAGCCCATGTGGGATTATATGGCCACTTCCCAGTATCATGTGCAGAATTCCGAGGCAGCAAGTGGGTGGACTGAATACAACCCACCTCCCATGTGGTACCAACCACCACCTTCGGATGATGAGTGAAGAAGTTGAAGCCGTTTGTGGGGCTTCGTTGATTGTTGTTGTACTTTTTCTTTTCCCTTTTATTTTTCTAATTTTATTTTAATTTCCCTTGTAGTTAGATTTTCTTTTGACGGAACACATTAGGGACAATGTGTTACTCAAGTATGGGGGGTGAGTCGGGAAATTAGTTAGTTTTGTCCCCTATAACGTTTATTTTAGTCCCATTTGAGTCATTTAGAGTCTTAAAAAAAAAAAAAAAAAAAAAAAAAAAAAAAAAAAAAATAAACACATTACGGTTTGAGTCGGATTTGCTTAGGGACAAGCAAATGCTTAAGTATGGGGGGGTTTGATATCGCTCATTTATACGAGTTTTTCATAGCGATATTTGTTATGTTTTGTGTCCTAAACGTAATGGATAGACCCCATATTACTTATATTTTGTGAAAAGTGTGTTTTGTAGGTTCTCAACTCACCATGTCTTACCGACAAGAAAGAGTTGATTCACCTTGAGGGTACGACTCTTGGTGTGACACATCAAATCCGTTGATGGTTGCCAGGTTACCCAAAACTGGATGGTTTTCACTTGCCATGGTCCTAGATTGAAAAGTGGCTAATCCAAGGGGGTACGGCTCTTGGTAAAGATTTTATCAAATCCGTTGATAGCTGTAATAGCTTGCTTAAAGCTATAGGGTGTTCAATTCACCGATGCTTCATTGCTAAGAATTGGCGAGTCCAGAAGGGTACGGCTTCTGGTAAAGACATATCAAATCCGTTGACGGCTGTGATGGTTTGCCTAAAATCATCAGGGTACCCCCACTCACCATTGATTCACGTTCTAAGAGTTGGGCTGGGTTCTAGTCTCCCAGGGTGATGCTTATTCCACCAGAAAGACTGGCTAGCCCAAGAGCGAGCAGCTACTTGGTAAAGGCTCATCAAATCTGCTCATGTTGCTGTAAAGATTTGGGACAAAAAGGGGCTAAGCAAAACAAATCAGGGAAATCAGTACCAGCCTCGGATCAAAAGTTGCGCCGCAGGACATACCTGTTGCGGCGCAACAGAAGTTGCTACAGTTCATGGTTTTCTCGGATCATCAATTGCGGCGCAAGACTCAAGAGTTGCGGCGCAACTAAAGAAGCTACAGGACTGGGCACTTGCGGAACAAGAGTTGCGGCGCAAGACCATTCAGTTGCGGCGCAACTGGTCTTTTTGCAGTTACAAGCTCTGTTTTTATTTCTCATTATGGGGAAAGCTAAAGAGTTAGTGGACATCATGGGACATTATTGCTAGACGTTTTTTGATGTCCCAGGAGGAGTATTTAAGGAACACAACATCATGGGAATAAATATATATCATGATACACTCAACACCCATATTACACACATCCATTCTTGAAGATATAATTCAAGAATCATCATCATCAAGCTTTAGCATAATTTTTATTATCATCATAAGTTTCTATTGAACAATTGTTACTTCAAGTTTTTGCTTTGTTACTTTGAAGATCATTGGAACCTCTTTTGCAATTTGGTATTCATCTTCTATCATTTTAATAGCAAGATTAAAGTATGTCTTTTACATATTCAATTGTGTTTGTTACAATCATGAGTAGCTAATTTCTTTATACGTTTGCTTGGATTATGTGATGTTTATGTGTTAGATTTTGGGTTGGAAATTCGATTGATTTGTTGAGATTAATTGGGGATCCGTTTGGGTTAATAACTTAATTATCTTGTCAAAATTGTTTATACTCTTGTTTGGTAATCTAAAAACGGGTATTCGAAAGGAATCCGTAATTTTTACTAAAATAGGAACGAATTAATCGGCCTGTCTTTAGTTGATTATAAGTGAATGATATTCGAAAGGAGTCATTAACAACAATTTTCATAAGTAGATATTCACACAAACGCTAGCTACTAAATTAAGAGAAATCGGTTTAGGAGTTAGTAAGCTATTCGAAAGGAAGCTTATAAATTAATTCTCACTTATCTGCTTGAAACTTTATGCACTATTACTTGAGGTGTTAACGGTATTCGAAAGGAATCGTTGCATGGTTAGGTAATTGGAGAAATCCGGTATTCGAAAGGAACTTAGGATTTTACATTAGAAGTTTATCGATATTTTCATACCTAAGGAATAACTCATAGTCATTCACGGTCCAAGCAAGCGTATCTTTTATCCATATTTGAAATCTTGAATATTTTCACTGTTTTTATAAGCAAGTCTTCACTAAGACTAAAACCAATTTGTTACTAGTTACGCATTTTTACTAACTAATATTTCAACTATAAATAGTCCCTGTGTTCGAACCCGATATTTGCTAATACTATTTTACAATTGACAAGGGTACACTGCCCGTGTTATAATTTAGTAAAGGTTAATTTTGGGAAAACTAGATTTTACGCATCACTAGTGGCAAAATCTATGATTTTTAGGCTCAATACCCTGCTGTCCGAATTTAGGCACTATAATTACTTATCCAAACAACCTCAATTCTACCCAAATCAATCAAAATCCTCATAATACGCACAATACTATATCAAGGCATTAACAAACTACTATATGCATGGCATGATCAATGTTTGGCTGCATAACAAAGATCACACTAAGGGTTCTAATCATAACAATCATACAACCAAGAAACCACAACATGACCCCATCGGGGTGTAGGTTTGGCCTCGGCACCATAAGCCACATGGGTGGGGTTTGATCAATTTTCTAACAAAATTATCAATGCCTAAACCCTAATTAACACATTAAAAACTTAATTCTATGATCAAACACTAAATAACACTAAGTATGATGATTTCATTATTTCATAAAAATCATTGCATGTGAGTGAAGGTTTACCAAGGATTGATTTTAGGTGATTTAATTGCAATATAACCAAGAAAATAATATGACGATGGTGGGTTTTTATTGTTGTTCATCACACGGAAGAGAGGGAGAAGAGATGGTTTTATTTTTGGTAAATAAAACTTTGTCTGGTTTTGTGTTTGTGTGGGTGTCACCAACGGACAAAGAAAAAGAAAAGAGGGTATGCGGCCTTTTGACCCAATAACCCTAATCTATTATAAATTTAGCCAAATTTCAAATTAACTCGCCTAACTTAAGTTCCTAAAATGCTAATAGTTCCGACTCGGTGCAAGTTATAATACAAAAATGAAATATTTATATAAACATAATATTTTTGACTTCATAAAGTCGAAATATATAGCCATCAGTTCTCGTTCCATCGAATCAGGTAACTTTTTATAATACACGCGCGAATGCTTATAAATCAAAAATTTTGCTTTTAAATATATATGTAAAATAAAAGAAAATTTCTATAATTCCAAATAAATTATTTTAAATGGTTAGAAAAATAACTAAAATATAATTTAATTAAAATTCTCGAAATCTCAAGATTTACATATGAAAAGTAAAAGAAACAAGTAAAACATTGTAAAATTGAGAAGTACGAATAAAAGAATTATTTAATTACCGGGAAAAATACGAGTTTTCACAGAATTACACATGTTCTAAGTTTTAGCAAAAAAAACACTTCACGCCTTCAATTAGTGAAAACTTACAAACCATAAAAGTAGTCACAGTAAGGCCCAACGACCATGGGTGAAGTTTGTAATGACGATAAACACGATATAGTGGTCGATGACGATACATGAAGATACTAGAAAATGGGTGGTTGAGTGGTGTAGACCGATGAATAATTCTTTTAACATTTATGTGTGTATGTGAGTGTGTTGTAAGATATATTTGTCCATACATCAATTGGCTGGATAATAAAAATACAAAAATCTAAAAATTAAAGTGTATGATGATATGAGATACGACGATTCATCTTAGGTTGGACATTACGGTTGGTGAAAGACCATCACCACCTTTGCTCACTATGCGTCATCACCATAATGCACAATCCTAGTCACGCGCAACGATTAAATTTTTGCACTTGTTTGGTTGTTTGCACCGGCGAACATATTTCAAAAAAGAACAATGCTTTTATTTTATTCTTTTAAATTGTGGGCGTGTCAAGCAGGGGCGGAGAAAGAAAGTTCGGCTTGAGGTTATCGACACTATAAGCAAGCCGGTGAAAATGTATTGTGATAATATTGCATCATTTTTCTTCTCTAAGAATGATAAGTACTCAAAATGTGCAAAACATATGGATATTAAGTTCTTTATTGTCAAAGAGGAAATTCAGAAACGAAGAGCGTATCTCGAACATATTCGTACGGATTTGATGATTGTAGGGCACGACGTCGTTTTGTTTGTGCACGGCGTCGTTAGGTTGGGTCTTGGTTGTATTAATATATATTAATTATTGAATGGCACGACGTCGTTTTGTTTGTGCCAATGTCGTTTGTAAATCTGCGAATGTCGTTTTGGAACCACCCACAACAATATGTTATAGAGTAATAAAAAAAGCAAATTATCACTATCGGATATACTACAAAAAAGACCTCGAACTTTTAACCATATATATCTTTTTAGTATAATAAAGTTTATTTATTATTATGCAGCGTATATTTATCGATTTTCGAGAGAAAAAAATACCGTTGAAAAGATCGTCGAATTGCGAACCTAAGGAGCCTAATATTGCAATGCTTCCGACATATGTACGATGTTATAAAAAATATTGAAACTTAATAAACAATTTAAATTTTCCTTTATCGAAATAGTATTTAAAATTAGTCGTTCCTCGCAAGGACAATCACTGACGTGAACAATTCTTCGCTTTATCGATCTATAGTAGTCGTTTGTCCTGCATCCTCCGCCGCGAAACGCATGCTATATATCTCGTACATATTATTTATGGGAGCAAACGACGTCGTAAAAGAATATACAATGTCGTTTCATTCAATTGCATATGTCGTTTTGAAAACTTATCAAAATTGGTGGCATGGTGAGTGAATAAAAAAATAAACTTTACCAAATAACCATCATATTCTATGATGTGTTACAAAAGGGCTTTAGGCTTTTAATTATTTACATCTTTTTAGTATAACAAATTTTATTTATCAAATATTGAACGTATGTGTATCGATTCTTTTGGGAAGAATATATATTTAAAAATATCGTCTAATTGCGAATTAAACGAGCCCAATACTGCAATATTTATTATTTAATAAAAATGTTGAAACCTAATTTTCGTTCACCATAAGGTCAGTAATTGACGCAAAGAATCTTTCATACTATCGGTCCACTGCAACAGTTGGCATGCACCCTCCGCCACGAAGCGCGGACTATATACCTCGTATATATTAAATATGGTAGGAAACGATGTCGTAACACAATTGTGGAAGTCGTTTTGTTCAATTATGTGTGTCGTTTTGAAAACCCGAATGTCGCGTTCTTCATTCTTCAACTAATCAAATTTTTACAAAACAACTGTCAATTTTTTTATTATTTATGCCTTTTTAACACAAAAAACTTTAATTATCAAGTATCGAACGTATACGTATCGATTCATTCCGAAAAAATACTATGGAAAATATCGTAGAGTATCGAACCAAACTAGCCCAATATTGCAAAGCTTCTGACATACGTACGATTTTATAACAACTAACCAAACTCTTACAAAACAACCCTCAACATTTTTATTATTTACACCTTTTTAATACAACAAACCTTAATTATATATTCTCGAACGTATAACTATCGATTCATTCCGAAAAAATACTATTGAAAATACCGTCGAGTTTCACACCAAACGAGCCAAATGTTGCAAAACTTCTGACATACGTACGATTTTACAAGAAAATGTTTAATGTTAATATATATGTTTAAAAAAAATCTTACGAAAGTATTCCTTAAGGTTAATTGTTCCTTTCAAAACTGTTCATTGATGTGAAGAGTTCTTTGCACTATCAGTTCACTGTTAGTCTTGCACGCTCCAACACGAACCAGAAGTTATATACCTCGCTATGAATTAATCATGTCACAAACGATGTCGTAAAACAAAAATGTACCTAAATAAAAACAAATGCGCAAAGCCGCCCCTTAAATGTTGAACATATTTTAGTATTTCTTTATCGTAATAGCCTTTGGAGTTATTGGTTCCTTGCAAATGCAACCATAGACACCATATCCTCAGCAATCTTCCGCATTATTGATCCACTCCATCCGTCAGTTTTGCACCATCCGCCGCGAAACGTGGGCTATAGACCTCGTTTATAACTAATTATGATGTTTTAAACACTCTTGAGATCAATAAAATGTTTCTGATTTTATTTCTTATTATTTATGTTATTATGTATGCATTTGTGTTTTAATAAGAAATATTTATGTAATGTCATAACAATTATGTGGATTGTATGATTGTTTATATATAACTTATGAATCTAACATGATGAACTCATAATGTCGTGATGTATGAAAGGGATTATACGAGTATACTATGTATGACCGCCATAATCCTCATTGTGTAGTTTGTTATGTCAAGATACTTATGATGTTTAACGGTTTCAAGATTAATTTGCCAGCCTTATGTTACAACATTAAGAAGTATCACGTCAAGTGGGAAAATGTAAGATGATATATTATTAAATGAGATATTATCCCATATTTGATATCTTTTCCGTTTTATATGTTAGCATTGATGGACATGTTAACCAACAAGTCCTTATATAAACTATATCCTCACCCTGTCCTAAACACACAAAAATACACCGTAGAATTATTTTAGCTCCCTATCAATCTCTCTACATTAAAGTGGTTCAAGGGTGAAAAACTAGTTTGTGATTAAGGTGATCTATACATCATGTCAACACCATTTATGACTTTCGATATGTTATCTCTTTTATATTATTTATGTGGTTATAACTTATTCTAAGATCTTGTGGCATAATTGTTGAATGTATTAATTGTGAATATTTTGATGGTAATGCTTACACATAATAATTTCTTACAGACATGCCTAAAAAGAAAAGAAGAATCGTGCCTTATTAGTTTTTATATGTTATTTATTGTTGTTAAAAAATGTCGGTATGAGTTTGTTGCCTATATTTCTTTCTAAATTCATATATTATAAACTTTTAACGTGAACACAAATAGTTTTTGAAATAGACATGTACGACACATTTGGCATCATGTTATATATGGGGTCCCAATCCCGTAAGGCATCTATTAATTATGTTCGATTTGTCATGTTGTTTGTTTGAATGTTTCTCATTCTGTTTCATCATTATTATCAAAGAAAACCCACACAAATTAATATGTAAAATGAAAGCATACGGTTTATCTTAACTTTTAAAATGTCGATCAACATGACCTCTGACATAAAGTAGATGAAAAATGATTTTAGACACAATGAATTATAGATTTAGATGATGATACGATCCTTTTGGGTAATAGTGAGATATGACATTATTTTTAGCGGATATTGATTCTTTAAAAATGTAAAAAAAATTCAAAGAAATTTTAGTTATTTTAAAACTTGACTGAATATTTTTATTAATAATTTTTTCGGTGTATATAATTAGATAACCTAGCTTTTTAAACAAGTTAAAGATAAAGACATTCCTAAAAAGACATAAACATAAAGATAGATAGTATAGGCCAACACGAAGTCCTTGGCCTATTAGATTGAGCATATCATTCCCACTCTTTCACAACCACATTGTCTTCAAGGTGTTGTCTTGAACAAAAATCGTGATTCCAGGATCTCATATTATAATCCTACCGCAAACCCGTCTTCTCGTCTTCTCTTGCCATATTTCTCATGCCTTCTGATACCACAACCAACACCTTTTTTCCTCTTCTATCTTTTGTTTCCTTGGATTTAACACAATACCCTTCTTCCTCCTTTTGTCGCCCATGATGTAATACTCCTCACTCCTTCAAACTCACCTTGTCATCAAGGTGATACGAAGAATATCCAATAAGACAGTGATCATCGCCGGTACCAATTCGTTCTCAGAGCTGACAAAATTGTGGACTTCCATGAGCGACCACTGAAGTGAGAATATGATTAACCATGATGTGTCCTTTTCCTTCGCTAGTGTCTCCGGACATGGGTCATCTTCATCTCTCGCCATATTTACCGAAAACCTCCTGAAGTATTTATGACCTCGCACCCGTTTATGATCGTAGTTGAAATAAAAAGAGATATCAAAGTGTTCTTGACGTTAGGTTGATGACCGCCAAATGGCTTACCGTCGATAAAATATACCATTAACGAGTAACCGAGAAAAAAATTAGCAATCGGTGTTTGCTCCAAGTCTTCTGCCACCACTATGATTGGATTCGTACGGTCTATTTTTCACATATCTTCAAATGCACCGACCTTATTTGTGTTGTCACCTTCCACCTTATTAGACTTATGGGGCATTGGGTCCTCAAGTTCTTGATCACGTACCGCTATGTTCATATTGTTTCATGTAGTTATGGCTTTTTTTCTTCATAAATTGAGGATAAAACTTTGCCTTTATCTTCAAATGAGAGATTTTTTTATCTAATCTCCACACATGACACATCTGTATAATATCTTAAAATGAGATAACAACACTTTTTTACGGGATTAAATTTTTTGTTTGACATCCGAACTGATTAAACTATCAGCACTCCACGATTTCGATTATCATTCACAAGCCACCGTAATACAATTTCACGACATCTTGTAGTGAATCAAACGTTCACAATTCGTTTTAACACAGAGTTAAGACTTATGACTTCGAATTCGACATGTTTTAAGTTTTGGCAAAACAAAAATATAGAAACTAGAAAGGGGGGGGGGGGGAATAGTTTCTCATTAAGTTTTCAAAACATTTTGCATAACCCACTGTTCGCAGCTCAATAAACATGGCCGCGATTTGTTATAACTAAAGAACCGTTGGTCCATTTAAGGAACCGCCTATAGTGGACTAAACCATTTATTACATGTTAAAATTTAACAATCTTTTGTATTAAATTCTCGATTAAGCTTGATTAGATATTAGATGTGTTTGTTGGAGATAAAAACTATATGTAAGGAAACAAACAAACACATCAAATCAAGAGTACATCAAGCAATAGTCTAAACACTAAGAACACAGGTACTAAGACTTAGCTTTTCTGCAACTAAGATGTTTAGACTAAGGGATGCACACTTGATCATAATCTAAAGATGAAGCACACACGTACTAAGACTTAACTTTTCTGTAACTTGGATGTTTAGATTATGAGATGCACACAACAACACACAACAAGTATATTATGCAACTAAGAAATTAAAGACATAAATGTAAAAAAGAATACCGACGCAATGATTTATAGTGGTTCGGTCACGAAGCTCCTCTTCGCCTTACTTCACTCCTCGAGTACCCAACTCTAGAGTTACTTTACTAGTCAACAATGCTCCTTTCAAGGTGGAGAAAACAATACACGTCGCTTACACCATTTCTGACACTAAGCTAGGTGTCGAGTCCTAATCTTAGGTAGGACCAATCTACACATGACACCTACTTACCATTTTCTGACACAAGGCTAGATGTCGAGTTCTAATCTTAGGTAGAACCAATATACACCAATATCCCCACTAGTTATGTTTTATGGCACAACATAACAAACCTTGTGTTTTGTGGCCTAAACACATAAACCATCTAGATCTAAGCATACACATAACTTAGATCTAGGACTCTAACACTATATCCAAGTATTTACATAACTTGGATCTACACTCCTAACACCTGATCTAAGGATACCCATCACTTGCATCTACTACCCTTACAACACATCCAAGTGTACCCACAACTTGGATCTTCTACACATACATCAAGTCCAAGTATACACAACATATGGATCTTCATGTTTGCGTTGTAGGAAACCATACTCATGACTTGAGAGAGATCTTCATCATGTTATGAACCCAACACTTCATAGTGATGAAAGTGTTCTTCTCTTTTCACTTGAGAGGATGAGAGGATTGAGGATAGAATCACATCTTAAACAAGATTAATCAAAACTAACTAATCAAGGATCTAATATGTTTTTAAAGAAACTGGGAGAAATATGCAAAAAAGCTTGAAGAAAAAGCTGGAAATGATCCACTATTTATAGGACAAGGGAGCAATGGTAAGATTTTCTTACGGCTCATTATTGATATTGAGCCACGGGTACCTTTATTACGCCGCGAGCCTCGGATTCCGATCCTTTTTGTCTTTTAGTGGGGAAAGTCAATCTGGTTAAGAAATTACCCAAGGGGAATATTCTTTAACCATTTGGAATATCCTACATTTAAATTAGAGAATATTCTTTATCCATTTGGAATATTCCAAATTCAAATTTCCAAATTTTTTAATAAATTTTTTCTTAAAAATAAAGTTATTTAAAAAATACTTTGCCACTTTAATTAAAAGTGAATTTTAAGAAAATATTAATCTTTAATCACTTAGTAAGGTTGATGACTTGTTTATTTATACCTTGAGTGATTCATGTCGAATACGATCTTGGAGGTGTCGAGAGAAGTATACAAAAGTATTCTTGAGTGATTACGAGTACCTTACACATCTTACATAAGTATTGTGGTTTATATGTTTGTCGTCACCAAAACACAAAGAGATTATATCGATTAAACATCGTAATGTTTGCACTAACAATCTCCCCCTTTTTGATGATGACAAACAAGTAAACCGTAACACATAGTAAAATGTTTAAGTTACTTGTTTACACTTACTTCTCCCGCTTTTGTCGAATCAAAAAGGTAGTCAACGTCTTTGAAGAAGAGAAGAATCAACGTCGAGAGAGCACGCATCCAAAGTGGTAGTCATTGATTACACGTCATTTGAGGAAAAAATAATTGACATCAAGAGAGCTTGCATCCGAAAGGTAGTCTTCAATTATAGAAGAGGAGGATCGACTTCGAGAGAGCTTGCATCCAAAACGTTCGTCGTCCCTTATATTCGTCGGTTTTGAGGCGAGAATCCTAACCGTAGACCCATTATCCAAAGATATTGAGCTTGTTTCATCCTTGTGAAGTCTTCAATCACCATTGGTTAACCAACTTCATGTATAAAAATATGCTTATCTTCAGGATTCCATAACTCATTACTTGCAAGATGTTCGATGAATGCAATTTAAGTGAGTGAAAGATCGCAAATGTGATGAGCTGAACTCTTGAAAATGCTCCCCCTTGATATGAGCTCCCCCTTGCTTGAGATACCAACAAAGCAAGAATATTGAAAAGCTACAAAGAAAGGTTAGATGTCCTACAAAACAGTAGACAAGAGCATATAAAGCAAAGTCACCCAAGCGGAATTAGCTTAAACAACTCGAGTACAAAGAGAGTGACTCAAGATGAAGCTAAATCTTAAACTTTAGAAGTGTCAAAAATTTGACAAGTTAAGAAAAATAAGTGGGCTATTAGATAGACAAGAAACCCCAACTTATTTTGGTGACACCAAAATATATAAAGAGGACTAAGAGAAAATAGATGTCCAATTTATAAGAAAAATATTGTCGATGGGACATGCTCCACTTTAATATCTTGGCAAGAATACCAAAATAATGAGAGTATGACAAGGACAATAAAACAATTACACATAGTCGAAAAGAGAGGAAGAATGACTATGAAGGTAAAAGAAAACGAGGACGATAAACTCGTCGTTTGCACAAACAATGATAAGCATTGAAGATAGAAGTGTGCACACGATGCTATAAATCCAAAGAATGACCAACGAGAGTATTTTGACAAGATATAATGCCAAAGGGTTAAAAACTTAGAATTATTGGAATCACCCATAACAATTGTAAATTTTTACACCGCATTCAACTCTAAACAACAAGAAAGACGAAAAATATCAAACCAAATACATTATAGGAAAGGATGCTTATGAATGTCGACACAAGAAGATGACTCCTTGATTTAGAGAAAGAGATCAAAGAAGCCAAAGAAAAGAAAAACCAAGATGGATGGTGTTTAGCATAAGATAATCTACATGCTCAATGTTTTGTAGCTCTTCTCAATCATTGTGAATGTTTGATATGAGTGAAATCTCATATCAATTATAACATATCAAGCCCTAAAACACAAACAAAAATACCAGATTTTATGTGTAAAAGCAGTATTATGGGGTATTCTTTGTTGTTTATGATTTTGTAGGTAAAAAGATAAAATTTGGTGCAAACATGGATTCCAAGGCATTTATATTGAAGAAAATACAAAAGAAGGACTCAAGGTAACAAGTCTTCTTAGTCAAAGGACCTTTCTTGCCAAACTGCCAAAGTTGAAGGACTTAAAGTGCAAATTCAACAAAGTCAAGATCAAAGTCAAAGAAAGTCAAAATACCTCAAGTGAAAGTCAACTTCAGTCAAAGGGTCACTGATGTTCAAAAGACAAGTCAAAGGGTTGATATTGACAAGTTATGAAGTGCTTATACCTAAAACATAGAATCTGCCAACTTGAGGGACTTAAACTATTAATTTGGAAAGTTAAATATGGCTTGATCCGAATGATACTTAAACCAACCAATGAGAAGCCAAGGAAAGTGGGGTTCGGATTGCCACCTACACCTCAATAAATGAAGAGTGATAAGAATCTGTATAGTAGCATCCACTAGCAGCTGCAACCAATCATAAATCATTTTCTGGATAATGATCCGAGTGAACCTTCAACATCCAATATTAACAAGCCACGTGGACAAGTCTAACTCCAGATCAAAGAGAATGATAGAGGCCATTTCATGAAGATCTTTCAAAAACAAAACTGATCGTAATCATAAGGCAAACTCAACCCAAGTGGTTAATTAACAAATCATTGAGGGAATTAAATTCCCCCAATTTGATGAAGAACGCATGATGAACTCAATTCCATATTATGACACCTGGCATCTTCTTATTGGGCAAGACACATCAGACTACTCAACTGCATCACATCTCAAGCCTATAAATACCCTAAGATAGTTTATTTCTTGTATTGTAGCTTAAGTGTGAATTTCTCACACACTTAGCATAACTCAGATTTCTCTCTCACTTTTCTTAGTTAAAACTACTTAGGGTGATTGACAATCACCCTAAGTTAGTTAGTTAGGCTTTGTAACAACTTTTCCCCCATTAATAACATATTCAAGTTTACAAAAATTCTCAATTCTTCTTACTATTCTACATTTATCATTCATACCTCCATTGATAGTGATTATGTTATTCTACCATTAATAACTGAATCATTTGGCTGTTTTGGAAGCTATTTGTTATGTTCAGATGTATTGCAGTCAAGTTCCTCTACCAGTTCTAGCCAAAGACCAAGTCAGCCATTGTAGTAGATCAAATATGATTGATGATGGAGATTGGTGATGATTTGTTGGTTGATAGTTGATTGATAGGTGTCTATTAGTGAAAAAGAGATTTCAACACTCTCTTCTCCATCAAAGGAGGCCTAATTAGCTTCAAAGTGCTCATTCTCTTTACTTTTCCTCTCAATTGTTGATTGCCTTCTTAATAAGTGTGAAAGCACTTATCCTTTTACCACTTAATTATAATAATAACTAAGCCAAAACGTGTATTTAATGTCTAAAATGTCGGAATTATGCGTGATTTGTGTTTTTATTGTGTTTTAGGACCAAAATGTGAAAAGGGAAGAAAACATGGGCTTTCATGAGCTTTTATCGAAGAAAAAGACAAAAGACGAAGTCAAAAGATCAAGAGTGCAAAAAGAACGGAAGTCCAAGGTCTATTCGGAAGATTTATCGAAGAAAAAGTCTAAAGACGGAAGTTTAATGAAGTCGAAGAACCAAATCTAATAAAAGAAGAAAATTAGAAGACGAGTTCATTTCATATCGACAAATCCCGAGACAACGTCGAGAAAGACGAAGAATTTAAAAGACGAAAAGACAATAAGAGGAAGAAAGTATCAACACATTTAATCTCCCTATAAATACCCTCCTAATGTGTCATTAGGAGGTGTTAGCTATTTGACACATAGCTCTCTATTTTCATTTATTGTCTTTTAATACTTGTCATTTATTTTCCTTCCTTTTCAAGTTTTCTCATGTAAGTTTTTGTTGAATCTTAATCTTTAATTTTAAGTTTTTTTACATTAATCTCATTCTACCTTTCTTGATTGTTTAATCTTATTGCTTGTTTGCTTATTGGATTATTGATTATTTGATAGTTTTGGTTGATTTGGTTTAATTAATTAAGTGGGTTTTATAGTTTTAGTGATTTTTATTGAATAAAGTTTGTTGATTTGGTTGATTTAGTGATTGTTAGATCTTATTTGGTGTTTTGATTAGCTTATTTCTTAGATTATTTGGCTTATTTTTGGTTTCCTAGAATTTAGGATCGGGATTAGAAATTCTTTTGATTATTGAGAAGTTGTCCCAAGGGTTTTTGTTTATTCCGAAGTTAGCTTTAAAAAAAATAAAAAAATAAAAATTCTGAAGTTCTTCGTAAAAGGTATTCCGAAGTTCATTGTTTCCGAAGTCACTTCTCAATATTGGTATTTTCCGAAGTCACTTCTCAATATTGGTATTTTGCTAAGTCACTTCTCAATGTTGGTATTTTGCTAAGTCACTTCTCAATGTTGGTATTTTGCTAAGTCTCTTCTCAATATTGGTATTTTGCTAAGTCACTTCTCAATATTGGTATTTTGCTAAGTCACTTCTCAATATTGGTATTTTGCTAAGTCACTTCTCAATATTGGCATTTTTCTAAGTCACTTCTCAATATTGGTATTTTGCTAAGTCACTTCTCAATATTGGTATTTTGTTAAGTCACTTCTCAATGTTGGTATTTTGCTAAGTCACTTTGGAATATTGGTCTGCTTTTTAATTCCGAAGTTGATTGGTAAAGTTTATTGCGAAGACTGATTCCAGGTTAGTATTACAAGTTTTATTAAGAAGTTTATGCTTATTTTTAATATTTTTCGCATTTACTTTTTAAGTAGATATAGACAACGACATTTTCTTTTATTCACCAAAGACGACTGAGTTACACGTTAAACCGGCTCAATTCGATTAGAAACGAAGAACAATTTTTCTTATTGAAAATTTAGTTATTAAAATGGCGCCGCTGCCGGCTCTTTTCGTGAAGATTAACTGTTTTTAGTGAGAGACGCGTTGGATTTTGGGATCCGTTCACTCGTGAACGTTATTTTTCTTGCTCAAAAATTTTCATAAAAATCCATAAAAATTAAAATTTTCAAAAATTCAAAAGCATTTAAAAATGATAAAAAGTAATTCTTTTTCAAAAGTTTTGCACCAAAAAGATTTTATTTTTACAGTAAATATATGTCCTCTATTTCTTTGCTATCTTTTTCTTTTGCAGGTGTATGCGTACTAGATCTTCGTCTTATTCTGAGCCCGAGACTCTTGAAGATTTAGATATGACTGGTGTGCACAACAATAATAATCCACCTCACCCCAACATGAATAATAACAACCATGGCCCTCAACCAGACCTTCGAACGATGGAGGAGCTTTGTCAACCAACAATGAATGGACGTGGAGGACCGATTGCGCCGATGCAAATCACGGCTCCTGAATTTTCGTTGAAGCATCACATGATCCAACAAGTTCAAAATACTTGTCCATTTCGCAGATTACCGGATGATGATGCCAACAAACATCTCGACAAATTCATTACCTTCACTCAAAGCATGAAATTGCCCGGTGTTACCATGGATTTTCTTCGCCTTCATCTATTTCCACACACTTTATCCCACCATCCGAAAAATGGTTTGACCGTCTTCCTAAGAATTCAATTCATACATGAGATGAGATGACTCAACGATTTTTGTCGCACTACTTTCCACCATCCATGGTCACGAGCCTTCAGAATCAAATCAGTGGTTTCACTCAAGAACCTGATGAATCACTTTTCGATGCTTGGGAACGTTATAATGTTTTGATCGATCGATGTCCTAATCATAATATGCTCCCCGTCACTTTGATTGATATTTTCTACAACGGTTTAACTTTTCATGATCGTGATACGATTAATGCAGCCGCCGGTGTCACATATATGAAAAGAAGACCCGAGGAGTGTAGAGAGCTTATAGAGAACATGACTACTCATCACAAAAACTGGGATTCATCCGCATCTTCAAGGAATAACCCGAGAGTCAATGTTTCTTCTACTTCATCAAACCCCGAGATGACCGAACTCACCCGCATGATGGCCGAAATGAACAAAAATATCCAACTCATGGCTACAAATCAACTACACCAAGTTAAAGCTGTAAAACTTTCTTGTGAGACTTGTGGCGGTCCTCATTCATACACTGATTGTCCTTCTACTTATGACAATCCGGAAAACGTATATGCGGCTCATGGTAAATATTACACGGAAGGCTATCAAGCTCAACCTCAAGGTGATCGTAACTTGCCAAGTTACCGTTCTAACAACTTTCTTTCACCCGGTTTTTCTCCTCAAAACCACAACCCAAACAACTTCAATAGAAACAATCCAAACCCACCTCGAGCTTCTAATCCATATCACCCACCCACTCCCCAAACTCCACCCAACACTCAACCCACGACATTTAATCAAGATGTTGAAACTTTCATGAGGACCCAAGGAGAGGTAGTTAAGAATCTTCAAAGCCAAATCATTAACTTGAAAGGTGATATCACTAAACAGGGGAATGATATTCGAACCGAGCTTAGAAATGATATGCAAACGTCTTTAAGCAAGCAAACAAACGATTTAAGGAATATGATGGCTAGTTTCTTCCAAAGTAACCAACCCTCTACTTCGGGCTCTCTTCCTTCGAATACCGTCACCAACCCAATAGCAAATGTGAGTGCTATTACTACACGCAGTGGAGCAAATCTTGTAGGACCATCTACCCCTCCCCCAGTTATTCCATCTACACCTCCTCCACCCCCATTTATTCCTCCTACTTCCACGCCTAGTACTAGTTCTCCATTCCTGTCTCTACCTCTTAATGAAGAAGTACCCAAGAAAAACCCTTCACCAACCCCACCTTCCACCTCTAAAACTTCAACATCTCAACCTTCACCTTCTACACCTACACCAGCTAAACCCAATATCCCTTATCCTTCTCGCTTAGACAAGTGCAAAGTGCTCACTAAAGAGGATGCTCAAGTTACTTCCTTTTTGAAGATGATTACACAAATGAACTTCAACATTAGCCTCGTTGAAGCACTTGTGCAAATACCAAAATTTGTGAAAGCAATCAAGGAATTGCTTAGTAAGAAGGAGAAGATGGCCGAGTTTGTTAATACTCGATTAAATGAGAATTGTTCTGCAGTCCTTCTTAAAGAACTTCTAGAAAAACTTGGAGATCCCGGTCGTTTTGTGCTCCCATGTACTTTTAACCAAACCGAAGAATTTACTGCCTTAGCCGATCTCGGGCCAAGAATTAATTTAATGCCTTTAAGTGTTTGGAAAAAGTTGTCATTACCCGATCTTACACCAACAAAGATGACTCTTGAGCTACCAAATCGAACTCTCGCTTACCCCGTTGGTATTGCCAAATATGTTTTTGTTAAAGTTGGTACCTTCATTTTTCCGGTCGATTTTGTTGTTGTTGATTATGAGATGGATCCTCGTATTCCATTAATACTTGGACGACCATTCTTGAGAACCGGAAAAGTTTTAGTCGATGTTGCCGAAGGTGAACTAATTCTAAGGGTCGGGAATGATGCACAAGTTTTTAAAATGGGGAAGATCACAAACAAATACAATGAAAGAGAATCGGCGAATATGATTAATGTGCTTCAAGACGAGCTTGATACAACTACTTGTGAAAGAACAAAGCTTGATGATTTTGTCGTCTACAACAATCCTCTTTTCGAGCCTATCTATAATAATCCACTTTTTCAAGAAAATGTGGAAGATTCTGAAGATCCTCTCTCCAATTTGGATGCCCCACCAATATATGATGTTCCACCAATCTATGATGATTCTAGTTCCGATATGGATGATTATGATGATTTTATTTCAGAGTATAAAGACATGCCAACATATGATGATTTTGATGATGTTGATACTCTTTCGAGTGATTCTTCAAATGATGACCTTGTTCCTACTTTTGATGAAGATCCTCCACCAACAATGCTTGATCCTACTTTGGATGAATACTTATTTGAGGAAGATTTTGCTACTTTACTCAATACTTACTTCTTCAATGAGAATGATTCTCCTCCTTTGGACTTTGATTATGGTCTTTATCCTCCTTCAGATATGAAGAAACCCGTTTCAAAGGAGAAGAAACCGGACGACACTAACATCCGCAGTACTTATGTTTTGACACCTCTTTATCCACCTTCTGAGGATGAGGTTGTGAGATTTATGAGCGGATCTTCTTCAAGGTCTACTGAGCCCAAGTCTTATTTTCCCCTAAAGGAAAAGGTGTTCGATCCGGGTATCACAATTTTTCAGTCATCTCAGTATCCATCTGATGAAATAAAAGGAAAGATTTTTAGAAACAATGAAGCTATGCTTACACTTCATCCTACTTTCTACCACCGTGCTCAACAACTGCTTAAGGGAACCTGGCCTACTCTTCTTTGGCTTGTCCTGATCACCTTAAGTTTGTGCTATTTGATGGACGAGAACAAGCGCTTCTCGGGAGGCAACCCGATGATCTATCCTTTTATTCTGTTTTTTTATAATAATGTAGGGGGAGACCCTCATATGTGTTTGTTGTTTTCTTTCTTATCATGTGCAGGGATTCGAGCTTTCAAAGATCCATTCTTGATGACTTTTGACGACCCGTGATTCCGTGTCCCGCCTTTCTGGTTCTATCCTAAACTCTTTTGATTCACTATTTTATATTCTTCAATATTAAAATAGGAATCACTTTTGTTGTCTCTTCCTTAGCAAGATTTAAACAACGTGCACAACGTCCTAAGTGTAGGGGAGTTTACTCCCACATGCTTAAACATTGAGGACAATGTTTATATGAAGTGTAGGGGAGACTTCTATCGAAGTTAAGTGGGCTTTCCATGAATTTGTCCTCATTTTAACCGGAAAATTGATTTTTCGACATTTTTCAAAATTTTTGATCTATTTTGGCCTATTAGTATTTCCTTTGTTATCATTATTTTCTTTCATTAGAATAAATTTTAATAAATGGTTTTAATAAGTTTAGATGTCTTTGATATATTAGGCCTGTTATGAATCTTTTGACTCAACCCGAGTTTACTTATCTAAGTTTACTCTAGCTAGTATCCTTAACGTGTTTAAATCAAGTTTTGCTAGGCTTTTATATAGGGAACTTTAAAAAGCGAAAGTCTTAACTCTTACGGGTTAAGAACAAGAACTTTTCGCAAGTTTCTATAATTGATCCTAGAAAGTGGTTTATCAAGGGAACTTTAAAATGCAAATTCTAAACATGAAAAAGTCTAAGAAGATGCAAGGTCCTATATATGACTTGAAAACCAGAAACATTGATTTAATAGGCTAAGCATCCACGAGTCTCATTCCTTGAGATTTTAAATTGTGGAGAACGAGAGATGATAGAGTCAATTATAAGTTTGGTATTCTTTCATGAATTTATGTGAGTTAATTATGAGCTTTTTCTCCCATCGCTTGTTGATAAATTTAATTGCAATAAGTAAGGTTGTACGATTTGAAAAGTTACTTAGCTTCTAGCACAAGATCGTTTAAAAGTTGCTCGGTATTAATTAGAGTTCATAGCCAAGGCATAACTTATTGAAGCGGGATGCGAGGATTGGCGAGTCCGAAAAGGCCCTAACAAGGCATGAGGGCTACATTTTGTTGCTAAAGATCCAAAGTGATGTGAAGAATCATTTATCAAAAATCAATATGAAGGATCGAGACACACGACGAAAAGCAAATACTCCCCTAAATATCATGGAGAAGTCTATCCGAAAAGACCCTAGCAAGGTATGAGGATAAATAATCCAAGTCATAAAAGGAGGCGGATCGTTGTATATCAAAATCCCAAATATAGATTGGAGAAAAATGAATAAGTCGTGGTCCAAGTATGAACAATCTCTCAAAAACTTCAAGTGAAGAAATATCTATTATGAAGAGAAGACCATTATTTCAAGAATGTCTCTCAAGATTTGAAGTATGAAGTCAATTCCAAATATCGATCCGAGAAAGATCTCAAATCATGAAGCGAGTTATGCCAAGATATGAACTTTATGAGGTCTCTAGAAGCAGTTTTAAAAGATTTTATCGTTTAGCTAACTATTGATTAAATCGTCCTACTTTATTTTCGGCCTAAATAACTATCGAAATAAGTCAACAATGCATCCTCGTGATCATTCAAGACATCAATAAAATATAAGAGATACACCTAGGAATAAGGGAGTCTAAGTAAATAATTGAGCCACATGAGTTTGTGTTAGTTTGCTAACTTATAATAACAATGATCTTGTTTTTAAGATTGGTATGGGGAACGTGAAACTTGAGAGTGATAAACATTCATGACAACCAAAGCCCTAATGTAAGTCTTTTATTTCTATACTTGATTTCTTCCTTCAAATATATTGTTTCCTTAATGTCTTATGTTCAATAAAGGCCAAGGTGGGTTAATTATGATGGAAAATGTAAATCTTGCTTTGTAATCAATGCATTGCATGAGGGCATTGCAATGGTCAAGTGTAGGGGATTTAATAAGTGTGAAAACACTTATCCTTTTACCACTTAATTATAATAATAACCAAGCCAAAACGTGTATTTAATGTCGAAAATGTCGGAATTATGCGTGGTTTGTGTTTTATTGTGTTTTAGGACCAAAATGTGAAAAGGGAAGAAAACATGGGCTTTCATGGGCTTTTATCGAAGAAAAAGACAAAAGACGAAGTCAAAAGATCAAGAGTGCAAAAAGAACAGAAGTCCAAGGTCTATTCGGAAGATTTATCGTAGAAAAAGTCTAAAGACGGAAGTTTAATGAATTCGAAGAACCAAATCTAATAAAAGAAGAAAATTAGAAGACGAGTTCATTTCATATCGACAAATCCCGAGACAACGTCGAGAAAGACGAAGAATTAAAAAGACGAAAAGACAAGAAGAGGAAGAAAGCATCAACACATTTAATCTCCCTATAAATACCCTCCTAATGTGTCATTAGGAGGTGTTAGCTATTTGACACAGAACTCTCCATTTTCATTTATTGTCTTTTAATACTTGTCATTTATTTTCCTTCCTTTTCAAGTTTTCTCATGTAAGATTTTGTTGAATCTTAATCTTTAATTTTAAGTTTCTTTTACATTAATCTCATTCTACCTTTCTTGATTGTTTAATCTTATTGCTTGTTTGCTTATTGGATTATTGATTATTTGATAGTTTTGGTTGATTTGGTTTTAATTAATTAAGTGGGTTTTATAGTTTTAGTGATTTTTATTGAATAAAGTTTGTTGATTTGGTTGATTTAGTGATTGTTAGATCTTATTTGGTGTTTTGATTAGCTTATTTCTTATATTATTTGGCTTATTTTTGGTTTCCTAGAATTTAGGATCGGGATAGGAATTCTTTTGATTATTGAGAAGTTGTCCCGAGGTTTTTTGTTTATTCCGAAGTTAGCTTTAAAAAAAAATTCCGAAGATCTTCATAAAAGGTATTCTGAAGTTCATTGTTTCCGAAGTCACTTCTCAATATTGGTATTTTCCGAAGTCACTTCTCAATATTGGTATTTTGCTAAGTCACTTCTCAATGTTGGTATTTTGCTAAGTCACTTCTCAATGTTGGTATTTTGCTAAGTCACTTCTCAATATTGGTATTTTGCTAAGTCACTTCTCAATATTGGTATTTTGCTAAGTCACTTCTCAATACTGGTATCTTGCTAAGTCATTTCTCAATATTGGTATTTTGCTAAGTCACTTCTCAATATTGGTATTTTGCTAAGTTACTTCTCAATATTGGTATTTTGCTAAGTCACTTCTCAATATTGATATTTTGCTAAGTCACTTCTCAATATTGGTATTTTGCTAAGTCACTTCTCAATGTTGGTATTTTGCTAAGTCACTTATGAATATTGGTCTGCTTTTTGATATCGAAGTTGATTGGTAAAGTTTATTGCGAAGATTGATTCCAGGTTAGTATTACAAGTTTTATTCAAAAGTTTATGCTTATTTTTAATATTTTTCGCATTTACTTTTTAAGTAGATATAGACAACGACATTTTCTTTTATTCACCAAAGACGACTGAGTCACACGTTAAACAGGATCAATTCGATTAGAAACGAAGAACAATTTTTCTTATTGAAAATTTAGTTATTACTGCTCAATTCTTAGCTTTAGTGTATAATTGAATGATTTTGCCTGCTATTTGCTTCTTATGAACTTGTTGATATATTTTGGTAGTTGATAGTAATAAGTTGTTAGCCTTGATCCTATTACATAGCTTAAAATCTGTTTCTATCATAACCAGTGTTTGGATCATTAGCCATAAATTGAGTCAGCTAGTGATATTGGATATAAAGTGTTGTTTTACACTCACAAACTGGTATAAAGAGTTTTTGCAAAGTTTGGAATTCAAACGTTTAGTCAAAAGGCAAATCACATGAAAAAGCTTTTCGGTCAGTTACATTAGTCCAAAACAAGCCTACTTCAAACCTGCATAACTGTTCATTTCTTTGATTCAAACTTTGATTTTTGGTTCTAGGAATAGCTTAACATCCTATCTTTAAGATTCTACAAGCCACATTATACAGTTCTCAGAACTGAAAGAGAAATAAGTACTTAGAGCTTATTTTCATTTCTGGCTTATTCACTTCATAAAAGTCCTCATTTTCTTTCACAACACAACTTAATAAGTCATAAAAATAAGTTTTGACCAAGGTCAACTTTGGTCAATTTTTTGTCAACTCTGGTGTGACAACTACGGTTTTGAGGTTCGCCACTTAGCTTTATTTTGTGCATATTTCGTGAACTTATGTGCCTTTATGTGTTTACGTGTTATTTGGTGTGAACAAAGTGTGGTTGGGACATCATTTTTAGGTACGGGGTACCTTGTGAGTGAAACGATGTGTGATGTTTTTCATGTTCATGAGCTCACAAGGTAGTGACTATAAAATGAGATGGTGTTATTTAGTGGTTTACATATACGTATATGTATTATAGAAAAATCGTATTCTTACGATTTAGGGTTTGCATTTAGGGGTCTCGGATGAGGTATTTAGACACAGGAATACTTTACAAGATGGTTTTAATTCATTTAGGACTTACTTATATAGTTTATTTCATATTCTAAGAGTTTTTATAAAACTGTATATTTTTACGTCTTTTACGGTATACGCGTAAAAATTGACTAGTTTTACGGTTTTGAGGTTTTGGAGGCTTTAGGAGCTGAAATAAATTAAGGTAATTTAAGGTAATATTAATAATACATTCATAAAGAAAAATAAAGAAAAAAAACGAAATTAAGAGGGTGTTTGGTCGGTTATGTGACACAAGGGGGAAAAAGAAAAGGAAAAAAAATAGAAAAAGGAAACTAGACTTGTAATGGGCCAAGGACTTGTTAGATAATTATATTAAGACTTTTTATTAACCAAAAACACATAAAAATCCCCTGGAGATCAAGCTTTAGTTGACATCCATGGAGTCTAATTAGGGTTTTCATATTTTTCCCGTCTTCCATTAATTTTAAGGTAAAACCTTCAAATCCCTTTTCAATTAAATTGTTTTTAATGTTTTTATAATCAATGTATGATGGATTTAGGGTTTATTATAAATTAAAAACCTGAGTTTTTATGATTAACAATGATTAGAATAATTAGGGCTTGTGATTAAGTAATTATGAATAATTAATTTGGTTAATTCAATAAAATTCGTAATTAAAAAGTGTGCAGAATTTTTGGTCCATTGTTTTGATCATATATAGAGTTTTATAAACTTTTAATTTTCAAATCTTATATCCCTGAAAAGGTAATTTAATTGGCTTTCAAATTCAAGAAACTATAATTGAATTGGAGGTCGGGAAGTGGGTCAAAAACATGTTACAATAGTCGGAGGTCAAAACAGTTTTGAAATCAGTCGGGTTTTATTTAATGTTTTAAGGTGGTTAGGGTACTTAGGAGTACAATTGAACTTTAGAACGAACATGAGAGTTAGTTTATATGTTATATAAGATATCTGAAAAAGGGCTAATCAGTTGGGATAGTGGAAGACCCTCTTATCATAACAAACTTTTCATATGTTCAAAATCGGTAAAATCTGGATAGGCGAAAGTATAAGTTGTATATCGGGGACTTAAAATTTGCTTTGCTGTTGGGGAGAGGGCTGAGATTTTAGCTAACACATACAAGTTTATGGGATTTTCATGGCAAGGAATATGGGTTAGCTTTGTGGGCATTTGTCTCATAATACGGAGTATGAAAATCGGGACTATTTTGGGTTAAATGTTAACGGGACGGGTTATGAACTTAACTAAGTTAAGGGATTTATAGAGGGGTGTAATGGGATGCTTATGGCATATAAATGAGGTTAAGTTTTAGGAGAATGTTAGATATCCATCATAGATTGATGAGCCATTTTGGTATGTGGTTCATCTCTTGATTGTATATGTTTGTGTGTTTAGATTTTCGCTAGAGCGCGGATATTTGGAGAAGCTTGAATCATGTGAGTTTCATAGTCCCATATCTTTTAATGATTTTGACTTCCAGATGGGATGGAAGAGACACTCGTTATGGTTTTGTAAATTGTTGTTGTGAATGTGTTATGATTGGTGATAGACTTGTGTGTACTTATGTGATTAACTGCTAATTGATCATGATTGTTTTGTGATTTGACTTGGTACAAAGGGGATGTTGACAATGTGGGGCCTTGGGATTGGTTCATAGGTGTATGGGCGCCTATGGGACCATGGTGTTTGGAAAGGCTTGGAGCCTTGGAATTGGTTTGGTATGATTAATCTTGAATTGTTAGTTGTTAATGCACATTTGTAACACATTGCCCATATATTTTTATTATTGGTGGTTATTTACAGCTTATATTATAACTAATTTGAGGTTGAGTCTAAACCTATGACTCTCACCAACATTATGTTGACGTGTTTTAGTATCTCTTTCAGGTGTTAATATGGTTAAGCGTGAGAACATAAGTGGCTAGGATTGGAGTCGCGTAGGAATGCATTTAGAAGGAGATCCCCGTTCCTTCATAGATTTCTTTTGTTTGATTGAATAAGTGATACTACGAGTACCTTTATGTTGATGTTTGTTTTATTTTTTTGTCTTTGGTAAGAGGTGGGACTTTTACCTACTTACCAAGACTGCTACATTGTTGAAATATTGTCATGACATTAGTGTCACCTTTTATGACATTTCTATTTCATATAGTTCTCTCTATAGACACGCTATTGTTGTGATTATATCCATACGTTGCGCCCCATATTCCGCCATGGTAGGGTGTGACAGAATGGTATCAAAGACAATGGTTATAGAGAATTAGGTTGCCTAGTCTCATAGCCTAATATATAGCTTAAGGGTCCTCGCATATAGGCGTCGTAGGAGTATGTGTGCATTTGATATTAATGGATGTTATTGGTTTTTACTTTCGATGTTTGTTAATTTTTGACTAGTATGGGTTGAACCATAGTAGTTCATACTTATCCACATGTTATTTTCTTTTCGGGTTGTGACTAGTGCGGGTTGAACCATAATCGTCCACGCTAGTCATTGTTGTATTTTGCTTAAATTGTACATTATAGTACATAATTTGGTACATGGTAGTTTTTGTCTTTTGTTGAGTTATTTTATGTACCTGAGGTATAGTATTTTTCTTTTGATGTTTAAGTCATGTTCCCTAAGAACCATGTGGTGGTTCGAGTTACTAAGAGTAGGTGGATATGAAGGATTTTAAGCTGTTTGCACTCTGATGGGCGACATGACTTATAATTGATTATGTTTTCGTTTTGGATTTTGTCTTTGTTGTTTTAGCTAGACTATGGATTTTTGTATTCCAAGAGTTTGACTATGTTATTTTAATAGTTGTAGTTTTTGACCTTATTGTTTATGTGGTTATGTGCTTAGGTGAGTTGATGGATGTATGTGTTATGTGTTGTATTGATTCTTATAAGTGGCATCATAGGAGGGAGTGCATTGGGGAAAGGGTAATTGTATAAGTATGGTGACCAACATAGTTATACAAGTACCACAACTTCAATGGATTCCTAAGTATGATTGCATGAAAGAGGATTAATACATGCTTGTATAGTAGATGTTGGACGGATTTGAGTATATGTATCCTAATATGCCTATATATGTATGATCCCCTATTATTATCGATTGTATCCTTAGGAGGGTGGCTAGCTCGCTTCTTTTTAGATATTCAACCTCCGCTGTAGCGTATTCTTCGAGTTTCTTATTTCACGTGTCCGTTTTAAAATGGTATTTTTGGTTTTAAGTCTATTGAAATAACTTGGGATTTCTTTTGGGATAATGAAATCTTTTCTCTTGAGTCTTACATTTATTTTGGTCGGTATATATTGAAAAAAAAGACTTGGAAATCTACAATAGAGTTAGATAGTTGGTTGTATTCGGTAAAATAAGGGTAGGGTGTAGGAGTCGTGTTTGCAACAAGATATAACATAAGTTTTTTTTATTATGTAATCAACACTTATTTATTTCAAATTCTAAAAGACCTTCTTTAAAATAAAGCAAAGTAAAATTTTCCTACTTAAATATTTCATATAAGTGAGTTTAATTGAAATACGTCATTTATAATTATTTATACAAGACTAAAAAAAGTTCATGGAAATTTCACATACATTTATTTCTTTTTATTTAAAAAGGATTACGTTAATTACTAAGATGATTCTTTAGTTTTTAAAACAACTAGTATACAATTGTTTTGGTCATAACTTGTTCGTTTTTAAAGCTTTTTGGGTGATTCAAAAGCCTAAAATTATGTACTCGAAACGTACTTTTCAAATATTCAGAATGTATAGTCATGGGAGTTCAGTAGCCTGGTCAAAATTGTTGTACAAGTGTCGGGTTCAAGGTTGAGTTTTGAATAGTAGTTTTTAAACTTATGATTTGGGATGTTCGGAGTACCTAGTCTTTGAGTTGAGCCTTGAGATCATATAAAGGGTTGTTTGTAGATTTTTTGAGTCACATAGATGTGGAGATGTAAAGAAAAATATTCTTTTAGGAAAAGTAGATGTCGTGCAAGGTTTAGAAATTATGTCGCGGGGCATAATATGTTTTGGTTGTCATTGGGTGTTTCTTGGATTATTTTTCGTTGTCATGGGTCATTTTGAATTGATACATGTTTTGGGTTTGAATTTTATTTTGAGTCTCATGGTTTTTGACTTGTTTTAACTGGTGCACGTGAAATGTCGTTAGTTATCCGTAGTTTTGATTCGTTGATCGTGTCTGGTGGGTTCCAGATGTACTTTTGGTATTGTATTGATTGAGAGCGTTGATATAGTCATATGAGAGAATAGTTGGAATGCCCTTTGTGATGGGGAAAGAGTTAGAAGGTCGTATAAAGACGAACTAATGTGGTCAAGAGGTCTCTTAGGAGTGCCAAGGGAGATGAATAGAGATTTGTATAAAGTATGGATATTGACACAAGTAACGCATCATAGTGAATGTTGGAAGGGGATGTGATATTTCAAAGGTACTTGTGATATTCGTTAGGTATGTAAAATTTTCCGAAAATTTCTTAAGATTTAGTAGGTTTACCTATTATCTTGAAGTAGAACCATCAACAGAGCCAGTAGAAGGAGCAAGATGAGTTATAGTTAGTGTCTTTCCAAGGCAATTGTTGATGGAATGATTTTAAAGACATGAGTCGTTAGAAATTACAAGGAATGCAAGATAAAGGTTGAGTTGCCTGGTAGTAAATGTGATGTGAAAGTGGTTTGATGGGTTGATAAGAAGGAGTATCGATCTTTTAGAATGTGTGTAGGATTTCACGAGTAGAAAGAGGTAGAAATTTGTTTGTGTTGCTGCGAAGAGAGGATGCAGGGATGATGTTAAGAATATTGAATGGACGCTTTGGGTTATGGTTATACATTTGGCTTCACCAAAGCACTAGCGGTTTTCATGGAGTCAATGAACCGAGTGTGCATGACCGTATATCAATGAGTTTTCACCGGGAGTATCGACGACATCTTGATCTACTCAAAGTATAAGAAGGATAGTGAGGCGAATTATGTGTTGGTTTTGGAGTGGTTTAGAAAAAGGAATTATTCGAGATTTTCAAGTGTGAGTTTTAGTATTAAGTTTACCATGATGAGTAGTTAGAGATGATGGCATATCATGGAACCAACAAGGGGCGAAGTGAAGAAGGACGAGGAAGCATTTTGGAGGCTGAAGAGGTGGATTGGATAATGAGTAGATCTAAGCATTATCGGAAGGACTGGATGAATTCACGAAGCATGACGATACGTGGAGCAAGGATTTGGATGCGTACGAGGACGACAAAGAAAGGCGATTGCTTATACGTTGCAGGAACTGAAGATTTAGAAGAACTAGATAAGACTTAGTTAGTATAGATGGATTGTTAGATGTGCCTAGAATGCTAGAAGCATTTGGTGTACGAGACGTAGAGAATGATCTATGCGGATCATGAACGTCTCCAACACATATTCAATCCTCTTGATTGAACATTTGGCAAAGGTGATGGGTGGAGTTAAGTGATGAAGGAAAATTGCAAGGCCAAGTACCATCTGGGAAAGGCAAGCATAGTTAATGAGACATGGAATAAGAGGGAGGAAGTGATGCTGAGACAATATTTAGCTATATGGATGACGTGTTAGGAGGGTTTAGATGAAGGATGTAAGCTGCACGAGTAGTTCTCTAAAGCAGAGAACGCGTCAACATTTATGTTGTGTGGCTTGGACAATCATATGGAGAAAAGGGACATAGGCTATACTTCCTACATAGATAGGAGTAGCATAGAAAGGGTGGTGTAAGGACGAAGATGGTAGAGGGGATACATAATGGGGGTAGAGGAATAAATACCATGAAAGTTAGGTGATAGTCGATAGACTGAATAATTCATCCCATATTCTAAGAGGAATGAGAAGTCAAGTAGTTGAGAAGTTGGAAGGATTGCGTACGGATGTGATGGAATAGGAGTTTCTGCATAAAAATTAGCCTAAGAAGTATGGAATGCTTTATGAAGGATTATGGCAAGGGAATAAACGATGGGAAGTAAGCATGGTATACCGTTGATAGACTAATGGTTGGTATGAGCATACCATAAGGATAATGGAGGAAGACGCCTAGAGTATTGGCGTGCGGTTTGGAGATAGTTGGAGAATGCATTTTATTTAGCAAGAATTCTTCTACAAAGAGAGTCACTAGTGAGAGGGGCGTATTTCTCACTGATGAGAATGTAGGGAATAAAAGAGGATCGCCTAAATTATTGGCTGAAGAGAAGATAGAAGATGGTATGGAAATTAAGATTATGGAGAGACAAGCGAGAAGTAGTATGGAGGAAGAATGACTTGAGGGAGCAAAGGGTTGTCAAGATAGTGTAGTGATATAGAAGGGAAAACCGTTAGGTCTGGTGATAGGAAATGTAGTAGAAACTGCTGGAGTTAATCCATAGAAGAGAGGTGGATCACCATTATGGTAGGGGTAAGTTAGAAGCAGTCAACATATTGGACCGGAGCTGGAACGGAAAACTACAAGAGGTGGTGGCAGTGCTTAAGTAGAGGTTGAAAATGGCAAAGGACCGACAAGAGAGCTGTGTGGACAAGAGGCGTAAGCCGTTGGGATTTGAGATTGGGGATAAGGTTATGCTATATGTTTCACCACGGAAAGAAGTGACGTGGGTTGGGATGAAAGGGAAGTTAACACCTAGAATCATGGGTCCATTCGAAATCTGCGAAAGGATTGGACCAGTGGCTTATAGGTTGCAATTACTGGGAGACTTGAGTAGTATGTGTGATGTATTTCATGTATTAAACTTGAGGAAATGCTTAGCAAGAACCTAATTATAAGTACTGTTGGGTCAAAAAGTTGATGTGGCAGAAACTCAAACGAAGAAAACATGAAGGTATTTGTTCAACGCTGACACATTGTGTCTAAGCGTTGACAAATGTAAACGGGATGCTGACAGAAGTCAAACGCTGTTGGAAATATCTATTTAGGATAAATATTCAGAATATTATTTATTAATATTCTATATTAGTTATTTAAATAGAAGATATACATGTTATTCATACTTATCTCTTGTAAAACCCTAATCCTTACACTATAAAAGGAACCAAGGGTTATTAGGTTTTTCATAACTTTCAATCACAATGTAAACCTAAAGTGTGTGTAGCACTAGACATGGGATTAATGTATACACGTCTAGTGGTTGTTGATTATTAATATAATGAGCAACCCTTTTGTTTAATTCATGTGTTATTGTGCCCAAACACCTTGTTTAATGGTTATTGTTCTATTCCGCTTTCATTGTTTAATCATATGAGAAATGATCATTCCTAGTAGCTAAAAGATTGAAACCAAGGTTTCCACAGTTGGTATCAGAGCCTCGTGGCTCGTGATGCTAGGACCAACAATGTGTTAGTGTTTTGAGAAGAAAAGAAAAATCCGTCTAGGGTTTTTTTGGATGATTTTGTGTGCGCAGTAGTATTCAGAAGGGCATATCTCCTTCGTTAACCGTTGGATCGCCGTGAAATTCGCGATGTATGTTCTTAACACATGTGTCTTGGATCTCATCGGAGGGATCTTCGATCTGAGCTTTTATGAAGGATATATTAGGCGTTAAAGTTGACTACAGTGGTGATAATCGATTTTAGGGTTTTGTTCAAAAACTCTAGATTCGTTGTTTGTGGCTGTTGTTAATGATTGCATTAGCCTTGGTGAGTTGGTTCTTGAACTAACAATGAACCCTAATGTGATTGGTAATCATGGCTGCTCAAAACAAAATTTTCGTTTTAGGGTTTTCTCAAACCCTAGATCTATGATGTTCAAAGTAGCAGCAGAGTGTCATTGTAATCATCGTCGCACCTACAATCACGTGATGATATGGTTGTTCACATGCTGATATAAAACAAAGAAGACGACAAAGAGCAAGAATGCCATGTTCTTGTATACTTGTTGATCAGCCTGTGTGCCAAGGATATGGACACTTTCAAATACTGTTATGGACGTCTTGTTTACTTCATTATGTGGTCCAGTCTGGATAATTAGCAGAAGATCATGGAGATGATTTCATGGCTATTTTGGAATATGTGGTGATAGTTTCTGATGATGTGTATCATGTTTGCTTTATGAATGAGGTAATATTGCGTCCAGTTGTTTTTGGCATAAAACGTGTGATAGTGTAGTACTATTTTTCAAGGATTCTTTACTAACAAAAAGGATGTGGGGTAAATAATTCCCTAAAGTTTAGGGATTGAATTTACTTCCATATATTATGGGAATATATCTCTGGATTGGGATGAGAATATATCTTCTATATTCGGCTGACTAGCATTCGTATTATATTACTTTCTCTTTTGCTAAAACATACGTGGGCATGTATGGGCCGAATGGTATTTTGAGTTTGGGCTGAAGTATACAAGAAACAATGGATTTGGACATAGAATTACACAGTGAGGTACTTTATAGTCACTGTCATATTACTATTTAGCCGTTGTCATGTTAATCAAGTCACAGATGGTGTCAGTGGTTGAGCCAAGCCGCTGACAAGTAATAAGCCAAGCGCTGAGAGAAAGCGCTGACAAGAGTCGTCCGAGATATGTTGTCCAAAGCGCTGATAAGTATTGTCCGATATTGGACAATACATATAGAAAATATATTGGACAAAGGTGGATATTGGACGACAAAGAAAATGCTGCTGTTTGGAAAATTGGATAGATTTTGGCACACAAAAAGAGGAGAGTATTTACACGCGAAGGTACATGGAGTCTCTATTTTTATTCAGAATATCATTATGATATTTAATGCTCAGATATTTTTAAAAGGAATCAATGATTTTAACGAAAGTTAGCAACAATTTGTGAAGAATTTGATTGATATTAGATTATGTAATCGGGGTAGCCTTGTGAAATTGTGAAAGAGTTATCCGTTCAAGTACTTTTACATATGGTATGAAGATGTTATTTCATTAAAATTCGTCATGAAGAGGTGTTGGCTTAAGGGGAAGAATTCTTATCGTAAGTTTGATGTTTGAAGAAGATTTTCGCGAGGTTATGTTCTATCATATCTTGAAAGTAATCAGCATTACAATTAACTTTCAAGATAACTTGTTTGTGCTTTTAATGGTTAGTGACGAAGACTTGTCTGAATCTAGAAATTAGATATCATTGCTATCACTTGAAGGAGTTACATTAGCGTGCTCAGTGTCTCACAAAGGATGAGGATTTTTGACAAAGGGATCGAGGTCTACTTATACTTTGTGCCATGAGTATAAGTTCTTTATCACATGGATAGTACAAGACATGGAACATAGGTTTTGGGTTACTCTACTTCTACATCAAGATTATTTTATTTGTTTTTCTTCAAGATCATTACATAGAGCCTACATTTGGAGAATCTTCGATTGCATACATTATTTCCTTCCCTATTGATGTGACAAAAAAAGGAAGACATACATGCTACACTTGAGGGGAAGCAATTTGAAGATGATGTACCACTTACAAGAGATACACAAAGAGTTTTGCCGACATCAACTAGGGGAAGATTGTTGGGTCAAAAAGTTGATGTGGCAGAAACTCAAAACGAAGAAAACATGAAGGCATTTGTTCAACGCTGACACATTGTGTCTAAGCGTTGACAAATGTAAACGGGACGCTGACAGAAGTCAAACGCTGTTGGAAATATCTATTTAGGATAAATATTCAGAATATTATTTAATAATATTCTGTATTAGTTATTTAAATAGAAGATATACATGTTATTCATACTTATCTCTTGTAAAACCCTAATTCTTACACTATAAAAGGAACCAAGGGTTATTAGGTTTTTTCATAACTTTCAATCACAATGTAAACCTAAAGTGTGTGTAGCACTAGACGTGGGATTAATGTATACACGTCTAGTGGTTGTTGATTATTAATATAATGAGCAACCCTTTTGTTTAATTCATGTGTTATTGTGCCCAAACACCTTATTTAATGGTTATTGTTCTATTCCGCTTTGATTGTTTAATCATATGAGCAATGATCATTCCTAATAGCTAAAAGATCGAGGAAACCAAGGTTTCCACAAGTACCGTTAGATGATATTAGTATGGATACGAGTCTTTGTTTCATCGAATAGCCGCTATAGATTTTGATCGTGAAGCTAAGACGTTGGAAAAAAGAATATACCGTAGTTATGGGTATATGGAATTTGAAACGTGGACTAGAGTTCACGTGGGAACGGGAGGAGTTTATGAGGAACAAGTATCCTCAACTATTGTTAATGACGGTCCTAAGAAGTAAATCTCGGGACAAGATTTCTATTAGGATGGAGTGATGTGACAACTACGATTTTGAGGTCCGTCAGTTAGCTTTATTTTGTGCATATTTCGTGAACTTGTGTACCTTTATGTGTTTACGTGTTATTTGGTGTGAACAGAGTGTGGTTGGGACGTCATTTTTGGGTACGGGGTACCTTGTGAGTGAAACGATGTGTGATGTTTTTCATGTTCATGAGCTCACAAGGTACTGACTACGAAATGAGATGGTGTTATTTAGTGGTTTACGTATACGTATATGTATTATAGAAAAATCGTATTTTTACGATTTAGGGGTCTCAGATGAGGTATTTAGTCACAGGAATAATTTACGGGATAGTTTTAAGTCATTTAGGACTTAGTTATATAGTTTATTTCATATTCTAAGAGTTTTTATAAAACTGTATATTTTTACGTCTTTTACGGTATACGCGTAAAAATTGACTAGTTTTACGGTTTTGAGGTTTTGGAGGCTTTAGGAGCTGAAATAAATTAAGGTAATTTAAGGTAATATTAATAATACATGAATAAAGAAAAATAAAGAAAAAAACAAAATTAAGAGGGTGTTTGGTCGGTTATGTGACACAAGGGGGAAAAAGAAAAGGAAAAAAATAGAAAAAGGAAACTAGACTTGTAATGGGCCAACGACTTGTTAGATAATTATATTAACACTTTTTATTAACCAAAAACACATAAAAATCCTTTGGAGATCAAACTTTAGTTGACATCCATGGAATCTAATTAGGGTTTTCACATTTTTCCCGTCTTCCATTAATTTTAAGGTAAAACCTTCAAATCCCTTTTCAATTAAATTGTTTTTAATGTTTTTATAATCAATGTATGATGGATTTAGGGTTTATTCTAAATTAAAAACCTGAGTTTTTATGATTAACAATGATTAGAATAATTAGGGCTTGTGATTAAGTAAATTATGAATAATTAATTTGGTTAATTCAATTAAATTCATAATTAAAAACTGGGCAGAATTTTTGGTCCATTGTTTTGATCTTATCTAGAGTTCTACAAACTTTTGATTTTTGAATCTTATATACTTGAAAAGGTAATTGAATTGGATTTCAAATGAAAGAAACTATAATTGAATTGGACGTCGGGAATTGGGTCAAAAACAGGTTACAATAGTCGGAGGTCAAAACAGTTTTAAAATCAGTGGGGTTTAATTTAATGTTTTAAGGTGGTTAGGGTAATTAGGAGTACAATTGGACTTTTAAATGAACATGAGAGTTATTTTATATGTTATATAAGATATCTGAAAGAGGGCTAATCAATTGGGATAGTGGAAGACCTTCTGATCATAACAAACTTTTCATATGTTCAAAATCAGTAAAATCTGGATAGGCGAAAGTATAAGTTGTATATCGGGGACATTAAATTTGCTTTGATGTTGGGGAAAGCACTGAGATTTTAGCTAACACATACAAGTTTATGGGATTTTCATGGAAAGGAATGTGGGTTAGGTTTGGTGGGCGTTTGGCTCATAATACAGAGTATGAAAGTCGGGACTGTTTTGGGTTAAATGTTAACCGGACGGGTTATGAACTTAACTAAGTTAAGGGCTTTATAGAGGGGTGTAATGGGATGCTTATGGCATATAAATGAGGTTCAGTTGTAGGAGAATGTTAGATATCCATCATAGATTGATGAGCCATTTTGGTATGTGGTTCATCTCTTGATTATATATGTTTGTGTGTTTAGATTTTCGCTAAAGCGCGGATATTTGGAGAAGCTTGAATCATGTGAATTTCATAGTCCCATATCTTTTAATGATTTTGACTTCCAGATGGGATGGAAGAGACACTCGTTATGGTTTTGTAAATTGTTGCTGTGAATGTTTTATGATTGGTGATGGACTTGTGTGTACTTATGTGATTAACTACTAATTGATTCATGATTGTTTTGTGATTTGACTTGGTACCAAGGGGATGTTGACAAGGCGGGGCCTTTGGATTGGTTCATAGGTGTATGGGCGCCTATGGGACCATCGTGTTTGGAAAGGCTTGGAGCCTTGGAATTGGTTTGGTATGATTAATCTTGAATTGTTAGTTAATGCATATCTGTAACAAAATGTCCATATATTTTTATTGTTGGTGGTTATTTACAGCTTATATTATAACTGATTTGAGGTTGGAGTCTAAACCTATGACTCTCACCAACATTATGTTGACGTGTTTTAGTATCTCTTTCAGGTGTTAATGTGGTTAAGCGTGAGAACATAAGTGGCTAGGATTGGAGTCGCGTAGGAATACATTTAGAAGGAGATCCCCGTTCCTTCATAGATTTATTTTGTTTGATTGAATAAGTGATACTACGAGTACGTTTATGTTGATGTTTGTTTTATTTGTTTGTCTTTGGTAAGAGGTGAGACTTTTACCTACTTACCTAGACTCCTACATTGTTGAGATATTGTCATTATATTTGTGTCACCTTAAATGACATTTCTATTTCATATAGTTCTCTCTATAGACACGGTATTGTTGTGATGATATCCATACGTCGCGCCCCATATTCCGCCATGGTGGGGTGTGACAGCTGGTCAAAATAAGCACTTTGAGCTTATTGGCTTTTCTGGCTTATCCTGTTGGTGATTTTCAGATTTTCTGGGATAGGTGTCATTTATTTGGGCTCTTAATTAGTTTTTGAGAAAATTAGAGCTTGTGATTATTCCAATAAGAACAACTCTTAAAAGTGGCTTATTCAAAAAGTGCTTATTAGAGTTGTAAACCATTACAGCTGATTTCCTTGAACCTGACTAGCTTAATTTGGATCTGCAATATTTTAAAACAAGTTTCAGCTTATTTGGTCTAGTAAATCTCTTTTTATAGCTTAAAATCTATTAAGTCCGTTTTCTTATCAAAAACTTTGGTTAATTGCTTTTTGGTCCCTGGTTTTTAAGAAGTTGCTAAGTTTGTTGGTAATTGGTTAAAGTTTGTTAGGATTTACATTTAGGTCCCTAATCTTGTTAGTTTGTTTCATTTCAGTTATCAAGTTTGTTACAATTTGGTTATTAGCTTATCAATTTTACATTTTCAGTCCCTTAGCTTTAAAAATTTACTATTTTCAGTCCTTACACTTTCATTTGCTTTACATTTTGGCCATTTTTACTTGTTTTGCATTACTTGATTGTACTTTGAGCTTTATAAGTGGTACATGCACTATGTTTTTAACGTAGTACGGTTACGTAGACGACACTATTTGCACTTTTGATGGTTTTATGATAATTAGACCTAGATTACCATAACTTTTACATCCAAATACCAAAAACAATAAGTTGACTTGATTTTTATCGATCACTCAATTCGTAAAGATATCGAGACAATAACGAACTACAAAAAGACAAATATTACATGGCGCCGCTGCCGGTTATTTACGTGGAGATTGACAATTGATTGACGGTTACATATTGGATTTTGGGATCCGTTCACTTGTGAACGTTCCTTTTACGTATTATAAATAAAAAATATTAAAAAAATCAAAAAGATAAAAATATAAAAAATAAAAAACCACAAAAATCAATTATTTCCTAAGAATTGAACCAAAAAAATAAAAAAAAAAATACAAAAGTAATCTTGTTCCTAAAAGATTACACCAAAAATATATTGTATATATTGGATTCACTCGTTTTTACGTACATATTATACTTTCATAAAAATCAAATAAATACAAAAATATTTTCTCTAGATTATTATATGTAAATACATATACGTAGATACGAACAACCAATTTACCTACTTCCATAAGTATTGCCTTGGCAATACACCGTACTTGGGGGTGTTCCGGTCCCATTTACATCTATCAATCAAACAAACTGCTTTAACACACTTGTATTGGTAGTATTGGTTTGTTAACAACTCTGGTTTTCAGTATTGCTAGGTTTCAAAGTATTTTGCATGTTTAAAATGGCATAAAATTCAGTAAGTGCTCTAGTGATTGTTTTTTGTTAATTTGGCTCACCAATTTTTTCATTCTGTTAGGGTATGAGTTATCTTAGGGTTTGAAATCAGTTCTATGTGATTTGGTAGGATTGTATGCAAGATATGTCCAAGTGAAATTCGTTTTTGTGCACTCTAGATCAGCTTACTGTTCATCTGAAACCATTAAGCTTCATCAGTAACTGTCTTTGCCATTTTGTGCTTAATTTTGTGAAGTGATTGTGTGATTTTTGTGTTTATCTAGACTCCCTACACTCCACTGAGTGTAGGGGTGCCTTATTGCCCAAGAAAAAGCTCACATTAAGCTTTCCTAAGCTTATTTCTCAACTGACCAAAATTTAACACTACCAGTGGGAACCAATTTCCCACTGCTAGTATTAAAGTTACCCCTGCTCAGCAAAAGGACAAAACCTAGCACATGTCACTATCAGAAACTTGAACTTTTTGTCTTTAGTGCCTGAAAATAGGAATTAGACTTTGAAACCAGTTTTAATACTTTTCTTATTTAATTTTGGATTTTTCTGTCTATTTAATTTTTCAGTTACTGTTCACTTGGTATTTTTTAGATTAAATAGCTATTTTAATTAACTTTTTAATTTCTGTTTTTGTATTTTAGTGACAAAAATTATTATTTTTCAGTTTCAAAAATTTTCATAGATTTAGAAAAATAATTTAAGATTTTTAGTTTAAAAGGTTTTTACTGTTCACATTTTTATTAATTTTTAGAATTAATTTAGTTTAATTAGGGTTTAATTTTAAACTGTTTTTGTCTTTTAGTGAAATTTTTTATATTTTTCAAACTTTTTCATTTTTATACTGTTCCTTAGAGTAAACTAGGATTTTTAAAATTGTCAAATTATTTTTAGCATTATTTTATTATTTTTTATGATTATTTTAGTTTAAAAATAGTTTTTAGTGTTTTAAAAATAGAAAAATAGTTTTTAAAATTTAGGAAAAATACTTTTTAGTCTTTAAATAATATAAGTGAGTTATTTGTTCAATAAAATAATATTTTGGACATTTTGTTAATTATATTTAATTTTAGGGCTTTAATTAGCATTTAAAATTGAATATTTAATTAATAAAAGGTTTTAAAATATTTTTGTTGGATTTTTATTCTTATTTATATTATTTTAGCCTTAGTTTTAACTTTTAATTAATTTTTAGGTTTAATTTTTTTTAATTTGGTGCTTTTTACGGTTTTCGTGAACGACCTTTTCGTCTTAGTGTAATCCGTCATCGTAACCGTCATTATCTTCTTACCTCATTTCTATTTTCTTTTCTCATAAACATTAAAATCATAAAGATAATCATTTCATTACACAACGCACTAGCCTCCTCGAGAACGAACTTGTACTTATTTGGTCATTAGTGCTTGGTTTTCCTAAACCGACACTTAACGCTTACCACTATTTTGCCTTCCTTTTCCTAAAGGGGTAAAAACTCTACATCAATTTTGGCGCCGCTGTCGGGGAGGCGTGTTGTGTTTTGATTTGAACAATTGTTGTTTTTATATAGCCATAATAAGTATTTGTATTAGTAGCACTATACTAATACGTATTATCGGTTTTTCGTTTTTTGTGAATACTATAACTATATTGTATACGTAGAACAATAAATTCACAAGTACTCCAAATACGTGAGAAATCACAACCTTGATTTGGGAGGTCATTACCCAATCATTGTATTCGAATCTCAAACCAAAGAAAAAGGCAAAAATAGATAAATACTTTCGTGACGCTCAATCTTGAAAAATACAAACTATAAGGTGGGTATAAGGCGGATATTATAAAATATATCCTAAGGAAAAAGGCTCTTAAGTGCTTCGCGCCGCCTCGTTTCCCCGCTTGCTTGTGAGTATTCGATTTTGAGAGCTAATCGAGGGTTTTGCCGCCCAAAGTATTACTAAGTATTATATATATTTTCTTGGTTTCATTTGATTAAATCCTCTTGAACGTTTTGGTGTTCCACCAACGTTCTAAAGTCATCGAAGGCGTGCACTTCACGTGATCGTTTTCATTCCTTGAGGCTTCCTTAATCGAGAGATTTGATTAAGGAGGAGATTTGTAGATTTGTGTCTACTTAATACATTCACCAAATCCAAAAAGGTTAATACAATCAAAAATCCAAAAAAATTGAAAAAGTTAAAAACACCAAAAAGAATCTTCTTTGCTCGTCCCCTCGTTGTACGTGACGTTTATGCTAACTCGTAATCAAGCAAGACGTGCACGTAAACGAAAGAACAAAACTCCCACTCCCAATCTTTCTAGTGAGGAGTCTCCTATTGACGAACCCATTGTAAGAGAAGCACCAACCATGGCGAATCGAACTATGATGGAGTTACTTCAAGCACCCACCGAGGGTTATGGAGAGGCTATTGTGATTCCCGCTATCCTTACGGAGAATTTTGAGGTGAAAACGGGTTTGTTGTCAATGATCCAAAACAACAAATTCCGAGGTGATGAGAAGGACAATCCACACAACCATATCCGCCAATTCAATCGTCTTACCGCCACTTACAAGTTTAAGGATGTCTCGAATGACTCGATTAAGATGATGCTTTTTCCGTATTCCTTAGCGGGGCCCGCTAAAATTTGGTTAGAGAAAGAGCCACCCAATTCTATATTGACGTGGAAGGATCTCGTGTCTAAATTTGTGAACCAATTTTTTCCGCCCTCTAAGACTACGCACTTAAAAAACGAGATTTCAAAATTTTCACAAGAATTTAATGAAAGTTTTTCAACGGCTTGGAAGAGGTTTAAGGAGATGTTACATGAATGTCCTCATCACGGTTTTTCCGACTTGCATCAAATTGACACGTTTTACAATGGACTTAATGATCATGAAAGGGATTATTTAAATGCCGCCGCGGGTGGTAATTTTTTGTGTAAAACGGTTGAGGAAGCTTTGGTGATAATTGAAAATAGGTCTAAGGTTTATAGCCCTCGTAACACACCGAGTGTTGCCAATTTAGGGTCATCATCGTCTCGTAGCATTAATGCCTTGCAAGATGAAGCAAATGAGGAGAATCGGTTTTTTGATAGGTTTTCGACTCTTATGTCCCATTGGAAAGCTCAAGAAGCTTCAAATTCCGCTTCGGTTAAAGCGGTTGCTAGGAGTTGTATTTCGTGTGGTGGAGCTCATGATTTTTCCGAGTGCATTACCGCGGATGGTAACACTTCGAGTGCTTATGTAGCCACGGGAACTTATAACCAAAACGGTCAAGGTTCCCGCCAAAATCAAGCTCCACCAAATCAAAATGCTAATAACTATCGAAACAACAATCAAGGTGGTAATTATCAAAGCAATCAACGTAACTACAACAAGGGTAATTATCAAAGTGGAAATGGGCAAATTTCAAACCAAAACCAAAACCGTGATTTTCAAACTACCATACAAGGTTTTCAAAATGATCACACCAAAAATCTTCAAGGAGAATTTTTGAATTATGCTAAAGCAAACGATGCTAAGTTTGATAATATGCAACGTGAAACGGTTAGCTTAAGATCCAAGATGAAAAACGAGCTTAAAAACGAACTTGCTAATGAACTTAAGACTCATGCTAATAAAATGGAAGGAAATGTTCAACGTCTCCAACAAAATCAACAAAAAATGGAGCAAGGTCAACATGAGATTAAGCAAGAATTGTTAAAAGCGGATGCTAGGCAATCTAAGTTTGAAGACCGAATGGGAAAAATGTTTGAAGCTATCATGTGTAAACCCTCTTCTTCGGGGGGTCTTCCTAGTGATACCATCGTAAACCCGAAAGGAGAACTGAAGGTTATTACTATTTGTAGTGGTAAAACTTTCAAAGAACCTATTTCTCGTCCAAGTACTTCTACGGAGAAGGAAAAAGAGAAAGAACCCGAGGTGGTGGTAGAAAAGGAGCAAATTCCAAGCCCACGAAGTACCGCTCAAACCACACCTACGGTTGAACCAATACCAATAGTGGAACCCGAGATTCCAAGGCCAATGCCTATGCCCCAACCCACACCACCCTTACCTTACCCTTCAAGACGAGACAAGGAAAAGGCACAAGAACGAAATAATTATCAATTTGAACTTTTTATGAAAATGTTTCGCGACTTGCATTTTAATATAAGTTTTGCCGACGCCTTGGTCATGATGCCTCGATTTTCCGCGAACTTCAAAAGTATGTTGAATAACAAAGATAAATTGCAAAAGTCGTCTAGTTGTTCGTCGGTTTTTCTTAGCCGCATACCTCAAAAAGTCGGTGATCCCGGCAAGTTTTTAATCCCATGTGCAATACAAGATATGGAGGAATGCTACGCCTTGGCCGATCTTGGTGCTAGTATTAATTTGATGCCTCTTGAGATTTTTAAGTCGCTCAATCTTCCCAATCTCACTCCTTCAAGAATGTCAATCGAGATGGCCGATCATTCTACGATTCTAGCTTGTGGAGTAGCCGAGGACGTCTTCGTGAAAGTTGGAAAGTTCTACTACCCCGTGGACTTTATTGTTGTTGACATCCCCATCGATCCTAAAGTTCCTCTAATTTTAGGTCGATCATTTTTGGATACCTCGAGAGCACTTATCGATGTGCATGCTAGGAAAATCACTCTTCGTTTCAATGAGGAAGAACTCGTCATAAATGCAACTCAAAACTCCACACTTTCTCATGTGTATTCTATCACGTCTTTGAACAATGATAGTTCCATCAAAAACATTTGCAAAAAGATTTCAAAAAGAGTTTTAGAAGTTGATGATAAAAACGATTTTCCGTCCCCTCCGCCGATGGAGGTTAAGAGTGTTAAGCCTACAATTCCAATCACGAATGATTCTTCGGATGATGAATATGTTGATCCCGATGGGGAAGTTTTCTTTGTTGACAAACGTTTTGAGAACTTACCACCACCTAAACCAAAACGATTTTCAAATGTGAGAATTTTTAGTGTGACTAACATTGCTTTAGAAACACCAAATATTTTTGACATAATTAAGTCGGGTTTTCATAAGGAGAGTTTAAAAGATGAAAAAGGGAAAGATTTTAATTTAAAAGATTTTTCTACAATGCTAACTCCGTCATCACCTCGTGTTTTGAGTGCTACAAGCTCGTCTTCTCCTTTTGACGATGCTTTGTGTGGACCTAGTGTGGGGGAAGCCCCTTATGTTACCTTCCCTTTCTCCACCGAGGATGAGATATTTGATCCCGAAATTGCTTATAAAGGGAAATCTCGATCTTCCATCGATGCAATAAATGGAAAATCTTTCTATTTGATTGGTGCGAGTCTACCTCGAGTAGCTCATGGTTTTTATGACTTACCCATTGTCCCACCCTTCTATTTCTTCTCATCTATTTTCTTGAAACCCTTTGGGTTTATGTTGACACATGATGAAGTGGCGTTGATTTGTTTTTCCAATGAAAACGAGAACGCCATCTTCGATCCCGGTATTTTGCACCATCAAAGGACTTAGTCCTTAATACCGGTTGTTTATGGGCCTTGTTTATAATGTAAGCCCCACCAAAAATTGACCATACCAAGTTAATCCCTAAATGATCACATTTATGGGGATTCGAGTCGAGCTTTTGACTCGGTTATCAAAAACAAGGTGCCTCGTGGGGGAAACCCATGCTTATCCATGTACATATTATTGCTTTCTAATTAGTTTAATGTGAGGGGATTTGTGCCCTTCCAACCTTTGTTCCGTGGTTGTTTGTGAATTGTGGTTTTTAGATCATGATCTTCACGATTGGAGCCTCTCGTGTTCGTTTTATGGGAGCACTCGATCGTTTGCTTTGAAGACTTTCTCAATATCCATGATATATCCTTTTGATGTTCTAACCTTAGGTTATTAGCACACTTCATAAACGGCTATTAATTTATTGGTTACACCCTTTCCATGCTAGATTAGGCATTCGACTACGTCTCTAGTGGGGGTGTTTTGCACCCCTAGACTCGAAACATTGAGGACAATGTTTAACTTTAGTATGGGGGGTGAATAGATACTTGCCTTGCCAAACCTTCACGCTTTCTAAAGTTTATCTTTTTGTTATCGTTTTGTTGCAAAATAAGGCTAAAAATGGCCAAATTTTAAAAATTTTCTCATGTTTCGTAAGTGTTTGAAGACACGAATGTAGATTTTCCGATGGCGAGAATAAGAGTAATTTTTGACTCGACCGTGCGTGTTGAGCACTTAGCTTTGATTCCTTAACTACACATTAGGCTAAGTCTCTTAAATGAGGACGAGAAATGATAGGGTTAATTATAAGTTACTATGCTAAACGTAGAGTACTCGTATTCTTTCAAAAACTCATGTGTTCTCGTTGTTTGCTTATTCTCCCTTCGCATGTAAATATTTTTTGCTTAATAAATATTGACTTAGCGGTTTAGTTGGGATTGTTGGGTTTCTAGTCTTTTCTAGTAGCTTCCGTGTAATTAAATTGGGAAGACATTAAGGTATCGCCAGCGTCACGGTTTTGAAGTATTGGTACCCGAATAATCAAAAGCTTCACCCAATAATAAGATTTCAAGTGCTCACCTAAATCCAGCAAACAATTTGAAGCCCCACAAGGCCGAAAAATCTATGCAAAATTGAAAGTGAATCAAGCCTTAATCTTCGAAGCTTTAAAGATCCAAAATTCGCCTTAGCGTGAGGATATACGTCTTTGGCTAATAAAACTACCGATGAGGTGGATATTAAAAGGCAAGGCAAGACCAAAGTCATAATAAAAGCTTCATGGCGAAGTTGAATAAAAGATGGAGGTAAACCAAAGATAATAAGGCCCTTCCGTTAGGGGGCGTATAAAAGTCTTGGTAATAAGTCTCATGTTCAAAACCGTTATAAAACCGTGTTTATCGATTCTTCTTGTCAACTTAATTTTTTGACATCGTTGTCTATTAGGAGGGGTTATTGATTTGATGGTCTTGGTTACACCGTTAGGACTCTATTTTTAGACCTAAATCTCTATCATCGCATAAGTCAACAATGTATCCTCGTGAAATATTCAAGACAAAATAAAATATAAGAGATACAACTTAGAAATAATGGGAGGATAAGTACGTGATTAGGGCATATGAGTAGTGTTAGCATTACTAACTTATAATGACAATGATCTCGTTGCACGCTTGGCATGGAATTGGGGTGAAAATCAAGGACGATGAAATTATTTCTAACGAAGCATTCACGTGTTGTTATTCTATGAACCTAAACGTCCCATTTTGCGATGAAAATCATACATTATGTCTAAAACGCAAGTAGTAGTAATAGTAGTAGTGTAGCTAGTTTATCATTCAATAAAGTGAATAAAAATGAATTTTGGAGGTGCTACGATACTTTATTCTAGCATTGCGTGAGGGCACGGCAATGGTTTAGTATGGGGGAGTGATGAGACTGCTTTTATACATAGTCTCATCGTCCAAAACGGGCTTAAAATGCATTAAATATCATTAAAACTGCCAAATATATGCTCGTGTTTGTTGCTTGTGTATTTTAGGTACGGATATTAAGGAAATGGCCAAAAGATCACAAGAATCAATCAAAAACGAACACGGGAAACGAAGTCGCACAATGAACCGGACCCGAATCAAGAATTTCCGAAACAACCCTTGAAGAATTGAAGATTGGCAACATTGGTCCCTCATCTTTGAAGATTTGGCAAAGAAATACCTTGAAGAAATCATCATTTGGCAAGAAAGGTCCTCAATGTTTGAAGATATTACATAAACAGCCCTTGGATAATGCATTTATTACAAAAAATGGTCCTTATTCAAAGTTTAAAACTAGGAAGGGCCAAATTCAGCAACTTGTGCAAAGTTATTAACAAAGGGATTCAAGGTTTTGGCTGTTTAAATGCAAGTGAACACAATTGGAAAGCCAAGGGGTTATACTGGCCAGACAACCAAACTTCCCTCCACCACTCCCTAGCCTCCACGTCACCCACTTACAAACTTCCACCAATCAGAACCCTCACCTCCATCCACATCACTTTCCCACTTAGTTTAATATTAACTGATTTTTTTAAATCAGTTTAATGAAAAATTAAATGTGGGAAACACACTTTTAAACCACCAAACGAGTCAAACACACTATTAAACCACCTTCATCCCCACAAACCCTAAAAAACCCCAGTTCTAATTACCTTAATTTTTAACCTTAATCCTAATTAACTTTAGGGTTTTTACTCCCTACCCCACTCCCAACACACCTCACAACCCAGAAAACGACCACTCCACCTTTTGTCCCCTCCCCTGCTACACCCATCACATGGCACTTGACCAAATGAACGCCCCACAAGCATTCCTTTGTCCCAAAGACATAACCAACGCTCAAGATTGCAATATCAACAGCTGACCATTTCAAGATTCTTGCAAAGTCACATGGTGCGCCTTTTTGACCCAGATTCTTCACCAAACCAAGGGCATTTCAAGAAATCCCTTAGCTAGGGTTTCATTAGTTCTAGAATTTTCCATCAGTTGTATAAATGGGACGGTTTGTGTCCCATTTTCACTTGTTCCAGTTTTAGCTTTTCTACATTTGTAATCCCTTTTTATTAATTAATAAAAGTTGGTATTTTGTGAGCAAATATAATCCCTTTTTATAGTTTGTAAAAGTTGGTGTGTGTTTGAAAGCTAGATGAGTTCCAAATTTATTTGTTAAAGTGTTTTTTGAGTTGTCAAAAAGTATTTTAAAAACGTTTTCAGAAAATCAGTAAGGTTTTTGGAATTTGTTTCATAAGCTTGGAGAAACCCATTTTGAGGAAGTGAAAATGGATTCAAAAAGGGTAATACAAGGCTTTTGTTAAGCTTATTTCATGGTTTCAAGGTTTGAGGTTTGAAAATTTTGTTCAAGATTTGTCTAAAAATCTTTCTTTTCTATTTATTGATTTTACTGTAGCAAAAGCTCTTGAAGAGCTCTTGTTACTTGGATTTTCCTTCCTGGTTTGTTGTGATTGTGCAGGAACAAAAAGGTAAGCAATCAAGCTCGCCCCATTTCATTCTTGTTTTTAGAAGATACTGTTAAGGCCTTGGGTCCACTTGGATTCCATCAGCAGGCCCCCTCTACATGTTTGAAATAGCTATCATAAGCTCATAAAAGACCTAGTAGAAGGAATCAGCAGGGTAACCCTTTGCTTGAACCCTACTTGTATTTTTTTTGAGTTTTATGTGAAAGTTATATGAATTTGTGAGAAGTTTGCTACTTGTTCATCTATCTTGTTGGTTTATGCTTAGTTGATGTTATTATGCATGTTAGAGGTAATTAGGACCAGTTTGATTAAGTTTTATAAGCTCTTGGTTTGATAAAAATCGTTTTTCAGTTTTAAGAGGGTGTTTGGTATTAGGGTTTAAGCTAAATGATCAACAAGATTTTGGTTTAAAAACTGCTTTAACACATTTGTATTGGTAGTATTGGTTTGTTAACAACTCTGGTTTTCAGTATTGCTAGGTTTCAAAGTATTTTTCATGTTTAAAATGGCATAAAATTTAGTAAGTGCTCTAGTGACTGTTTTTTGTTAATTTGGCTCACCAATTTTTGCATTCTGTTAGGGTATGAGTTATCTTAGGGTTTGAAATCAGTTCTATGTGATTTGGTATGATTGTATGCAAGATATGTCCAAGTGAAATTCGTTTTTGTGCACTCTAGATCAGCTTACTGTTCATCTGAAACCATTAAGCTTCATCAGTAACTGTCTTTGCCATTTTGTGCTTAATTTTGTGAAGTTATTGTGTGATTTTTGTGTTTATCTAGACTCCCTACACTCCACTGAGTGTAGGGGTGCCTTATTTCCCAAGAAAAAGCTCACATTAAGCTTTCCTAAGCTTATTTCTCAACTGACCAAAATTTAACACGACCAGTGGGAACCAATTTCCCACTGCTAGTATTAAAGTTACCCCTGCTCAGCAAAAGGACAAAACCTAGCACATGTCACTATCAGAAACTTGAACTTTTTGTCTTTAGTGCCTGAAAATAGGAATTAGACTTTGAAACCAGTTTTAATATTTTTCTTATTTAATTTTGAATTTTTCTGTCTATTTAATTTTTCAGTTACTGTTCACTTGGTATTTTTTAGATTAAATAGCTATTTCAATTAACTTTTTAATTTCTGTTTTTGTCTTTTAGTGACAAAAATTATTATTTTTCAGTTTCAAAAATTTTCATAGATTTAGAAAAATAATTTAAGATTTTTAGTTTATAAGGTTTTTATTGTTCACATTTTTATTAATTTTTAGAATTAATTTAGTTTAATTAGGGTTTAATTTCAAACTGTTTTTGTCTTTTAGTGAAAAATTTTATATTTTTCAAACTTTTTCATTTTTCTACTGTTCCTTAGAGTAAATTAGGATTTTTAAAATTTTCAAATTATTTTTAGCATTATTTTATTATTTTTTATGATTATTTTAGTTTAAAAATAGTTTTTAGTGTTTTAAAAATAGAAAAATAGTTTTTAAAATTTAGGAAAAATACTTTTTAGTCTTTAAATAATATAAGTGAGTTATTTGTTCAATAAAATAATATTTTGGACATTTTGTTAATTATATTTAATTTTAGGGCTTTAATTAGCATTTAAATTTGAATATTTAATTAATAAAAGGTTTTAAAATATTTTTGTTGGATTTTTATTCTTATTTATATTATTTCAGCCTTAGTTTTAACTTTTAATTAATTTTTAGGTTTAATTTTTTTTAATTTGGTGCTTTTTACGGTTTTACGTGAACGACCTTTTCGTCTTAGTGTAATCCGTCATCGTAACCGTCATTCTCTTTGATAGGTGTGAAAACACCCATCTTTTCTACCACTTAATTACATTAAAACAGGACCTAAACGTATATTTTATGTCGTAAATGGCGGAATTATGCGTGGTTTGTGTTTTTATTGTGTTTCAGGGTCGAGAAGGTGAAAAGTGGAGAAAACACGGCTTTCACGGGCTTTTATTGAAGTAAAAGACAAAAGACGAAGTCGAAAGATCAAGAGTGGAAAAAGAACGGAAGTCCAAGACCAATTCTGAAGATTTATCGAAGAAAAAGTCAAAAGACGGAAGTTTACTAAAAAGCCGAAGAACTCATGTTTAAATTATGAAGAAATTACAAGACGAGTTCAAAGAAATCCCGAGACAAAGTCTTAGAAGTCGAAGAATTTGAGAAGACTGAAAGACTGAAAGACTGAGGACCAAGATATAAAGAAAGAGGAAGCCACCAACCCTTCCCCTCTCCTATAAATACCACCCTCACAACATGTGAGAGGGGGGGTTAGTTTTTAGGATAGATTAGGAGTAGGTAGTTTCTCTCTCTAGAGATATACTTTCTCTCTCTAGATTAATTTGTGTTTAAGCTTTTGTTATTGAATCCATACTTTTTAATTAAGCTTTTTATTCATCATCTTCTTCCTTTCTTGTGTGATTTGTTCTTATTCTTCATTGCTCATGTTCTTGAGTTTTTATGATTTTGATCAAGTGGGTTTTGATTGATTTGGTTATGTTTGTTAGTTTTTATGATTTGTTTTGATTGATTATTGTTAGTAGATGCTATTTGGTTGTTTTGGTTTAATCTTTCGTTTGATTTAAAGGATAAATCGTGTTTACTGTTCTTCCCCTGTTCTTCGGGTCTGTGGTTGTTATTGTATTCCATCATTCCCAGATACCTTCATCCGGAAGTCCAAAACTTCCGAATGAAGCAACCTTCATCCGGAAGTCCAAAACTTCCGAATGAAGCTTGTTCATCCGGAAGTCAAAAGTTCCGAATGAAGCTTGTTCATCCGGAAGTCAAAACTTCCGAATGAAGGTTGTTCATCCGGAAGTCCAAAACTTCCGAATGAAGGTTCTTTCTGTTTTCATTTTTTAAGTTTTCTTCTTTTAATTTCAAGTTTGATTCTGCCCGCCTTTTTATTTAACGTGAATTTTTATTCACGTTTCTTTTAGTTTAAGTTTTTATTTGCGTCATTTACTTTTTGTTAAGTTTTAATTTTACGTCCTTTCATTTTTCGTCATTTACTTTTAAAGTTTTAAATATCGCACCGTTTACATTTTAACTTGTTTTAATTTCTCGTCATTTATTATTGAGTCTTGCTCATTTATTTTCCAAAACCAAAAATATTTGTTTCACCAAGAACAACTAATCTCACACAATTAACCGGAAATCAATTCGATTAGACACCGAGAAAACGAACTTTCAACGAGTTAAAAATCATGTATTAAAATGGCGCCGCTGCCGGCTCTTTTCGTGAAGATCGAAGGTTTTTTGTGAGTGAAGCGTTGGCTTTTGGGATCCTTTCACTTGTGAACGTTATTTTTCTTGTCAAAATTTTCAAAAATCCAAAAACATTTGAAAAATCATAAAAAGCATTTCTTTTTCAAAGTTTTGCACCAAAAATATTCTTCTTGCTTATCTATCTTTCTTTATGGATTTTTATGTCCTTTGCGTCCGGTGTGGGAAACAATTATCTGGGAACAACTCTTGTCAATGGTGTACATGTGAGCGGTGCGGAAACGATATCGACTACACACAATCCGGATTTTGTCCTTTGTGCAACTCGACTAATTCGTACTTTTTGAACCTACCTCATGTTCCCCCGTGCATCTATTGTGGAAGCGATTCTCATTGGCATGTTTCGTGCCCGGTTCGATACCCGTATGGTCACGGGCAAGAACCGGGGTACAATTATGACAATGATAATAGCTATCCACAAGACGCACTTGATTTTTCTCCATACCCGGTTTGCAACAACTGTGGGGGTCCTCACGATACCTATTATTGTCAACCACTGAATTGTTATGAGCCAAATCCGTGTCCTCAGTTTTCTTCACCTATGGATTATTATGAACCAAACCCGGTTTCTAATTATTCCCAACCGATGAACAACTATGAGCCACAACCTTGCTATAATTCAGGTTTTCAACACTATGAGCCCCCACATCACACCCTCAATCATCAATCCTCTCAGCAAATTCATCTTGACCCACAACTCACTACCTTGAATGAAGAAACACACTCCTTTGTTTTGCAACTTCAAGAGGTCGTTGTTTTGCTTAAAGAACTTAGGGACGAGGAAAAGCGACTAGAGCAAGTATCTAATCTTAGTGATTATACCCCTCCGCTTGTGCATCAATACTATTATGATGATGACGATGATGCTGTATGCACTTTCAACTCATCTTCTAAAGTTACTGCTCCTACTCTCGATGTTCCTTCTACGTCTAAGGATCTAGATTCGTTGAATGAGCATAGTGATGTTGGTCTCGCCAAAGTATTGGATGATGAGGTTTGTGACTTACCTGCTATGGTGCATGAGGACGACGTTGCTCTTACGGAAGAGGTCGATCCTAGTGATGACGATTCTTCTCTCTACTATGAGAATTTCACTTTTGAAATTTCTCAATCTCCACCGGGAGATGCAGACGATGACGATTTATTCTCTCCGGTTTACGAGCAGTTCACCGATGAACATGATCTTGTGGATGAGGTGAAAGACGTGCTTCTTCGCGATGGATTACGGAAAGTGCAACTTCTTATTGCTCAAATCGAAGCGTTGACTTCTTCTTCCAAGTCTTTACCTCCATCTATTCCTCCCGTTGAAGATAATGACCCATTGCTGGAAGAAATCGATATCCACTCCATCCCTCCAGGTATTGATGACTCTGACACGGAGGGGGACATTATTTTTGATAATTTGTTGCAGGAAAATATTGACCCAAGTCCCCCTCCCGAGCACCTTCCATCCTCCCTCTTAGCCACTATCACGGAGGATGAGTGCTCTGACCCGGGAGGTGACATTGATTATGCTATCATTGATAACATCACGGCTTTGCCGAATGCTCAACCTCCATTGTCTGTGGGGGATGACAATGTGCTCACTATACCCAACCCACCTCCCGTGGATCTTGAATTCACATCCTATACGTATGTTGAAAGGACCTTTCTCCCTGTCAAGACTTATTCCCCCGCCTCTCCTTTGTTAATGTCCACCGGGAACGAGGACAAGGTCTTTGATCCCGGTATCACATTCGAGGCTTCCCCATGGACTATTTAATTCGGGGACGAGTCAGGCTCGTGACTCGGTTAACAAAAACAAGCGCTTTTTGCGAGGCAACCCAATTATCTATCTATTTTCAACATAAGTGTAGGGGGAGCCCCGTTGGTGTTCTTGTTCTCTTTCTTATCATATGCAGGGATTAGAGCTTCAAAGACACACTCTTGATGACTTTTGACGAACCGTGATTCCGTGTTCCCTTCTTCCCGGTTCTATCCTAAACTCTTTTCGATTCACTATTTTATATTTCTCAATATTAAAATAGGAATCTCTTTAGTTGTCTCTTCCTTAGCGAGATTTAAACAACGTGCACAATGTCCTAAGTGTAGGGGAGTTTACTCCCACATGATTAAACATTGAGGACAATGTTTATATTAAGTGTAGGGGGACTTCTATCGAAGTTAAGTGGCCTTTTCCTTGTATTTGTCCTCATTTTAACCGGAAAATCAGTTTTTCGACATTTTTCAAAAATTTTAATCTATTTTGGCCTAGTTGTAGTCCCCTTTATTTTTGCTATTTTTCTCCTATTTTAATAAAATGGTTTTAACAAGTTTAGTTATCTTAGATATATTAGGCCCGTTGTGAATTTTTTGACTCAACCTGAGTTTACTTATCCAAGTTCACTCTAGCTAGTATCCTTAACCATGTAGACCTTAATTGGTTTATTAGGCTAAGCATCCACGAGTCTCATTCCTTGAGATTTTAAATTGTGGAGAACGAGAAATGATAGAGTTGGTTACAAGTTTGGTATTCTCTCATTAACTTATGTGAGTTAATTATGATCTTTTTCTCCCATCACTTGCTAATAATTTATCTGCAATAAGTAAGGTCGTACGATTTGAAAAGTTACTTAGCTTCTAGCCCAAGATCGTTTAAAAGTTGCTCGGTAATGATAAGAGTTCATAGCCAAGGCATAACTTATGAAGCGGGGCGCGAAGATTGGCGAGTCCGAAAAGGCCCTAACAAGGCATGAGGATTCCATTTTATTGCTGAAGATCCAAAGTGATGTGAAAAGCATTATTCCTAAAATCAATATGAAGGATCAAGACTCACGACGAAAAGCAATCAACTCCCATAAAGATCATGGAGAAGTCTATCCGAAAAGACCCTAACAAGGTATGAGGATAAATAGATCCAAGTCCGAAAAGGAGGCGGATCGTTGTATCTCGAAATCCCAAATAGAGATCGAAGAAATAATCATGAAGTCGTGGTCAACAAAGTCGGAGTACCTCTCAAAAGTCTCCAAGTGAATAAACTCTATGAACGATGAGAAGACCATTATCTCAAGCACGTCTCTCAAGATATGAAGTATGAAGTACATGCCAAATATCGGCCCGAGAAAGGTCTCAAATCGTGAACCAAGTTATGCCAAGATATGAACTTTTTGATATCCCGAGAAGCAGTTTTAAGAGATTTTGTCCTTTAGCTAACTATTGATCAAATCGTCCTACTTTGCTTTCAGCCTTAATAAATTATCGGAATAAGTCAACAATGCATCCTCGTGATCATTCAAGACATCAATAAAATATAAGAGATACCCATAGGAATAAGGGAGTTTAAGTGATTAATTTAACCGCATGAGTAAATGTTTGTTATGCTAACTTGTACTAACAATGATCTTGTTTTTAAGCTTGGCATGGGGAACGTGAAACTTGAGGGTGATAAACATTCATGACACACAAGCCCTAATGTAAGTCTTAGATTTCTTTACATGTTTCTTCCTTGTTGCATCTTGTTATTTTCTATCTTTTTGATTTTCCTTAGTTGTTTAATAAAGGCCAAGGTAGGTTGATTATGATGGAAAGTGTAAACCTTGCTTTATCACTAAGCATTACATGAGGGCATTGCAATGGTTAAGTGTAGGGGATTTGATAGGTGTGAAAACACCCATCTTTTCTACCACTTAATTACATTAAAACAGGACCTAAACGTATATTTTATGTCGTAAATGGCGGAATTATGCGTGGTTTGTGTTTTTATTGTGTTTCAGGGTCGAGAAGGTGAAAAGTGGAGAAAACACGGCTTTCACGGGCTTTTATTGAAGTAAAAGACAAAAGACGAAGTCGAAAGATCAAGAGTGGAAAAAGAACGGAAGTCCAAGACCAATTCTGAAGATTTATCGAAGAAAAAGTCAAAAGACGGAAGTTTACTAAAAAGCCGAAGAACTCATGTTTAAATTATGAAGAAATTACAAGACGAGTTCAAAGAAATCCCGAGACAAAGTCTTAGAAGTCGAAGAATTTGAGAAGACTGAAAGACTGAAAGACTGAGGACCAAGATATAAAGAAAGAGGAAGCCACCAACCCTTCCCCTCTCCTATAAATACCACCCTCACAACATGTGAGAGGGGGGGGGTTAGTTTTTAGGATAGATTAGGAGTAGGTAGTTTCTCTCTCTAGAGATATACTTTCTCTCTCTAGATTAATTTGTGTTTAAGCTTTTGTTATTGAATCCATACTTTTTAATTAAGCTTTTTATTCATCATCTTCTTCCTTTCTTGTGTGATTTGTTCTTATTCTTCATTGCTCATGTTCTTGAGTTTTTATGATTTTGATCAAGTGGGTTTTGATTGATTTGGTTATGTTTGTTAGTTTTTATGATTTGTTTTGATTGATTATTGTTAGTAGATGCTATTTGGTTGTTTTGGTTTAATCTTTCGTTTGATTTAAAGGATAAATCGTGTTTACTGTTCTTCCCCTGTTCTTCGGGTCTGTAGTTGTTACTGTATTCCATCATTCCCAGATACCTTCATCCGGAAGTCCAAAACTTCCGAATGAAGCAACCTTCATCCGGAAGTCCAAAACTTCCGAATGAAGCTTGTTCATCCGGAAGTCAAAAGTTCCGAATGAAGCTTGTTCATCCGGAAGTCAAAACTTCCGAATGAAGGTTGTTCATCCGGAAGTCCAAAACTTCCGAATGAAGGTTCTTTCTGTTTTCATTTTTTAAGTTTTCTTCTTTTAATTTCAAGTTTGATTCTGCCCGCCTTTTTATTTAACGTGAATTTTTATTCACGTTTCTTTTAGTTTAAGTTTTTATTTGCGTCATTTACTTTTTGTTAAGTTTTAATTTTACGTCCTTTCATTTTTCGTCATTTACTTTTAAAGTTTTAAATATCGCACCGTTTACATTTTAACTTGTTTTAATTTCTCGTCATTTATTATTGAGTCTTGCTCATTTATTTTCCAAAACCAAAAATATTTGTTTCACCAAGAACAACTAATCTCACACATTTAACCGGAAATCAATTCGATTAGACACCGAGAAAACGAACTTTCAACGAGTTAAAAATCATGTATTACTCTTCTTACCTCATTTCTATTTTCTTTTCTCATAAACATTAAAATCACAAAGATAATCATTTCATTACACAACGCACTAGCCTCCTCGAGAACGAACTTGTACTTATTTGGTCATTAGTGCTTGGTTTTCCTAAACCGACACTTAACGCTTACCACTATTTTGCCTTCCTTTTCCTAAAGGGGTAAAAACTCTACATCAACAGTCAATAGAAGTCGTGTTGATCTCCGTGACAATAAAACAAACTTCTTTTGAGAGATGCCTGAGTAGCTAGGAAAGGGTTGTGCTTCACATCACTGGGTCCATGATGAGTTGTCTTCATGATGTGTTGACCCGGTTTCTGCCTAAGTTGTATGGAGGGCTTCTTTCTTTACACCCTTTATCCTTACATTTCTTTTTCATTCTTCAACCCCTTCAATGCTTACCAAGACATCATTAATAGCACCTTGTTGTGATTGTTCTAGTGCTATCATCAGTACTTAGTCAGCATTCAGCTACGTTCACATTCTACTCCATCTTTCCTAAGGACTTCTAATAATCTATTGGATTGTCCCTGGGAAGATCCCTCCAGTTCTGGTTGGATCATAGGACTTAAACCTAACCACCCTTTTGACACCAATAACGTCATGAATTAAAGATGTTGTGGGTATTTGATCGTAACCATGAAAACCACTTTAAATTCTAACAAAGTGTTTGGGAAACATTTAACACCTTGCTAGTTTTATAGTTACAGAAATACTCCCTCTCCACATGTGCATCGATAATCGAAAGTGTTTCGCACATGTAGGTAAGATTTAAAGTGCTTGAGTCTTATATAAGATCACATTTTAATCACATTTTCTCCCCCTATCTTTAATATATAAAATCTTTTGATATTAAAGATACCAAATTGATTAAAATATATTTTGAAAAATAGTCTTGAAAATCTTCGGGAGAAAGATGTGTTAATCTTTTGCATGAAATTGAATTGCTCCCCCTCAAAAATTGATCCAATGGAATTGTCATTACGAGGATTTGATCCACATTAAACTTTTGAGGATAGGAGTTGTTGAACACATAATTTTTGAAAGATTTTGAATATCATTGAGAAATTCTTGAAAAAATTGTGTTCAACGCTTTTTGAAAAATCAATTCTTTTTGTCGAAAAGGTTTTTCTTAAAGCATAAACTTGAGTTCATAGACTTTGAATGTCTTGACGAATCCACTCAAGTGTAAGAAGATTTAACTTCTTTTGCTAAGGGTAAGAGTACAAAAGCGTACACTCCCCCGTGAATATAGGTCCGGGTTGCAATCTGAAAGTGATTACAAGCCATTGTGTTGAGCTCAAAACGTGGAATGTTTTGTGACAAGCTCAACCCAAGATAGATTGCTCTACCCGTTGTTGGAAATATTGTCCAAAATAGACAATTTCCTGTTGAAAAGATAGAAATGACATGTTTTGAAAAATATATACAACTTTCATTCGAGCTTTATGTACACACCCGTGTCGTTGTTTAGCGACGTTTCTAGGTACGTCCATATTATCGATACTGAAAGACATGTCGAGAAGATTTTTTTTTTGGATTATCAAAGATTTTTTAATTTTGTATTTTCTTTTTCATTAATATTTACAGGTAGATGTTTGATAGAGGAATCAAGCAGGCTCCTTTGCCAGAACCTCCAGTTCTGCTGGAGTCAAACATCTCATACCAATTTGCCTAACTAGATACACAAACCTCTCTTTCGAAAGATCTTTTTAAACAAGTCAGCTAATTGGTAATCAGTTCCAACAAAGTATAATTCAACAATACCTCTTTCAACTTGTTCCTTAATGAAGTGATATCTGACATCGATGTGCTTCGTGCGGGAATGCTGTATCGGGTTGCAGGAGATGGCTATGGCCGACTTTGAGTCACAGTACATAGGTAATTTATCAAAGTGGAAGCCATAATCGTTCTCATCCAAAGAACTTGAGCACAACACGCATGTAAAGACACATACTCCGCTTCGGCTGATGACAATGATGTGCAATCCTGCTTCTTGGAAGACCATCCCACAAGCTTGTCTTGACCTAGAAATTGTGCACCACCAGAAGTACTTTTACGTGTATCAAGACACTCGGATACCAGAGTCCCATGTGAATGGTATTCTTAAGGTACCGAAAGATCCGTTTAACCTCCTTGAGGTGCTTTTCAGTGGGTTGAGCTTGATATCGTGCACAATAACATGTAGCATGATGTATATCAGGTCTGCTTGCTGTCAAGTACATGAGGGACCCGATCATGAAACGATATCTCGTTTGATCAATGGGTAATCCCTCCAAATCAGCATCTAGGGATGTGGTTGATAATGGTGTCCCAACGGGGACACATGATGTCATACCATGCTTTGTGATTATCTCTTGACAATACTTAGCTTGGTTAATAAAGATACCACTTGGGGATTGGTGAACTTGAATTCCTAGAAAGAATTTTAGTTCGCCCATCATAGACATTTCAAATCTGCTGTGCATTACTTTTTCAAACCATTTTGAAAGTTTTTGGTTTGTAGACCAGAAAATAATGTCATCAACATAAATTTTCACAAGCAAAATGTCATCCCCATATTTATAAGTGAACAAAGTTAAATCAATGGAACCTTTTGAGAAACCTTTGGAGACCAGAAATTTCGAGAGCTCGTCGTACCACGCCCTTAGAGCTTGCTTGAGTCCATAAAGTGCTTTGTGGAGACGATACACCTTGTCAGGATAATGAGGATTGACGAATCCTTCCGGCTGCGTGACATAGACTTCTTCCTTCAAAGGACCGTTAAGAAACACCGTCTTTACGTCCATTTGATAAACAATGAATCCCTTATGTGCCGCATAAGCAAGAAAAATCCTGACCGCTTCCATACGAGCTACTGGTGCAAATGATTCTTCAAAATCAATTCCCTCTTTCTGTCCATACCCTTTAGCCACTAGCCTAGATTTATTCTTGATGATCGTGTTCTCTTCATCCATCTTGTTTTTCCAGATCCATCGAAGATTTAATGGTGTTACATCGTATGGTCTGTCAACGAGTTCCCAGACTTTAAGTCTTTCAAATTGTTGAAGTTCATCCGTCATGGATTCAATCCAAGCATGATCAGATAATGCTTCTTTGATGTTTTTCAGTTCAGCTGAACTCACGGCTAGTGCGAACATACAAACATCAGCATCGGTGTTAAGCTGTTGTCTTATGCGAACGGGCTGTGAAGGGTTTCCAATGACATGAACCAAAGGATGATCTCGGGTCCAGTGATGTGTTGAAGGATGTCGTTGATAGAACGTGTGCATATTTGACGGATCAACAAGGCGAGTAGAAGACTCTCCAGTTTCGTGTACCGGTGTATCGAATGGGTTGATAAATTCGTCTTCGTCAGATAATGCATCGTCTGCTTGATTTGTGTTCTCTGGAGCAATGACAGTAGTTGTGGATGTTGTAGGATCGATTGTTGAAGTGATATTCTGAGGAGGTAAATCTGCAGCAACCCGTGTTGAAGTAGATGAAGTTGTATCCGGTTGTTGACGATGATCGATATCATCATTCTTATCATGAGTGTCAGCGGAAGACTTCGATACGACTTGTTTCTCCCCCGTAAAATATCATCATACATTGGTCCATATAACATTTCCAACTCTTCAATTGTCGTGTCGACTGTCATATCAGCTCTAGGAACATGTTCTGGAACCAGCGTTGAACTTGACGGTTCATTGCTGTGATCTTGAGTTCCGAGTTCCGTGCGGTTGTGAACAGAAGTCGTTTGTCTTTGTGGATCGGGACTTAAACTGTTTTGTTCAAGTGCCATTTCTTGTAATTCATCAAATCGGATGTGAATAGTCTCGACAATCAATTTTGTTCTCTTGTTGTACACTCTATATCCCTTAGACTGAGTTGCATATCCCACAAGAATACATGCATCACCTTTTTCTTTCATCTTATCCAAATTTTCACCATCTCGAATGATGTAACAAGTACATCCAAAAACATAAAGGTGTTTGAGTGAAGGTTTTCGATCATGAATTATGTGATATGGTGTCTTTTCGTGTCTTGGGATAATTAAGGATCGGTTTTGTGTGTAGCATGCGGTAGACACGGCTTCGGCCCAAAAATATAGTGGAAGTTCTGAAGCGGATAATAATGTTCGAGCAGCTTCAACCAAAGTACGGTTTCGTCTTTCAACAACGCCGTTTTGTTCGGGTGTTCGAGCAATAGATTTTTCATGTTCAATCCATTCGGCTTCAAAAAACTTTCTCAGATTTGAATTCAAAAAATTTGTACCTCTGTCAGTACGAACCACTTTAACTTGAGCTTGAAGACCACGTTGTATCAATTTAAGGAAGCTGATGAGAACGTCGGGTGTTTCATCCTTAGACCTCAAGAAGTGAGTCCATGTGTACCTTGAGTAATCATCGACGATTACCAGAATATATTTCTTTCCATTGATACTTAGAACACGCATGGGACCACACAGATCCATGTGAAGAAGATCTAACCGTCCTTTAGAGATTGGTGTGGTCTTTGTTTTGAAGCTACTTCGTTTAGCTTTACAAAGTTCACAAGAAGAACAAAGATGATCTTTGATGAATTTCAAACTTGGAAGGCCTCTCACAATATCTTTCTTGGAAAGCAAGTTGATGGTATCAAAGTTGAGATGAGAAAGACGTTGATGCCATAACCATGCCTGAGTCGTTGAAGCTTTAGCCATGAAGCAAATTGGAGTTGATGAAATTGTGTCTTGAAGTGAAATTGTGTAAAGATCAGTACCCCGTGTACCGGTAAGTAAGTCATTCCCATCATAATCACGAACAAAACATGCCTTCTTTCTGAAAGCAACCTCCAAATCCGCATCACAGAATTGACCAACCGAGAAAAGATTGTGATTGAGCCCTTCGACGTAGTATACCCTTTTAATCGTGATATTCCCCTGAACCAAATCTCCATATCCTAGGATCGGTGCAAATTGATCATTTCCGAATCGGACCGTACCCAGGAACTTCTCCACGAAGTTAATTAGAAGCTTGAGATTCCCAGTCATGTGCTTCGTGCATCCGGAGTCCAGTATGAAGAGAATTATTTCTATTACCTGCAGAAGAGTTAGAACACGATGGAGAATTTGCTAAATTGGATACCACAGTAGTTGTGATAATAGAATCATTAGTGTCCTTATCAACATTTAAAGGCAAACTAACACTCGTTTTCACATTTTCTGTCCTAGCTTTCGGCATCCATTTATATCCGGGAGGACATTGATTAGCAAACCACCATTTCCAAGACTTGCTAGCAGACTCATATAATTCCTTAATTTTGCTTCTAGGATTCTTAGTGGTGGAGTCTTATGCATTAATTTTCTTAGTGGGGGTAGCACCAGAATGTTTTACTTTGCGTTTGGGTTTACTAGCTCTAGTAGGCATTGCAACTTGCTTCTTAGTTCTAGTATCTACGCCTTTGACTTTATTCATAGCACACATAGAATGATTAGCATTAGCAAACTTTCCACATTTGACACAAACAAATTTCACATTCATAGCATTCAAATCATTCACAGCATTCAAATCGTCATTACATGCGACTACAGACTTTTTATTCTTAAAAACATTCAAATTCCTAGGGTGTTCTTCTACTTCCTTCATCTTCCCATGATTCTTGTGTTTCCAGACCTTATCATTCACTTGAGTGCGCTTAAGCTGAGGCCGGCTAACACTAGTAGTGGAAACTATTCCTGTAGTAGAAAACACACGAATATTAGTGTTTCTAGAAGTCTGAGGCGAGTGAGTATCTTTGTTTGTGGGCTTAGTGGGCATTCTATACATCCCTGGTTTAATCACATTATTGTGCTTAACGCTTGGTGCTATAGGATTCCTTATGGGTTGATACTGTGGTAACCTTTCCTTTCCATCCATCTTGGGGGCAAACACAGGTTTTGCAAACGAGGAATTTGATAAAGCAGATGGTTTTCCCAAGATAGAGGATCTATTTACTTTAGAGGCATTGGGTTGTCTAACAACAAGTTTCTTAATGCTAGGTTCCACGATTTTCCCACCCATTTTAGCAACGAGTTTCTGCAACTCTGCTATCGCTCTCTCCCTGTCTTGTAATTGAGCTTTCAACTCTTTAATTTCCAAATTCTGTTCATTCATTTCTCGAAATGTTTGGGAAAGTTTTTCTTGCAATTTATTATCATGTGGAAAACGACCAACGTCTTTTTGCAAAGCAAGTTCAAGTGAATGACAATGTTTTTGAAGGAAATCAGTTTTGTGTTGAAGTAACTCAAAAGCCTTTTTGTCAACATTTTCTTTACGTTTCGAAAGCTCAATTTCAAGACGTTCACATTCTTTGATCTTATCAAGATATTGGCATGCAACTTCAGAATATTCATCAATATCAGCACAAGATGTAAAATAAGCACACATAACATCTTTAGAGACGCATTCTTGCAAGAGTAAATCATATTCATTTGAGAAATCAGACTTCTCCATTTGAAGATCATCAATGTGTTTCTCAAGAGATTCAACGTATTTTAAATCATCATACATTTCAGTCCGAATGAACTCCTCAAGTTGAAGAACAGTTTCTTTAATCAACGTCGTGTTTGGAATTAAGAGTTCTTTCACAAGCAAGGTACTATCTTGAGGAATCGGACGTGTCCATTCAACATTTTCACGTTTTGCCCAGTCTATTTCAACAATAGATTTAACATTATCTATGTGGTGTTTAAGAATACCTAATGTTTTCCTACTCTTGCTTTTAGATTCATCTAGAGGGAGGTAGTTTATGTATTTGTAAACATTAGATTTCTTAGGGGCAAATGCTTTCTTTCATTGAATTCTCTTTTGTTTGCATTCTAGAAACACTTCCTCACGAGTTTTCTGAGTTTGTTTGTTGAAAAGACCATAAAGACTATTCTCATAAGCATAATTATATGGTTTCACAAACTCCTTATTGAAAAGTGGTTGACTGTCATCATCCCAAAGGGCAGTCTCTTCACTCTCAGCACTAATAGGCATGCTATCAAGATCAGTCATTTCAGTCTCATCAAGATAAAGATGCGGGTTCGCAGCTTGAGCTTTGGCAAGGTACTCAGGACTTGCAAAGCTAGCTTGACCCTTAAACATCGATGGAGGTGCTAGCATTCTTACAGATTGAATAGAATCATGCGTTTTATAAACAACGTTCTTCAAAAAGTCGACTTGTGCTTCTAGTTTCGTTACTTTTTCAGTTTCTTTATCATATCTACTTTTGAAGTCGTGTTTTAACGCATCTACCTCTTGTTTCTTATCCTCAAGAATTTTAGCAGAATCAGTAGTGGTCATAGAGAGCTTTTGTTCAAGTTCATTACTTTGGTATTGGCAAGGTACGTTTTTCTACGTTCATCCATTAAGAAAACATTATATTGACGCTTCTCTTTGGCTAATAACTCAAGAGTTGTATTATATTTGTTTTCAAAATCGTCCTTTTGACTTTTTAACGCACTTCCCTTGTACCCCTCAAGCTCTTTGGTTTTCTGAAGGAGCTCATCTCTATAGCTTTCAGTCATCTCAGTAGATTTGATAAGAGCAGCTTTGCATTCTTCAAAGCTTTGAGTGAGCGTAGCGTTTGCCTTCTTTAATTGCTTTTGACTCTTTTTATTTTCAGTGACATCTTTTTGTAAAGTAGCAATTAAATTAGCAAGCGCAATACGTTCCTCTTCATCATATTCATTTGCATGTTGATCATCCTCAGACTCATTATTGCACATGTCTGATGAATCGGGTGTGGTATTGCTATCAACCGTTTCCATCATACACGTGTCATTAATGGCATTGGGTAGATCACTATGCTCAGGAATATCACCAAACACATTATATTCATCAGTAGTGTGTACCTTATTGATTGGCTCAGTGTCAAAGATAGGGCCATTGTCATCTTCAGTGACTTTGAGAACTTCTTCAACCTTTGCCATGTACGAGTAATATGCATCAAGCTCTTGATCAGAATCTTCATCATCAGTATCATCAAGCATTGCTCCTTCCTCAGCTGACAATTTAACCCTTGCTTCCATTTTCTTGCATAACAGCATCTTTTCCTTGTGATAGCTGGAGTCTCTAACCCTTTTCGGCTTCCTACATTCCTTTGCCATATGCCCATAACCTTGGCAATTAAAACACTGAATCCCACTCTGCTGAACCACTTTACTTCCAACCGTTTCCCTATTCCCAGTAGCAGCACCAATCCTCTGAGTATCATACTTGGCAGTTTGTCGATCATACCTTGCAGAACCCTCAACATGCGTTAGATTATGTCGATCATACCTAGAAGGACTTTCACCACGTCGACGTGTGTCATACCTTGGAGGACTCTCAACATATCGGTTCTTGGTGTTAGATGATGTGCGAAGATTATTGTTGGTGGGTTTGTAGATTTTCTTGTAAGTCTTCATTATGAAAGCAATTTGTTGTTTCATCTCTCGATTCTTTTGAGCTTGGTCTTCATCACTATCTTCTTCAGATGATGACTCAGATGGTGGTGATGGTGCTCTTGGCACTTTACCTCGAGATCTTGTGGATGATGAAGACTTAGATGATGTGGAAGATCGTGGTGAAGATGATGTAGTGGAATATGACTTAGGAGCACGAGAGTTATGACCTTGAACATGTTGAGTTGTAGTCACTAAAGCAAGTGGATTAGCCGTCTTGGTAACACGTTCAGCACGAATCTCATTTGCTTCATTCTGAAATTGCATAATTTAGGACTAGCAATGCGATGCTCAGCTTCGTCAAACCAGTATTACAGGTCATATTATTTAAAATATGTATATAATGCCATTTGTAAAAACAGAAATCAAAATAGTTTATGAAACTATTCACCAATAAGTTACTGGCTAGATATTTAATTCAACAATAGTAATGTTACAAGATTCTTTACAAGACCCAAGGTAGAACGATTTGTGAGTATACATTGTAAAATTAATATAAATTAATTTTATAAGATAGCATTCAACTATTTAAAAAAACTCAAATGAAACCTTTTGTAAAATGATTCGTAAATAAGACCAGTTTGAGTTTATATGGTAACATGACAATAGTTTATAAAGTAGCGAGTGGGTTACAAGAGGGAAATAAGGAGCAGTTCAAGTCAGTCAACGAAATGGTTACAAGGTGATAAGGTTTCAAGAGATTTAGCCGAAATCGTCAAGAGACACGTGTCAAGATGGTAATGAACGATACGAAAGCAAGAACTTCAACCTCGGTCCAATTCAGGGGTACGATAGAAGCAAAGAAGGACAATGTAGAATGACAAATAAGTCATATATAAAAGAAAGGATAAAGGAAACCGTATGTGTACATCGTAATATATTTGACAAAAATATACTTGTTCCAACGCAATCATTGTTTTTAGTTTGCAAAATATCATTAGTTAAGGTTTTACGAGCTCAACGAACTCAAAACGCTTGAAATTATATTTTTAAAGTCTATCAGTTTTGACTTTTGGGTTTGACTAGACCAATTAACTCATTAAACAATATTCTAAGACTTCAAAGTCTAATGCATTTCGATGTAAGACAATGTTTTGAACAACTTTCTAGTTTTACCCGAGACTTGAAACGGAATAAAAATGGACGAAAATGCCCTTGCATTAAATCTGTCAGCAAAACGATATTTTAGAACTACGCAAAAATAAGTTCTTAAATTTTCACAATCTCAAATGAGCATAACCTGCTCGATTTTAATGTTTATTAGCCAAATTTTATGTCCTAAACGGACGTCTCAACAAGTAGAGAAAAAAAATTATTTTTATGTCTGAAGTTATAAAAATATTTTCTCGACACTGTTAAACTTCCTGTAAAGTTTCTATACAAAGTATATTTTTCGACACAGCTTGAAATTAAATCCAATTTCATAATAACCCAGAATTAATGTACACACAAGACTTGTGGATTCCATAAGACGAAAGAACATAAACTGTATAATTAATCATGTAAAGAGAACACGGTATGAAAATAGTCCAAGAATGCCAATGATAATCTGAGAGATAAAAAAACGGCGCATATCATCCGTGTCTTCGGCTGCAAGATGCAATGCAAGAAGGTCTCCTGGCGGCGTGATTTTCCAAAATCACAAGACATACCGAGAAAGAAACGAAATATTAACAACTCGCACTCCTGAGGCGAGGAGGTTTAATGAAAAGGGGAGGATATAAGTAGGATTGTATTCCAAACAATCGTCACATAATAAATGACGATCATGTGTTCAAGGTACAACGGATGTTGTAAGTCGAAATCGAAACGTAGAATGATCAATGAAATAAAATGTAGTCCATGTACAATTGTCGTGTAAAACGATGGCGTAAAGGTAAATAAAGATTATGAAAACCCACAATATTAGTCAACACTGATTCATCGAATTCTTCGAGATGTGTGACTCACACGATGTCTTTTAGTCTTTTCCGGAGACACATTGAGCTACACAATGGTCTATAGACTAGACATTCAATTACGAATGGTCGGAAAGAAAATCTGCGTAGCTAAATAGATATTTTAAAGGAAATAAACAATGAGAGCAACACGTACGGTAGTAGAATGAAAATCAGAAGTTCATCGAAAACAACACTTATTCAATCTCAAACAATGGTATCGCGAGAGTATACACGACATGTAACAGTGAGTCGAGAAAAACAAACGGTTCAAAACGAATGAGCATATGAAGCCAGTCGTATCACGCATAAATGAAATAGCAATAGTACTCAGAAAAATCAGTATGAAAAGTCAGCAGCATACGCGCTCTGAATACAAGTATGTAACGTCGTAACGATATAAAATCATTGCAATAAGATCAATTCACAAGAACAAGATTTCAAGAAATACAGTATAGGCAGATGTAATCACAGTAACATTTCATGATAACTCATGAAGCACATAGGCTTTGAAAAGACATAATAATTATCGTCATTAGCGTAAAGTAATATTTCAAAATGAAATCGAGATATGAAATACTACAACGATAATTAAAAGTAAATAATAAGGATTAGAGATTTACCCACGCAGATATCGAACAGCAATGGCAGATTCTGTATTTGACACTTAGAAACAATAAAATATTTGAACTTTCGGTTATAGACTAAGTTTTTGAAAACGACTCAGTTCCCTATAACCATCGCTCTGATACCAATCTGTGAGACCCCCAGAATCTGACATGGATTGATATTTGCATTTTGCACTGGGTTCTAAATTCTCTCGATATCCTCTCGAATTGATCTTGGTTCTAAGTGGAATGATTTGTTTTTGGTGACAAATAGGGGGTTTGGATTTTTAATCTACTAAAAGGTTTAAATGCGATAAAATGAAAACTTAAATTGAAAGCAATTAATTTAATAACAATTAATAAAACTAGAATTAAAATTGGAATAAATAAATGCAAAATGAAGAAACAGTAAGTATAACTAAAAAATGCTCAAAAAGAAAATGATTCGGAAGTTGACCTTGATTCGGAACTTTCATGCGGAAGTTGGTTCGGAAGTATTGACTCGGAAGTTCATCCGGAACTTTTAAGGAAAATTGATTCGGAACTTTGAAAAATCCTTCACTCGGAACTTTGATTCGGAAGTTAACTCGGAAGTTCGTTCGGAACTTTACTCGGAACCTTCATGCGGAAATTTGATTCGGAAGTTAGTTCAGAAGTTCACCCGGAACTTTTCGTTCGGAAGTTCACTCGGAAGATTGATTCGGAAGATTGATCCGGAACTTTATCCGGAACTTTTTAAACTCATGCGGAACTTTGTGTTCATCCGGAAGTTTAAGTTCATTCGGAAGTTTTAGTTCATCCGGAACTTTTGGTTCATCCGGAACTTTTAGTTCATCCGGAACTTTTGGTTCATCCGGAACCTGGGAAACTCAAGAACAGTAACTTACCGAAAAAACAGGGGAGCTCGAATTCGATCCAAAAATCACCAAGTTTTTCACCAAAAACTTAAATAAACTAATCACTAAGCATCTACTAACCATAAACTACAAATCCCATCAATGAAAACACAAAACCCAACAACTTTTAAAGATTAAATCAATCAAATAAGAACTTAAACTTTTAACCACATAGATAAAGATGAACAAGATGAAATGGAAAGATTGATGTATTGAATGATTAAGGTTTTAACAATCACAAAACAAAGATTAAAATTACAAGATTGAAAAACAAAGATCAAAATCACCAAACACCCTAGTGGTGTTGGTGAAACCTACGAACAGAAAGGGAGAAAAAAGAGGGGAGAAGAAAAACTAAAAAAACTTAATGAAAAGTGTGAGGGGGATTCCTTTTATAGGTGTCCCCTTTTGTTGGTGAGTGGGCTTTCTCCCGTTCTTCTTGTCTTCTCGTCTTTTCAAAAAAGTTGACGTTTTCGATTCTGATTCGGGATTTGTTGTCGATTAAATTCAACTCGTCTTTTAATTTCTTCGTTTAATAGACTTGAGTTTCTTCGACTTATGTAAATCTTCCATCTTTGGTCCTTTTCTTCGATAAATCATCAAATAGGCCCAGTGACTTCAAATCTTTTGCATCTCTTGGACAATAGACTTCGTCTTGAGTCTTTTTCTTCGGTAAAACCCGTGCAATCCCATGTTTTCTTCAATATTCATCCGGTTGGCTCTGAAAACACAATAAAAACAAAAACCACGCATAATTCCAAACAAATGATATTAAATACGTGTTTTGGTCTCGTTTTAGTTAGAATTAAGTGGAAAAAGGATGGGTGTTTACACACCTATCAAATCCCCTACACTTAACCATTGCCATGCCCTCATGCAATGCTTAGTGATAAAGCAAATTTACACTTTTCTTATAATCAATCAACCTTGGCCTTATTAAAATACTATCGAACAAAAATTAAAGTACTAAAAGAAGTTAACCTTTAAAAAAAACAAAATGATAGAAAACCATTTTCACTTGAAAATAGCTACATGGAAATAACTTGCAAAGAGATCAATGACTTACATTAGGGCTTGGGTGCTGCGAAGATTTATCATCCTCAAGTTTCACGTTCCCCAAACTAAGCTTAAAAAAAACGAGATCATTGTTATTATAAGTTAGTAAATCAAACACTTACACACATGGCTTAATTATATGCTTAAACTCCCTTATTCCTAGGTGTATCTCTTACATTTTATTTTTGTCTTAGAATGATCATGAAGATGCATTTTTGGACTTATTTCGATAGTTTATTAAGGCTGAAAGCAAAGTAGGACGATTTGATCAATAGTTAGCTAAAGGACAAAATCTCTTAAAACTGCTTCTCGGGATATCAAAAAGTTCATATCTTGGCATAACTTGGTTCACGATTTGAGACCTTTCTCGGGCCGATATTTGGCATGTACTTCATACTTCATATCTTCGAGAGACGTGCTTGAGATAATGGTCTTCTCATCGTTCATAGAGTTTCTACACTTGGAGACTTTTGAGAGGTACTCCAACTTTGTTGACCACGACTTCATGATTATTTCTTCAATCTCTATTTGGGATTTTGAGATACAACGATCCGCCTCCTTTTCGGACTTGGATCTATTTATCCTCATACCTTGTTAGGGTCTTTTCGGATAGACTTCTCCATCATCTTTATGGGAGTTGATTGCTTTTCGTCGTGAGTCTTGATCCTTCATATTGACTTTGGGAATAATGCTTTTCACATCACTTTGGATCTTTAGAAATAAAATGGAATCCTCATGCCTTGTTAGGGCCTTTTCGGACTCGCCAATCTTCGCGCCCCGCTTCATAAGTTATGCCTTGGCTATGAACTCTTATCATTACCGAGCAACTTTTAAACGATCTTGGGCTAGAAGCTAAGTAACTTTTCAAATCGTACGACCTTACTTATTGCAGATAAATTATTAGCAAGTGATGGGAGAATAGGCAAATAATTACATCAAGTGAGCTTGTGCAAGAATACCGACTTATAATTGACTCTATCATTTCTCGTCCTCCACAATTTAAAATCTCAAGTAATGAGACTCGTGGATGCTTAGCCTAATAAACCAATTAAGGTCTACATGGTTAAGGATACTAGCTAGAATAAACTTGGATAAGTCTATTCGGGTTGAGTCAAAATAAACGCAACGGGCCTAATATGTCAAAGACTTCTAAACTAGCTACACCACTTTATTAAAATTTGACTTTATTGCAGGATATATACATACGAAAGCAACGATAAAAATTTAAAAATTACGACTAAATGGCCAAAGTTAATAAAAAATTTGAAAAATGTTGAAAAATATGATTTTCCGGTTAAATGAAGGCATTTTCATGGAAAAGTCTACTTAAAACTTCGATAGAAGTCCCCCCTACACTTAAGATAAACATTGTCCTCAATGTTTAAGCATGTGGGAAAAGTCTCCCCTACACTTATGACATGGTGCACGTTGGTTAACTCAAGTTAAGGAAGAGACGACTAAAGTGATCAATTTCAAATGTGAGTATGAAGAAAATTGAATCACGATAGTTGAAAGATAGAACCGGATTTTGGATAACACGGGAGCACGGTTCTTCAAAGTTTCCAAGAGTGCACTAATCCCTGGAATCACATCACCACACAAATACAAAGAACCTATAGAGGCCCCCTACACTTAGGGGGTAAAAACAGAAAAGGATAGAGACTCGGGTTGCCTCCCGAGGAGCGCTTGTTTTTGATAACCGAGTCACGAGCCTGACTCGACCCAAAATTAGTTCATGGGGAACGTGGTGAGGGATGGAATCATCTCCTGAGAGGTGTCCTCACCAAAGTACAACTTCACTCGTTGGCCATTCACCTTAAAATTAGGTCCATTAGGTTGAGCGAGCTCGAGAGTACCATATGGAAAAATTTGGGCAATGGTGAATGGGCCGGACCAACGAGATTTGAGCTTGCCCAAAAAGATTTTCAACCGAGAGTTAAAGAGTAAAACTTTGTCTCCAACTTGGAACTCTCGGTTTTTAATCTTGGAGTCGTGAATGAGCTTAGTCCTTTCCTTATAGATCAAAGAATTTTCATAAGCCTCATTACGGAGTTCATTGAGCTCATTGAGTTGGATCTTGCGTAGGTAACCGGCTTTGTTGATATCAAAATTAGTCCACTTCAAGGCCCAGTAAGCCTTGTGCTCCAACTCAATGGGGAGGTGGCATGCTTTCCCGTACACGAGACGATATGGTGTACAACCAATCGGAGTCTTGTATGCGATACGAAAAGCCCACAAAGCATCATCAAGTTTATCAGCCCATGAGGCACGATGCTCTCCCACGGTCCTTTCAAGAATCCGCTTTAATCCTCGGTTGGATATTTCAGCCTGGCCATTAGTTTGTGGGTGGTAGGCTGTGGAAAGACGATGATTTACACCGTACTTAGCCATGACTCTAGCAAATTGGTCATTGCAAAAATGAGTCCCACGATCACTAATAATGGCACGAGGCACACCGAATCTAGCGAATAGAGCTTTCAAAAAGTTACAAACCACCCTTGCGTCATTAGTAGGTAAAGCTTTGGCTTCAACCCACTTTGAAACGTAGTCAACGGCAACAAGGATGTATTTGTTTCCTTTAGAAGAAGGGAATGGCCCCATAAAGTCGATACCCCAAACATCAAAGATTTCACATTCTTGTATGAAATTCTGAGGCATCTCGTCTTTATGTGTGATCGTGCCTTGTTTTTGGCAAGCCTCACAACGTTTAACCATATTGTGAGCGTCACGATATATGGAGGGCCAATAAAATCCCGAGTCAAACACTTTTTTGGCGGTGTAGTTGGGACCAAAGTGACCACCGGTGGGTCCTTTGTGGCAAGCGTCAAGGATTTCTAAAGCTGCCGGTCCATCAACACATCGACGAATAATCAAGTCGGCACATTGTTTGAATAGATACGGGTCATCCCAAAAGTAAGTCTTAATGTCTTTGAAAAACTTTTTCTTTTGCTGGGATGTTAACCCGTCAACGAGAATTCCACCCGCCAAGTAGTTTGCAAAGTCCGCAAACCACGGGGTTTCATCAGAATTAGAATTTATAGACATTAAGGTCTCCAAGGGAAAAGAATCACTGATTTCTTTGTTCGGATGATCCCCTTGGTAAGGATCCTCAAGTCTGCGGAGATGATCCGCGACTAGGTTTTCAGCTCCTTTTTTATCGCGAATTTCGATTTTAAATTCTTGGAGCAGCAAAACCCAGCGAAGAAGTCTTGGTTTGGAATCTTGCTTTGTCAACAAGTACTTCAACGCGGAATGATCGGTGTAAACGATTGTGGTGGAAAGGACAAGATAGGGGCGAAACTTTTCAAAGGCATAGACAACAGCTAAAAGCTCTTTTCGGTTTTCGTGTAATGCAATTGAGCCCCCGTCATTGTCTTGCTAGCGTAATGGATTGCTTGGAAGTGTTTGTTCACTCTTTGTCCCAGAACCGCTCCAATAGCAAAATCACTAGCATCGCACATCAACTCAAAGGGAAGCTCCCAATGAGGGGTAACCAAGACGGGTGCCTTAGTTAGCTTATCCTTAAGCGAGTTGAAGGCTTCAAGACATTCTTTGGAAAAGATAAATGGAGTATCTTTTTCCAAGAGGTGGGTCATCGGGCGAGCGATTTGAGAAAAATCTTTGATGAATCGACGGTAAAAGCCCGCATGACCCAGGAAACTTCTCACACCCTTCACGGTTGAAGGTAGAGGCAACTTAGCGATAACATCGACTTTAGCACGGTCTACTTCAAGACCGGCTTTGGAAATTTTGTGTCCTAGCACGATGCCCTCTTTTACCATGAAATGGCATTTTTCCCAATTCAGAACAAGGCGAGTGTCTTCGCACCGCTTAAGCATACGTTCCAAATTGGCAAGGCAAGAAGAGAAGGAATCCCCGAAGACCGAGAAATCATCCATGAAGACTTCCATGGTTTGTTCAACCATGTAATGGAAGATAGCTAACATGCACCTTTGGAAAGTCCCGGGGGCATTGCATAAACCAAAAGGCATTCTTTTGTAAGCAGATGTGCCATAGGGACAAGTGAATGTTGTCTTCTCTTGATCTTGGGGATCGATGGGTATTTGGAAATAACCCGAGAAACCATCAAGAAAGCAGTAATATTCATTACCTGCTAAACGTTCAAGCATTTGGTCCATAAAAGGTAGAGGGAAATGATCCTTTCTCGTGGCATCATTGAGTTTGCGGTAGTCTATACAAACTCTCCACCCAGTAACGAGACGAGTGGAAATCAACTCGTTGTGTTCATTGGGAACAACGGTTATTCCGCCCTTCTTGGGCACACAATGGACTGGACTAACCCATGGTGAATCCGAAATAGGGTAAATCATACCCGCATCAAGAAGTTTGATAACCTCTGTTTTGATGACTTCATGGATTTTTGGATTCACCCTTCGTTGGTTTTGAATTGTGGGCTTAAAGTCGTCCTCCATGAGAATTTTGTGTGTGCAGAAGTGAGGATCAATTCCGCGAATATCAGAGATTTTCCAAGCAATAGCCTTCTTTATGATCTTTAAGCACGGCGATGAGGCGAGTTTTCTCTTCATCTTTCAAGTCCTTCGCGATAATAACGGGCGACTTCTTCTCTTCTTCAAGGAACACGTACTCGAGATGAGGCGGCAACTCCTTAAGTTCTAAATCCGGGGGATTTTCGACGGGAGGCGTATTCGAAGTCGGAGTATCGATAGCAATAACCGTGGGAGATGGTGGAGAAAGGTTGTCTTCGTTGAGAAGGTTATCAAAGAAATGCATGTCTTCATCCCCATCGGTGGGAGAATCATCATTAGCTACGTTCACATCTCCCATGGTGGCTTCAAGATTGTTCCAAAACAAATCACTTTCTCCAAATAGAGACAGTGATGAATCAATAGAGGAAATGGTTTCAACATTGGGAAGAGAGGTAGGAATATTTTTACAAGCATCATTAAAGTGTTCTTCACAAGCCTCATCCAGAACGTCAATACAATTAACACTCTCGTATGAATAAGGTTGTTTAGACAACTTTCCCATGTTGAAGACGATTTTATCGTCACCCACTCTCATGATAAGCTCACCGGCTTCAACGTCGATGAGAGTGCGACCGGTCCTCAGGAATGGACGACCCACGATCAAGGGAACACGAGGGTCCATCTCGTAGTCGACGACGACGAAATCGGCAGGAAAAGTGAATTTGTCGACTCCTACAAAGACGTCTTCGGCTATCCCCACTGGATACGCAACCGTACGGTTAGCTAATTCCAAAGTCATTTTGGTGGGGACTAGCTCAGGGAGAGATAATTGCTTCCAAACGCTTAGAGGCATTAGATTAATACTGGCACCTAGATCGGCTAGGGCCATGCAATTCTCTACTCCCGGGAAATTGCAAGGGATTAAGAAACGACCCGGATCACCAAGCTTGGTTGGCAATTTCCTTAAGAGCACTGCAGAGCAATTCTCATTAAGTTGGGTGTTGGCAATATCGAGAAGCTTTTCCTTGTCACTCGGAAGATCTTTAAACATTTTCACGTACTTAGGCATGTGAGCGAGAGCCTCAGCGAAGGAGATATTGAAATTCAGTTGTTTAAACATTTTAAGAAAGTTTGAAACCTGAATATCGTCCTTGCTTTTGAGCTTCTCTTTCCTCAACCTAGATGGATAAGGTATATCGGAAGAAGAGGAAGGATTTGGGATCGAAGGATCACTCACATCTTGGGGTGAAGGAGGGGTAGAAGTAAGAGGTGGAGAAATTGGGGAAGGAGAAGGATGAGGAATAGGAGCAGGTGACTCGTTTTCCTTAGTCACAATCACCAGTAGAGGTATAGGAAGCTCGGGTTCCTTGGTACCTTTGCCACTGCGAGTAGTGATTGCTTTCATCTCCCCTCTTGGATTCGGAACGGTGTTACTCAGAAGAGTACCCGAAGAAGAGGGTTGTTTACCTTGGAAAAAACTAGCCATCATGTTCTTCAAGTCATTCGTTTGACTATCCAACGTGTTTCTCATGTCAGCTCTCAGATCGTTCCCTTGTTTGACCAGGTCTGCTTTCAGGTTGAGCACTTCCCGCTGAAGATTTCCCACGATCACATCGTTAGTCCTCATATAGGTTTCCACTTCTTGGTGTAAAGCGTTGGGTTGGTTGGGAGGAGCATTGTATGCGGGTGGTTGATAAGCAGGTTGCTGGTAAACTTGGTTGTTTCGTTGAGGTGGTTGTTGCTGTTTGTGAGGTGGGATGTATGGTGTACGAGGTTGTTGTTGTTGTTGAGGAGGGCGATTGAGGTTTTTTTGTTGGTTTGGGTTGTTTGGAGGGAAACCGGGTGGTGAGAGGTAATTGTTGGAGCGGTAGCTAAGCAAAATACGGTCACCTTGAGGTCTAGCTTGATAAGCAGGTTGAGGATAGGTGCCATAAGCTGCATTCACATTTTCAGAAGGGTAGTCTTGGGTGGCAGTACAAGTGGTGTAAGAGTGAGGACCCCCGCATATCTCGCATGGTTGGCTAACAGCATTGACTTGAGCGTCTTTAGCGTTTCTAGCGTTGATGCTGTTGGTGTTGCTGGCGGTTTGGGTAGCGAGCGATTCAAGAAGCGTAGTGATTTTGTCAAGTCGCTTATCGCTGTCACTAGTACTAGCACTAGCAACATTGTTCTGAACACTCTTGGTTTGCACACGAGACTTATTCTCAATGATATCCCAAGCAGCATTGGAAGTCTTAGCCAAAAGATTACCCCCCGAGGCACTGTTTAGTGAATCTTGGTCATTCATGGTTAAACCATTGTAAAAAGTGTTAATTTGGTGCACTTTGGTAAAACCATGTTGTGGGCATTTTCTTAAAAGATCTTTAAAACGATCCCAAGATTCACTAAACGACTCATCATACTTTTGTTCAAAATTTATGATTTCATTCCGCAAAGCGGTAGTACGAGAGGGTGGGAAAAAGTAGTTGATGAACTTGGTCTCCAAATCCGTCCACGAGAGAATACTCTGTGGCGGTTCCTTAGCAAGACAATGTCGGGCTTGTCCCTCTAAAGAAAAGGGAAAAAGTTGTAGACGGATTACCTCTTGTGGAACACCATTGAATTTGACCGTATTGGTGAGTTGCAAGAATCTCTTGATGTGGTCATGTGGATCATCAATGGTACGCCCCAAGAATGGTTGAGCAGAGACCATTAGATAAAGCCTGATTTGAGCTCAAAATTGTTGGCTGCAATCGCTGGTATAACAATTAGATCAGTGTTTCCATCTACATGAGCTTGCAGCAGTTCAATCATCGGGCGATTATCCGGTAGAGGCTCATTGTTGTTGTTGTTATTCATGTTGTTGAAAGGTGGGTTGTTGTTGTTATTATTGTTGTTTTGAGGTGGTATGTTGTTGTTGTTTTGTACACCGGCCATGTCTAAGTTATCGAGAGGCTCGGGCTCTTAATAAGACGTTGATCGAGTGCGCATACACCTGCAAAAGAACTAACAAGAGAAAAACAAAGCAAAAATATTTTTGGTTTTTTATGTTTTTTACTTTTTAGGATTTTTTTGAAAATTTTATATTTTTTAGGATTTTTGAAAATTTTAGTGAAAAAGTAACGTTCACGGGGAACGGATCCCAAAATCCAAGTTCTCACAAAAAACTGTTGATCTTAACGAGAAGAGCCGGCAGCGGCGCCATTTGATATTTGCATTTTGCACTAGGTTCTAAATTCTCTCGATATCCTCTCGAATTGATCTTGGTTCTAAGTGGAATGATTTGTTTTTGGTGACAAATAGGGGGTTTGGATGTTTAATATACTAAAAGGTTTAAATGCGATAAAATGAAAACTTAAATTGAAAGCAATTAATTTAATAACAATTAATAAAACTAGAATTAAAATTGGAATAAATAAATGCAAAATGAAGAAACAGTAAGTATAACTAAAAAATGCTCAAAAAGAAAATGATTCGGAAGTTGACCTTGATTCTGAACTTTCATGCAGAAGTTGGTTCGGAAGTATTGACTCGGAAGTTCATCCGGAACTTTTAAGGAAAATTGATTCGGAACTTTGAAAAATCCTTCACTCGGAACTTTGATTCGGAAGTTAACTCGGAAGTTCGTTCGGAACTTTACTCGGAACCTTCATGCGGAACTTTAATTCGGAAGTTAGTTCGGAAGTTCACCCGGAACTTTTCGTTCGGAAGTTCACTCGGAAGATTGATTCGGAAGATTGATCCGGAACTTTTTAAACTCATGCGGAACTTTGTGTTCATCCGGAAGTTTAAGTTCATTCGGAAGTTTTAGTTCATCCGGAACTTTTGGTTCATCCGGAACTTTTAGTTCATCCGGAACTTTTGGTTCATCCGGAACCTGGGAAACTCAAGAACAGTAACTTACCGAAAAAATAGGGGAGCTCGAATTCGATCCAAAAATCACCAAGTTTTTCACCAAAAACTTAAATAAACTAATCACTAAGCATCTACTAACCATAAACTACAAATCCCATCAATGAAAACACAAAACCCAACAACTTTTAAAGATTAAATCAATCAAATAAGAACTTAAACTTTTAACCACATAGATAAAGATGAACAAGATGAAATGGAAAGATTGATGTATTGAATGATTAAGGTTTTAACAATCACAAAACAAAGATTAAAATTACAAGATTGAAAAACAAAGATCAAAATCACCAAACACCCTAGTGGTGTTGGTGAAACCTACGAACAGAAAGGGAGAAAAAAGAGGGGAGAAGAAAAACTAAAAAAACTTAATGAAAAGTGTGAGGGGGATTCCTTTTATAGGTGTCCCCTTTGGTTGGTGAGTGGGCTTTCTCCCGTTCTTCTTGTCTTCTCGTCTTTTCAGAAAAGTTGACGTTTTCGATTCTGATTCGGGATTTGTTGTCGATTAAATTCAACTCGTCTTTTAATTTCTTCGTTTAATAGACTTGAGTTTCTTCGACTTATGTAAATCTTCCATCTTTGGTCCTTTTCTTCGATAAATTGTCAAATAGGCCCAGTGACTTCAAATCTTTTGCATCTCTTGGACAATAGACTTCGTCTTGAGTCTTTTTCTTCGGTAAAACCCGTGCAATCCCATGTTTTCTTCAATATTCATCCGGTTGGCTCTGAAAACACAATAAACACAAAAACCACGCATAATTCCAAACAAATGATATTAAATACGTGCTTTGGTCTCGTTTTAGTTAGAATTAAGTGGAAAAAGGATGGGTGCTTACACACCTATCATGGATCAACTAGGAAACGAGGGGGTAACACGTCATAGTACAAGAAACAATGAATTACAGTTCATACAAAGCTAACGAAATAAAAACGTGTACATTACATCATAAAAGGTCAGAGTTTTTAAACATAGGTGCCAGAGTTTTAAAAGCGGAAAATTATATTATTTCGTCTCGGTTTATAACAATAATTTGCCCAAAAGATTGAATAAACTTCTGATAGTTTATATAAAACAAATCTTTCAAAAGCATCACAGAAATCTCCAAGTTGCGATAATATCCTGCGGGCTCCCATCCAAGCAAAGCTAAGTATAACACTTGAGATTAAACATGTAAAATCGTCAACATAAAGTTGAGTGACATTCATAGGTTTAGCAGTAAAGGTGTGGAACACAAGCATTCAGTTGTAAAACAAGTAGTGTGGAGTATGGTTATATACGTCAACCATAGTCCGAAACCATTATTATTGCTGTTCAGTTCATGAACCGAAGCTTAACTTAATGTAAGTTCCTCTAGGGAGTATTCAGCCTAAATACTCAAGTAAATAAACGAATATCAGTGCATCAAGGTACTTGAGACGGGGATTGTCAATCCCGATGGATCCACCAACAACATTCGCGCTTAGTACTCGAAATTAACGGTTCATGATCGGGAGAGGAAACTCAAGGCTAGACTAAAAAGCAATAATAATATTGAAAACCTGAAATCATACATGTTCTGGATAGCATACAAGTTCTGGATATCATACAGTTTTTAATGGTTGTGTTCCACCATGTAAAATCTCACCCCGTGTTTAGAAATCATGTACAAGTAAAAAAGGGCTATGAACTCACCTTAGCCACGAGGTAACTCAATCACGGTACTCAACAACTGAGTAGAAACGGTAGTGGTAGATGATCACCGACGATATGGATGCCCGGGGAAACACGAAAACCGCAACCTATCAAAATAAGGCGCGCGTTAAGACTCGAACTCGAATATCGATATGTACCAAATATAATATGACTCAAATGTTTTCAAAGTATACACATTTCAAAACCATTGACACAAATCAAATGAATACATTTATCCAACGTTACACGTTAAAACACTTGAACGCTTGAAAATGACTCGTCATACGACGCCAAGTCAACGCAGTCAAAATATCCTTTACCCTTACTTGGACCAGTAGCTAAGTCATTTATAAAATGTCTAAGCACTTGGGTAAGTCACCATGTCCGATGGTGAACACTCAAACTCACGCAACACAAGCATTGAACTACGTGTCCAAAATAAAAATCAACAAGTACACCCCGACTGTACACACCGATCTACCCTATCTAGACTCGTCCGTTTTACATAAAAATTGGTGTCAAGGTCACTTATAACCTGTATAAGACCTCACCAAAATTTGAGCCAAAGTTCACACTTAAAAATCCATCAGCTCGACACTTTACTCGACCCCAAATTTAGGACAGATTTGTGCACTTGTTTTGTAAAACCGTTTGGACCAATTTAAAAGTACTAACTCGACAATCCGTCTTTTGAAAACACTACTAGACTCATCAAACTCAGTTTGTAAACTTTGAAAATCAGTAGTATCAACTATCTAACCAAGCCTAAAGTCCCCGAGAATCGACCCAAAATCAGCCACAATTTCGGATTGTGCCGACTTGCGTCTCCCGGTACACGAAAACTAAAACTAGCATAACTTTTGACTCGTAATGACTTAGAAGCTCTATCTTATACCAAAACGACCGTCTCGAAAAACTCTAAAACAAAATCAAATAATCTTAGCCTTTCTCAGACCTTAAACCCACGAAAAATTATGTTTAAAGCTGCTGTCCCAAATTAGCCTTTTAGAAAACATGACAAATCAAATGTTCAACCAAAACCACTCATTCCTATACCTATAGAATCATCATACTATCATACCCATCATCCAAACACTCCTAAAAACACTTGCATATAAAATCTAACAAAATCAAAGATTAAAAACAAGACTTTTAAAGATTAAAATGTGATGATCATACCAAAAACAATGCATGCAAGATGATTTAAACATAACTTTGATTTAAATCATAACTTTGTGAAAACTTGATGCATGTTCTTGAATTTGATATCATTAGAATCACCATTGAATTCTAAGATGTGGTATTTATTTTGTTTTGATCAAATCATATGGAAAATTGATGAAGTGAGGTGTTTGTATGGTGGTGGTGACGGTTTGAAGAAAGAAAATGGGGAGGGAGAGAAATTTTACTAGTGTGTGTTTTTTTTAGTGGAATGAAGTTAGTTGGTGAAAAAAATGTATATATAGTAAGGTTAGGGTAAAATTTGCAAATATTGAATAGTTTTGGACTTAAAAACAATTAATAGTTTTAAAGGGTAGAAAATGGTTATTGGTAAATATTGAAAATATTTACGGGGCTCGGGTTTCGTAAAAATACTTTTCAAAAGTTACAATGCATCATAAAAATGATTATACGATTTCTCGACACGACTTAATACGTAACTAAAACGAAATCGTCGAAAATATTAATCATCGAAATAATCGATAAATAAACGTAAACTTTTGGGCATCCGTCGGTATCGCGATCACTAGGAATTCTCGTTGTGCATTGATTTGGATAAACTCGTTATAAAACGAACTTGGGTGATTTTAAATCAAAAACTTTGATTTAAATTAAATATGGAAAAATAAAATAAAAATTTTATAATTCCATACAAAGTATTTATCGATGATCAGAAAAATACTTAAAAAGTATAATTTATTGAAAATTAATATAATCTCAGGATTTACATATAAAATACAAGAAAACGAAATACGCTAGAAAATTCAGAAACACGAATAAAAAGAATAAAATAATGCTGGGAAAGTACGGGTTCTCACAGTTTTAGACCACACCATCAAGACTCCCTTAACTCGTCCGCGGGTGGCAACATTTTTGCTAAGTCTATTCAAGATGTTTGGGATATCATTGAGACAAAATCCATGGTGCAAAGCAATAGGGATAGAGAAGAGGTGGTACATGTTGTGCAAGGGAGTGCTACTAAATCAATTGAGGAACAAATCCTTTAAAAGTTTAACCAATCCCATGACATGTTCCAAGAGTTTATGAAACTTCAATTGAACAACCTTTCTACCAACAATGTCAATGCCATCACCCTATCTTGTGAGACATGTGGAGGCCCTCACTCATACTTGCATTGTGATAAAGTTCAAAACTTTCAAGGAGAATGTTATGCTTATAATGATGATGGAAGAGCACACTTTAAACCCAACATCAATCCTAATCACCTTTCATACAAGTCCAACAATTACCTTGCTCCACCGGGTTTCCCTCCCCAACAACCCACCCAAAACCAACCAAACAATCTACAATTGCTCAATAGAAATCAAGGGCCAAGAGGAAATTATCAAATGAATAACATCAATAGAGGGCCTAATAACTTTCAAACCAAGGAAATAACTTTCATGGAAATAACCAAGGGTTTCACCATCCACCTCCATCTTTCCAAAACCAAGGATATAATCAAGGGAATGGGCAAAATGAAACCATTGAGCTACTTCATAAGATGAATCAAGAGAATGAAAGAAGGATCCGTGAGAGTGAAAGAAGAACTCAATATCATTTGAGGGCCATGCAAGAGGAGACAAACAAGAAATTCACGTTGCTCTTAAATCAAAGACCTCAAGGTGCTTTACCCTCCAACACTCAAACCAATCCAAGGGCAAATGTTAATGCAATCACTACAAGAAGTTGGAAACAACCATGGAACCCTCTATTCCTCCTACACATCCTTTGGTGATCCCTACCATAGTTCCTCCTTGTGACAAACCTACACTTTCCAATTCTACTCCTTCCAATACTACACCTACCAATCCTACACCTTCTACACCTATCATTGAAGAAACCCAAGAAGAGATTCCTTCAACACCCTCTACTCAACCTTCACCCAAACCTAATCTACCATATCCTTCTATGTTGAGAAAAGAGAAGCTTAAGAACAAAGATGACATTCAAGTGTCCAACTTCTTGAGGATGTTTAAGAAATTGAATATCAACATATCTTTTACGGAGGCTTTAGCTTACATGCCCAAGTTTGCCAAGATGTTTAAGGACCTTCTCTCCAACAAAGAAAAACTGATTGATATGCCTAACACTTCACTGAACGAGAATTGTTTCACGGTGTTGTTGAAGACTTTACCTATCAAACTTGGTGATCCGGGCTGGTTCTTAATTCCGTGTAAATTCCCGGGGGTTGAGAATTGCATGGCACTTGTGGATCTTGGTGCTAGCATAAGTTTGATGCCTTTGTCGGTTTGGAAACAACTCTCTCTTCCCGAGCATACACCTACTAGGATGACACTCGAGTTAGCAAATCGTTCAATAGCTTATCCGGTGGGGATTGGGGAAGATGTTTTGTAGGAGTTGATAAGTTCACATTCCCCGCGGATTTAGTAGTTGTTGATTATGATATGGACCCTAGAGTTCCCCTCTGTAAAACCCGCATGCTTTTACCATGAATAGTACCCTTAGTAAACATACGTACATATTAAACTTTCCTTTTATAGCATGAACACGTGTCACGATTAGTAATTACGGAAGTTATGTACGTATTATAATTACGACAAGTATTAAGTACATGTAAATACACGATAATTATTATCAATAATAATTATAATCACGAACATGAAATCATGAACGTAAGAATCACGAACACGTAAGTATGTATTTATGTATATTATTAATACGATAAATATCGTTACGTACAAGTATATAAAATAACATGAATGATTAAACGTAACACTTAAACGCGAACACACGAACACGTAATAAATAGACACGAGAAAAGGCTTCAGGTTCCCTTGGTGGGCCCTACATGCCGTGGCACAAGGAGAAGAGAGGGGCCCAGCCCATTTGATTTTACTAAATAACAAATAAGGGAAACATTATTTTTCACTTTACATAATTTTACAGAAAAATCAAAAACCCTAATCTCTTTGTCTCTCTCTTTGGCCGGCGACATCACAACACCACAAGGGGTGTTTGTTTGATCTTGATTAAATAAATCACAGGAGTGTGTTCGTGTAATCATTGTCCATTCATTCCACGTGTTTGGTAATCCTTAAACCCTTTTGTTTTTTCTTTTATTTAATTATTGAAACATGAACATGTAATTAAATAAAAACATGGATAAAACATGGTCATGGGATCAAGGGGTAAAATTAAGGGTGTTTTGGGGTTGGTTGTTTCGACCGACACACAAACCGAGAGCCCCATGGCTCTTGGCGTGTTTTTGTCACGACCACCAACCGAGCTCTATGTCTCGGTGGTGTAGGTGTTCGGTCGACAGCAGGGACAAGGCACTCCGACTTGCGTCGGGGGTGTCCTTGTGGTTTATGGGTCTAAGCGGCAACAACCACCACCACCGGCACACAGCCGGTGGCAGTTATGGGTCAAGCAGGGGGAATCGCAGGCAGCGCAGCAGGGGGCCACATGTACACAGCCGGTGGGAACCCCTTGTGGTTAGTGGCTAGCCGAGAGCAGGGGAAACAAAGACCACCGGCTTAAGCCGGTGGCAGCATAACGAAAACAGAGGCAACCGGCTCAGCCGGTTTGCCACTATTTCTAGGGGTGTTTGGTTCAGACCGGTTCAAGGGTTTTCACGGGTCCGGTCACGACATGTTTAATTAGATAACACACGGGTTCGGTTCATGATTATTTTTACAAATCTAATTAATTTTACAAGTATATTATTTTTACAAGATAATTAAATAATTAATATATGACTTATAATTAATTTAATTAAACATGAAACTTAGGTTATTATTATTAAATAATACATGTTTTAACCTAAGTATTTATTTATTTATTTTACACTATAGTATTAATTAATTATTAAACATGACATATAATTAATTAATAATCATGACTTAGGTTATATTAATATAGTATTAATACATGTTTTAACCTAAGTATTTTTATACACTTTAATTTAATTAAATCATGCTTATATTTAATTAAATCGTATAAACTATAGTTTATTTAATTAATAGAATATTATTAATAAACTATACTATAACTGCATGACTCATGATATTAATTTAGCTTAATTCTAAATATGGAAACTTTCTAATTCAGGAAACTTACTATTTTTGGAAACTTTCTATTTCTAGAAACTAATTTGTTTTAAACAGTAAATCTATTTTTGGAAACATTCTATTTTTGGAAACTTTCTATTTTAGGAAACCTGCTATTTTTAGAAAGTTACTTATTATTACACAACAAGTATAATAATACAAGATGTACAAGTAATACTTAATCAGAATATACATAATACATGATAAACACAGCATAACGTTAAAATGAGTAAAATAAGACATGAACATATAGAACAAGTTAAGACATGATAAAACCAATTACGTACTCAGTAATCAGAATACTTATACACGTATACAATTTATGTAGCATTAGTGAGATTGAAGTAGGACTCTCTTCCGTTCGTCTTCTTCGTTCACTGAACATAAGGTATGGATTTCCCGTCCCTTCAGTATGGACATACTTTCCTTATTAGGATTCCTCGTCTACAGCCAATTGTTTTCCCAGTATTTGTTTTATATGTTTGATTACTTATGTTAGAATAAGAGCCTAAGCCATATACATGCATGACCAGTGTCACCTAGTTATGGAAGTACCATAACCATAACACTGGAGGTACCAGTGATATGACTTCCCCACGGCGAAGTGATTGCTCGTGGCGTCCCTTTTAAGTTTTGGCCATGATATTATGTTATCATGTGGGGCGTATGGGTGCATCCTAGTTACATGTTTAGTAGTATTATCAGAGTGAATGCGATGTGTGTCTTGCATCCTTCACTAGGAGCTGATCCCTCCTACCCAGACTATTTAATTAGAGACAACCCCTCTAATTTGCATGACGAGGTCTCCCCTCCAAGTATTCATGCACGGTGGAACCTCATGACCTATATGGGCTATTTGGCTAATAAAAACAGATTTTCATAGAAACATAAGTCTTTTCAAACTATAAAACCAGTTTTATGAACATGAATCCAGATTACTTAGAACTTATGATATTCCGCTGCTATTAGTCTTATATGCTTACGTTATTCCATGTCATACTTGTATATCCATGCACTGAGCGTTATGCTCAGTCGTTTTCCTTTCATGTTCCCAAACGGCAGGTACTCAAGGGCGCTCGTAGACTTTAAGTGTACGTGCATATGGATTGCAAGCTTTCTAGCCTTTTCTACTTTATGCATTTCGTCATAAATTTTGCTACTTATTTCTATGGACATTGTTTAGTCCTTTTCCTTTACAGTACTATGTTTGTGTGTGATGAGCTTATACTTTGGGGTACCGATGTTTGTTTCCGGTATTTCCTTTTATGGTCATGTAATGTTTTAAGAATATTTCCTTGTATGCTTTGAAGACATGCCATAATCATGCGTGACATTCCATTTACCAAAATGGGGTGTTACAATTATGGTATCAGAGACATGGCTTCGTCCTGTAGGCTCTCAAAACATGACTTGTGATTAGTGGATAGTCACTATGGTCTTCCTAGAACTGACAGTCGGTTTTCATGCATTCATTGTTTTCATGCATTCATGTTATATGTCATTGTCGCAGGTTTATGACTAAGTAATGGTTGGTACAGGACTGGCCCTATTTAGTCGCATGTGCTTTTATCGAAACTTTCAACTTTGGGACCGACCCATAGGCGTCCCCTCGCCATGTCTTTTGTTTTGGGTGAACTGACCATAGGCGTTCACTCTCGCGCATATAAAAGTTTTCATAAACTGCATCATGCATTCATGCACTGTTTTTCCTGCATAATTTTTTTTTCATGATTTATTGGCATAAATTTTTTTCATGTATATATTTTATGTTTTAATCAGTTTAATCATGTATTTTGTTTTATATTGTCAGATGGTGAACACACGCAATATTCAAGAGATGGTTGCAGCTGCCAATGCAGATTTGCAAGACATCCTTTACCAAAATGATAACTATCCTCCCCCACCTCAAATTTTTCCCATGGCGATGAGGGGTAGACTGACGAGGGAGTACTACAGGATTAGGCAAAGAGATGAGGAAAACAACAACGAGTTTATGCAACGCTTTCTTTGTTTGGCTGGCGAGTTAGGCCCATCAGCGGGAAATGTTGAAGAGCGAGCACACCATTTCGTTGGGCGCTTCGCCCATCCATCATTAATAACTCGGTGTATGATACCTTCAACACGGTGGCACAAGTTGTCGATGCAGCACGTAAGCTAGAAATGCTGCAAGAAAGAGAGGAGTTCGGGGAAGCAGAGAGACCCGAGAAGAGGCAGAAGACTGGGGACCGGTCTCATCCGGCTACTCAGCAACAACCTACTCAGCCCAAGGGTAACGATCAGACTCAAGACCGTTCAGCTACAAATAGGCGTGGTGGTAATGATAATTACCGTAACAAAGCTGGAAACTCCAACAGCAGCAGGTCCTTACACTTACTCATTTCCTTATGATATATGTGATAATTCATAATTCTGACACATTAGCAATCTTCTACCAGGAATCATGGTAACGGGAGGGAGCATAATCAAAGAGGTTCATAGCCTAACCGTCCAGCTATCACTGGTATTACATCCTACGATTTTCTGCATTGTCCTTTTTGTACCTATAATCATGTCTCATGTGTACTTTCCAAACAGGCTCCCAGCCAGCAAGGGCACCTGCTGGAAGGTATACTCACCCTCTCTGCACTACCTGCAACCGTAGGCACCCAGGGCCATGTCGCCCCGACAGCGACGCATGATACAAGTGTGACCTTACTGGTCATCGCATGAAGGACTGCCGCAAGGGTGAGATGGAGGGCACATATGGACATGCTGATTCCAAGCCGCCTCCTACTAGTGGATTAATAAGTGTGAAAACACTTATTCTTTTACCACTTATTTCCAATAATAACAAGACCAAAACGTGTATTTTATGTCGTAAAAGTCGGAATTATGCGTGGTTTGTTTTTTTTATTGTGTTTTAGGACCAAAATATGAAAAAAAGAAGAAAACACGAGCTTTCACGGGCTTTTATCGAAGAAAACGGGAAAAGACGAAGCCAAAAGATCAAGAGTGCAAAAGGAACGGAAGTCCAAGACCTATTCTGAAGATTTATCGAAGAAAAAGTCTAAAGACGGAAGTTTAATGAAGTCGAAGAACTCAAGTCTAAATTAAGGAAGAAAATTAACAAGACAAGTTCAAATCCCGAGACGACGTCGAGAAGAGAAAAGAATTAAATCGAGTCGAGAAGACGTGAAGAAAGAAAAAGGATGCAACACATGCACTCCTTCCATTTTCCCTATAAATTCCCTCCTAATACACATTAGGAGGGTGGTTAGCTTTTAGTTTAAGTTTTCATTTTTTACTTTTCTTTCTAGTTTTAGAGAGAGAAAGTTCCAAACTTTCTCTCACTAAGTTTCATCTTTTCTTTTAATCTTTCAAGATTAAACATTTGTGTATTGCTTATTTCATTAATCAAGTTCTAGTTAAGCTTTTAATCCTTAATCTCATTCTACCTTTCTTTGATTTTTAGATTGATTTTGGTGCGAATCACATTAAATCCGTGTTGATCTTAATGGTTTTGTGCTTAAAAAGTTAATCTTTTTGTTCCTACATAAGCTTTCATTTGATTAAGCTTTAAGATTATTGTGCTTATTGGCTTATTTACATGATTAGCTTATTTACTTTTTAAAAGTTTTCTTAAAAAGTTCATATTTTTATGATTTGATTTAAAGGTTTGCTTATTTTGTGTTTAGATAAGTTGTTGATTGTGCTTATTTAGTATATATCACTTTTGATTCGTGGTAGTTTTGGGTATTAGCTTATTCATCATAGCTTATTACCTAGCTTATTTCGGATCCCATATAAATCGGAAAGGGTCTAAACCCGTTTCCGATCGCAGCTTATTCCGACCAAACATCATCCCCCTTATTCCGATTGGCAAATCGGAAAAGGGTTTTAAGGGTATTCCGATTGCAGCGATTATTCCGATCAAGTTGATAGGATTAGGTAATAAGTACTCCGACGGTGGCCTTGTGGATCATTCCGATCTGGACCTTTTTTGGGCTCATTCCGATTAGAGTTGTTTATCACATATTCCGATTGAGGCCCATTTTCAACATTCCGATTGCTTAGTTTTATGTTATTCCGATTGGGAATTTTTGGTTATTCCGATTGCAGTCATTATTCCGACGAGGGTATTAAGGATATTCCGATTTGGTCAATTTCCAACATTCCGATTGGATCCATTCTCCCAACATTCCGATCAGACTCACTTTTAGCATATTCCGATAGTTTTAGTCTCTTGTTTTTACAAAGTTTCTAAGTGCTAGTTTTATTTAGTGTTTAAGAATTTGTCTAAAATTGCCTTTAAGTTTTCATGCATTTATTTTTAACTCGTCAATTTAATTTAATCTTTAAAGTTCTTACTTTACTCAACGACATTTAAATTACTTGTTATTAGTTTAAAATAGATAATCAATCAAACCATTTTCATTTCCACCAAGAACAATTGAGTCGCACTTTGAACCAATAGTCAATTCGAAAGGATTCGGACGATAAGATTTTATACTTGGGGTAAAAGCCATGTATTTAAATGGCGCCGCTGCCGGCTCTTTTCGTTAAGATTAAAGGTTTTTAGTAAGAGACGCATTGGATTTTGGGATCCGTTCATCTTTGAACGTTATTTTCCTTGCTTTAAAAATTTCAAAAATCCTAAAAAATATAAAATCTTCAAAAATACAAAAAAAAATTAATTAAAAAACCATAAAAACCAAAAATATTTCTTTTCTATTTTTAATCTTTTTGTAGGTGTGCATGCGTACTCGTGCTCGTAAGAAGAGAGTAGCTCAAGCCGAAGTCATTACTCAACCAATTGTCACCATGGACAATCAACCAATGATCGAGCTTTTGCAATCGCACGTAGAAGGCAACACCGATGCAATTGTTATCCCTGAGATTGGAGCCAACAACTTTGAACTCAAATCTGGCTTTATACAAATGGTCTCTGCTCAACCCTTCTTGGGCCGCTCACTTGATGATCCTCATGACCACATTAAAAGGTTTCTTCAGCTTACCAATACGGTTAAGTACAAGGGGGTATCACAAGAAGTGATTCGCTTGCAACTTTTTCCTTTCTCCTTAGAGGGACAAGCCCGTAATTGGCTTGATAAGGAACCACCACAAAGTATTCTTACGTGGACGGATTTAGAGACCAAATTTATCAACTACTTTTTCCCACCCTCACGTACTACCGCTTTGCGGAATGAAATTATTACCTTTGAACAAAAGTACGGGGAGTCTTTTAGTGAATCTTGGGACCGTTTTAAGGAACTTTTAAGAAAGTGTCCACAACATGGTCTAACAAAAGTACATCAAATCAATACTTTTTACAATGGTTTAAGCATGAATGACCAAGATTCACTAAACAGTGCTTCGGGGGGTAATATTTTGGTTAAGTCTTCTAATGCTGCTTGGGATATTATTGAGAACAAATCTAGAGTTCAAACCAAGAGTGTTAGAACTAATGTAGCAAGTGCTAGTACTAGTGATGCTTACAAAAGAATTGATAAGCTTACTTCGCTTGTGGAATCGCTTGTTTTACAAAATGCCAACAATGCCAAACAATTCAATGCCCAAGCTAATGTTTTGAGCCATTCTTGTGATATATGCGGGGGATCTCACTCATACACCGATTGTCCTTCGACTCACGACAATCCGGAAAATGTGTATGCTGCCAACGGTACCTATGCTACAGGAGGCTATCAAGCACGTCCTCAAGGTGACCGCAACTTGCTCAGCTATCGCTCAAACAACTTTCTTTCACCTCCAGGTTTTCCCCCACAAAACCCAAACAACCTCAATCGCAACAATCAAAACCAACCACGTGCTCCAACTCCAAATCAATATCAAAACCAAAGAAACCCATATCCACTTCAAAGAAACAACCAAGTTTACCAGCAACCTGCTTATCAATCACCCGCCTACCATGCTCCTCCTCTCAACCAACAAACAGCCTTACACCAAGATGTTGAAACCTACATGAGGACTAATGATGTAATCGTGCAAAACGTTCAGAGGGAAATGGACAACATGAAAGCAGATATGGTTAAGCAAGGAAACGATCTTCGAGCTGATATGTGAAACACTTTGGCAAGTCAAACGATTGACTTGAGGAATATGATGGCTAGTTTCTTCCCTAGTAATCAAACCTCTGGATCGGGTTCTCTTCCGAGTAACACCGTTGCTAATCCAAGAGGGGAGATGAAAGCAATCACCACTCGCAGTGGAAAAGGTTTAAAGGAACCCGAGCTTCCTACACCTACACCGGTGATTGTGACAAAGGAAAACGAGTCTCCTTCTCCGAATCCTCCATCTTCTATTCCTCCAACTTCTACATATCCTATTCCACCACCTTCTACTTCTACCCCTCCTCCACCCAAGGATGTGAGTGAGAAATCTATCCCAAAGCCTTCATCTCAACCCAATATACCTTATCCTTCGAGGTTGAGGAAAGAGAAATTAAAGAACAAGGATGATATCCAGGTTTTGAACTTCCTTAAAATGTTCAAACAACTGAATTTCAATATCTCCTTTGCTGAGGCTCTCGCTCACATGCCCAAATATGCTAAAATATTTAAAGATCTTCTCAGTGATAAGGAGAAACTTCTCGATATTGCTCAGACCCAACTTAATGAGAACTGCTCCGCAGTGCTCTTAAGGAAATTGCCCACCAAAACTTGGTGACCCGAGTCGTTTCTTGATTCCTTGCAACTTCCGGGAGTAGAGAATTGCATGGCCCTAGCCGATCTAGGTGCCAGTATTAACTTAATGCCATTAAGTGTTTGGAAGCAATTATCTCTCCCCGAGCTAGTCCTCACACGAATGACTTTGGAATTAGCTAACCGTACGGTTGCTTATCCAGTGGGGATAGCCGAAGACGTCTTCGTTGGTGTCGACAAATTCACCTTCCCGACGGATTTTGTTGTCGTTGACTACGAGATGGATCCTCGTGTTCCATTAATCGTTGGACGTCCATTCCTGAGGACCGGTCGCACTCTCATTGATGTAGCCGTTGGCGAATTAATCCTGAGAGTTGGTGACGGTAAAATCGTCTTCAACATGGGTAAACTTTCTAAGCAGCCTTCGGAAAACAAAAGTGTTAATTTCATTGATGTTCTTGATGAGGCTTGTGAAGAACATTTCAAAGACGCTTGTAAAAGTGTTTCTTCTTCTCTACCCAATGTTGAGACCGTTGCCTCAATTGCTCTGTCATTGACTCCTTTTGGAGAAAGTGACTTGGATGATTTTGAAGCTAGCTTGGGTCCTCTCGATCTTAAATATGATGGTTCTCCCACCGATTGGGATGAAGACATTCGTACCATTGAGAAACTTCTCAATGAGGACCAAACTTCTCTTCCAACGCCTAAGGATATCTCTACCGATGATCCGAAGTTGACTACGCCGTCCATCGAAAATCCTCCGGATTTAGAGCTTAAGGATCTTTCGTCTCATCTCGAGTACGTTTTCCTTGAAGACAACAAGACGTTACCGGTCATCATCGCAAAGGACCTGAAAGATGAAGAAAAATCCCGACTTATCGCCGTGCAGAAGAATCACAAGAAAGCGATTGCTTGGAAGATCTCTGATATTCGTGGAATTGATCCTCACTTCTACACACACAAAATTCTCATGGAGGACGACTTCAAACCCACTATTCAAAGCCAAAGAAGGGTGAATCCTAAGATCCATGACGTAATCAAAAAAGAGGTTATCAAACTTCTTGATGCGGGAATGATCTATCCTATCTCGGATTCACCATGGGTTAGTCCCGTCCATTGTGTGCCGAAGAAGGGCGGAATCACCGTTGTTCCCAATGAAAACAACGAGTTGATTCCTACTCGTCTCGTTACAGGGTGGTGAGTTTGTATAGACTACCGCAAACTCAATGATGCTACGAGAAAGGATCATTTTCCCCTTCCTTTCATGGACCAAATGCTTGAACGTCTAGCAGGTAATGATTATTACTGCTTCTTAGACGGTTTCTCCGGGTATTTCCAAATTCCCATCGATCCCAAAGACCAAGAGAAAACTACATTCACTTGTCCCTACGGAACATTTGCTTACAAACGCATGCCTTTCGGTTTATGCAATGCTCCTGGGACATTCCAAAGGTGTATGATGGCTATCTTCCATGACATGGTTGAAGAAACTATGGAAGTCTTCATGGATGATTTCTCGGTTTATGGCGATTCTTTCTCCGCTTGCCTTGCCAATTTAGAACGTATGCTTAAACGGTGTGAAGACACTCGCCTTGTTCTAAATTGGGAAAAATACCATTTCATGGTAAAAGAGGGCATCGTGCTAGGACACAAAATCTCCAAAGCCGGTCTTGAAGTGGACCGTGCTAAATTCGATGTTATTGCTAAGTTGCCTCCACCTTCAACCGTGAAGGGTGTGAGAAGTTTCCTCGGTCATGCGGGCTTCTATCGTCGATTCATCCAAGATTTTTCTAAAATCGCTCGCCCGATGACCCACCTCTTGGAAAAAGATACTCCTTTCATCTTTTCCGAAGAATGTCTTGAATCCTTCAATCTTCTTAAGGATAAGCTAACTAAGGCACCGGTCTTGGTTACCCCTAATTGGGAGCTACCTTTTGAGTTGATGTGTGATGCTAGCGACTTTGCTATTGGAGCGGTTTTGGGCCAAAGAGTGAACAAACACTTCCAACCAATCCACTATGCTAGCAATACAATGACAGGGGCTCAATTGCATTATACGACAACCGAAAAAGAGCTTTTAACTGTTGTCTATGCTTTTGAAAAATTTCGTCCCTATCTTGTCCTTTCTACCACCATCGTGTATACCGATCATTCCGCGTTGAAGTACTTGATGACTAAGCAAGATTCTAAACCAAGACTTCTTCGTTGGGTTTTGCTCCTTCAAGAATTCAACATTGAAATTCGTGACAAAAAGGGAGCTGAAAACCTAGCCGCGGATCATCTCAGTAGACTTGAGGATCCTTATCAAGGGGATCATCCGAACAAAGAGATCAATGACTCTTTTCCTGTTGAGGCCTTAATGTCTATCAATTCTAATCTCGATGACACCCCGTGGTTTCCAGACATTGCAAACTACTTAGTGGGTGGGATTCTCAAGGAAGGGCTCACGTCCCAACAAAAGAAAAAGTTCTTTAAGGATATTGAACATTATTTCTGGGACGACCCTTACCTTTTCAAACAATGTGCGGATCTAATTATTCGTCGATGTGTTGATGGGCCGGCAGCGGTACAAATCCTTGATGCTTGCCATAAAGGACCCACCGGTGGTCACTTTGGTCCCAACTACACCAGGAAGAAAGTATTCGACTCTGGATTCTATTGGCCTACCATCTATCGTGACGCTTACGATATGGTTAAACATTGTGATGCTTGCCAAAGACAAGGCAAGATCACACATAAAGATGAGATGCCTCAAACTTTCATACAAGAATGTGAAATCTTTGATGTATGGGGCATCGACTTTATGGGGCCATTTCCATCATCTAAAGGGAACAAATACATCCTCGTAGCCGTTGACTACGTTTCTAAATAATAATTGTAGGGGGAGCCCCGTATGTGTTTGTTGTCTTGTTTCTTATCTTGTGCAGGCATTCAAGCTTCAAAGAGCATCTTGATGACTTTTGACGAACCGTGATACCGTGTTCCCATCTTCCCGGTTCTATCCTAAACTCTTGTGATTCAATATTTCATATTTTATATGTTCACATTGAATTCACTTTAGTTGTCCTTTCCTTAGCAAGATTTAAACAAAGTGCACAATGTCATAAGTGTAGGGGAGTTCACTCCCACATGCTTAAACATTGAGGACAGTGTTTATATCAAGTGTAGGGGGGACTTCTATCGAAGTAAGTGGTCTTTTCCATGAATTTGCCCTCATTTTTTAACCGGAAAATTTGATTTTTCGACATTTTTCAAAATTTTTAATCTATTTTGGCCTAGTTGTATAGTTGTATTCTCCTTTGTTATGTTTATTTTCTTTCCTTGCTAGAATAAATTTTCAATAAAGTGGTTTTAAATTTTTCTTAGTCGTGAACATTTTGACTCAACCCGAGTTTACTTATCTAAGTTTACTCTAGCTAGTATCCTTAACGTGTTAAGTCATATTTTGCTAGGCTTTTATATAGGGAGCTATAAAACGCGAAAGTCTTAACTCTCACGGGTTAAGAACACTTTTTGCAAGTTCCTATAATTGATCCCAGAGAGTCGTTTATCAAGGGAACTTTAAAATGCGATTTCTAAACCTGAAAAAGTCTAAGAATTTGCAAGATCCTATAGATGACTCGAAAACCTAAAACTTTGATTTAATAGGCTAAGCATCCACGAGTCTCATTCCTTGAGATTTTAAACTGTAGAGGACGAGAGATGATAGAGTCAATTATAAGTTTGGTATTCTTTCGTGAATTTATGTGAGTTAATTATAAGCCTATTCTCCCTTCGCTTGTTAATAAATTATCTGCAATAAATAAGGTTGTACGATTTAAGAGGTTACTTAGCTTCTAGCCCAAGATCGTTTAAAAGTTGCTCGGTATGGATTAGAGTTCATAGCCAAGGCATAACTTATTGAAGCGGGATGCGAAGATTGGTGAGTCCGAAAAGGCCCTAACAAGGCATGAAGGCTACATTTTGTTGCTAAAGATCCAAAAGTGATGTGAAGAATCATTTATCAAAAATCAATATGAAGGATCGAGACACACGACGAAAAGCAAACACTCCCCAAAAGATCATGGAGAAGTCTATCCAAAAAGACCCTAACAAGGTATGAGGATAAATAGATCCAAGTCCTAAAAGGAGGCGGACCGTTGTATATCAAAGTCCAAAATAAAGATTGGAGAAAAATGAAGAAGTCGTGGTCCATTTATGAAGAATCTCTCAAAACTTCAAGTGAAGAAATCCCTATTATGAAGAGAAGGCCATTATTTCATGAACGTCTCTCAAAGATTTGAAGTATGAAGTCGCTGCCAAATATCGGTCCGAGAAAGGTCTCAAATCTTGAAGCGAGTTATGCCAAGATATGAACTTTATGAGGTCCCGAGAAGCAGTTTTAAAAAATTTTGTCCTTTAGCTAACTATTGATTAAATCGTTCACTTTATTTTCGGCCTAAATAACTATCGAAATAAGTCAAACAATGCATCCTCGTGATCATTCAAGACAAAAATAAAATATAAGAGATACACCTAGGAATAAGGGAGTCTAAGTAACTATTTGGCCCACATGAGTTCGTGTTAGTTTGCTAACTTATAATAACAATGATCTCATTTTTAAGCTTGGTATGGGGAACGTGAAACTTGAGGATGATAAACGTTCATGGCAGCCAAAACCCATTGTATGTTTTTAATTTCTTTACTTGCTTCTATCATTTTATTTTCTTAGATGATTAGTATTTAATAAAGGACAAGGTGGATTATTTATGATGGAAGATGTAAACCGTGCTTTAAAATTAATGCATTGCATGAGGGCATTGCAATGGTCAAGTGTAGGGGATTTAATAAGTGTGAAAACACTTATCCTTTTACCACTTATTTCCAATAATAACAAGACCAAAACGTGTATTTTATGTCGTAGAAGTCGGAATTATGCGTGGTTTGTATTTTTATTGTGTTTTAGGACCAAAATATGAAAAAAGAAGAAAACACAGACTTTCACGGGCTTTTATCGAAGAAAACGGGAAAAGACGAAGCCAAAATATCAAGAGTGCAAAAGGAACGGAAGTCCAAGACCTATTCTGAAGATTTATCGAAGAAAAAGTCTAAAGACGGAAGTTTAATGAAGTCGAAGAACTCAAGTCTAAATTAAGGAAGAAAATTAACAAGACAAGTTCAAATCCCGAGACGACGTCGAGAAGAGAAAAGAATTAAATCGAGTCGAGAAGACGTGAAGAAAGAAAAAGGATGCAACACATGCACTCCTTCCATTTTCCCTATAAATACCCTCCTAATACACATTAGGAGGGTGGTTAGCTTTTAGTTTAAGTTTTCATTTTTTACTTTTCTTTCTAGTTTTAGAGAGAGAAAGTTCCAAACTTTCTCTCACTAAGTTTCATCTTTTCTTTTAATCTTTCAAGATTAAACGTTTGTGTATTGCTTATTTCATTAATCAAGTTCTAGTTAAGCTTTTAATCCTTAATCTCATTCTACCTTTCTTTGATTTTTAGATTGATTTTGGTGCGAATCACATTAAATTCGTGTTGATCTTAATGGTTTTGTGCTTAAAAAGTTAATCTTTTTGTTCCTACATAAGCTTTCATTTGATTAAGCTTTAAGATTCTTGTGCTTATTGGCTTATTTACATGATTAGCTTATTTACTTTTTAAAAGTTTTCTTAAAAAGTTCATATTTTTATGATTTGATTTAAAGGTTTGCTTATTTTGTGTTTAGATAAGTTGTTGATTGTGCTTATTTAGTATATATCACTTTTGATTCGTGGTAGTTTTGGGTATTAGCTTATTCATCATAGCTTATTACCTAGCTTATTTCGGATCCCATATAAATCGGAAAGGGTCTAAACCCCTTTTCGGTCGCAGCTTATTCCGACCAAGCATCATCCCCCTTATTCCGATTGGCAAATCGGAAAAGGGTTTTAAGGGTATTCCGATTGCAGCTATTATTCCGATCAAGTTGATCGGATTAGGTAATAAGTATTCCGACGGTGGTCTTGTGGATCATTCCGATCTAGACCTTTTTTGGGCTCATTCCAATTAGAGTTGTTTATCACATATTCCGATTGAGGCCCATTTTCAACATTCCGATTGCTTAGTTTTATGTTATTCCGATTGGGAATTTTTGGTTATTCCGATTGCAGTCATTATTCCGACGAGGGTATTAAGGATATTCCGATTTGGTCAATTTCCAACATTCCGATTGGATCCATTCTCCCAACATTCCGATCAGACTCACTTTTAGCATATTCCGATAGTTTTAGTCTCTTGTTTTTACAAAGTTTCTAAGTGTTAGTTTTATTTAGTGTTTAAGAATTTGTCTAAAATTGCCTTTAAGTTTTCATGCATTTATTTTTAACTCGTCAATTTAATTTAATCTTTAAAGTTCTTACTTTACTCAACGACATTTAAATTACTTGTTATTAGTTTAAAATAGATAATCAACCAAACAATTTTCATTTCCACCAAGAACAATTGAGTCGCACTTTGAACCAATAGTCAATTCGAAAGGATTCGGACGATAAGATTTTATACTTGGGGTAAAAGCCATGTATTTAAAGTGGATGCATTTACACGACTTCTTGCGACCAGGCCAACAAGTCTACAGGTACCATCACTAGAATCTTGTATATGTATGGTCAAGCTGCATGTGTTTTATTCGACACGGGTGCTACGCATTCGGTCATTTCTACAGCTTATGCTAAGAATGTTAGGATATCCCCTATTCCTCTAGAAAATGTTTTAAACATTTCCACGCCTTTAAAAGACTCTGTACACATAACCCATGTGTACAAGAGCCTTCCCCTAGAATTTGACGACAAGATTCGTCCTGTTGACGCACTTCTACTGGATATGTGCGATTTTGACATGATATTGGGCATGGAATGGCTATCCAAACATCACGGCACCATAGACTACCATACATATCGGGTCATCTTCGGTGATGTTAATGCACCAAAGTACATTCACAATGGGTTCGTACCCGGAAGGTCTGTACAAATCATATCGACCTTACAAGCACGTGCACTACTGTCACATGGTTGTGAGGGCTATCTTGCGACTGTTCATGATTTGGAGGTTGAATCTCCGTTGATCTAGAATCAGCCGATCGTGTTGGAATTCCCAGACGTATTTCCAGAAGAACTTCCAGGCATACCACTTGCTCGTGAAGTGGAATTTAATATTGAGCTCATCCCAAGAGCTGAGCCAATATCCAAGGCTCCTTATCTCATGGCTCCCATCGAGCTGAAGGAGTGGGAACAAGTGTAGGAACTGTTAGAGCGTGGTTTCATTCGACCTAGTGCTTCTCCATGGGGCGCACCTGTTCTGTTCATAAAAAAGAAGGACGGCAGCATGCGTCTATGCATAGATTATCGCGAGCTTAACAAGATCACCATCAGGAATAGGTATCCGCTGCCACGCATTGATGATTTGTTTGACCAACTCCAAGGGGCCAAACATTTCTCCAAGATTGATCTAAGGTCGGGCTACCATCAGTTACGGGTTAAGGAGCAGGACATCGCCAAGACTGCTTTCCGTACACGCTATGGGCACTATGAGTTCGTAGTCATGCCTTTTGGCCTTACCAATGCTCCAGCTGTTTTCATGGATCTGATGAACCGTATCTTCCATGAGTTCCTGGACAAGTTCGTCATTGTCTTCATTGACGACATCCTGATTTTCTCTAAGTCTAACGAGGAACACGAAGACCATCTTCATACAGTATTACAGATCCTTCGCCAGAAGCAGATGTATGCTAAATTCTCCAAGTGTGAGTTCTGGTTAGACAAGGCGGCGTTCTTAGGCCACATTGTATCAGCAGAAGGAATCACCATGGATCCAGTGAAGGTTGCGGCTATTACCAAGTGTCCAAGACCGACATCAGCGACTGAAGTTCGCAGTTTCCTAGGCTTAGCTGGTTACTACCGTAGGTGCATAGAGAACTTTTCCTGCTTAGCACTGCCATTGACCAAACTGATGCGGAAAGGGGAGAAATTCGTCTGGACTGAAGAAAGAGAGAAGAGCTTTGCAGACCTAAAGCAGAAGTTAGTATCTGCACCGATTCTTACTCTCCCATCTGGTATAGGTGGATTTCAAATCTACAGTGATGCTTCAGGGAAGGAACTTGGATGTGTTCTCATGCAACATGGGAAGGTGATAGCGTACGCTTCACGGTAGCTTAAGCCTTATGAGAAAAATTACCCTACGCATGACTTGGGACTTGCAGCAGTCGTGTTTGCATTGAAGATATGGAGGCACTACTTGTATGGAGAATCATGTGACATCTTCACAGACCACAAGAGCCTGAAGTACATCTTCACTCAACGTGAACTGAATATGAGACAGAGGAGATGGTTAGAGCTGTTGAAGGATTATGACATTAATCTGCAATATCATCCCGACAAGGCGAATGTAGAAGCAGATGCACTTAGTAGAAAGTCCGGTATGATAAATGACATTAAAATTGAGGAGGAAATTATAAGAGACTTAGAGCGACTAGACATCAAGATCATGGTACGTGGACAGCATGGTTACTGCGCTAATATTAGAGTGGAACCTGAGTTACTCTCTAGGATCAAGGAAGCTTAGAAGGATGATGGTGAAATTTGGGCGATTATTCAGAACTTAGAACAGCAGACGGAGTTTCGGTTGGATGACGATTGTATCTTATGGCAGGGCACCAGACTTTGTGTTCCTGATGATCCTACTCTTAGGGAAGCGTTATTAGCTGAAGCTCATAGCTCCCCATTCTCCATTCATCCTGGTTCGACCAAGATGTATCACGACATCAATCAATACTTTTGGTGGAGTGGTATGAAACAGGATGTTGCGACTTACGTCTCCAAATGTCTTACCTTCCAGCAGGTTAAGATCGAGCATCAGCGTTCTAGTGGTTTACTACAACCTTTAGACATTCCATAGTGGAAGTGGGACAAGAACACCATGGATTTTGTTACCGGTATCCCACAGACAAAGAGGAGGCACGATGCGATTTGGTTATCATTGATCGACTTACTAAGTCAGCTCATTTCTTACTGATCCGCAAGGATGATCCAGTCAGTAAACTCTCCGACACTTACAAGAAGGAGATCATGAGACTTCATGGTGCTCCATCCAGTATCATCTCGGACAGAGATCCTCGTTTCACTTCGCGATTTTGGAAGAGTCTGCAGAAAGCTTGGGGTACAAAACTTAAGCATAGCACGGATTTTCATCCTCAAACGGACGGGCAATCAGAGCGAACAATTCAGACATTAGAAGACATGTTGAGGTCTTGTGCGTTGGAATGGACAGGAGATTGGGACGATTACATCTGTTTGGTAGAGTTTGCATACAACAACAGTTGGCACGCCAGCATTAAGTGTGCACCATTCGAGATGTTGTATGACAGAAAATACCGCGCCCTAATCTGCTGGGATCAGGTTGGTGAGCGAACACTTGAAGGACCAGAAATGATAGAGTTGACCAACGAGAAGGTCGCTGTAGCTAAGCAGAAATTGCAAGAGGCACGTTCACGTTAGAAGATTTATGCTGACAAGCATCGTAGGGACTTACATTTTAATGTAGGAGATCACGTCTTCCTAAAGGTATCGCCGGCACGTGGTGTTAGACATTTCAGAATCAAAGGGAAGCTCAGTCCTCGATTGATCGGACCGTTTGATGTCATTGAGCGAGTCGGTGAAGTATCTTATCGTTTAGTGTTACCTCCGCAGCTTTCTCACGTTCATGACGTTTCCATGTGTCCTTACTCAGAGGGTAAAAGTATCATCCCCTTCACATGGTTCAGTATCCATTGGAACAGATTCGTGAAGATCTTACCTTCATAAAGGAACCCGGACGAGTTCTTGACAGGCAAGAACGAGTCATGAGGAAGAAGACGATTCCATTCGTCAAAATCCTATGGATGGACCATACCGAGCGGGAAGCCACTTGGGAAATAGAGGAGTCTATCTGGGCTTCTGACCCTCATTTCATATTTTGAATTCGGGTATGTTCCTCTTTCAGTTTATTTTATCTATAATTCGGGGACGAATTATTCTTTTTAGGGGGGAAGAGTTGTAAAACCCGCATGCTTTTACCATGAATAGTACCCTTAGTAAACATACGTACATATTAAAACTTTCCTTTTATAGCATGAACACGTGTCACGATGAGTAATTACGGAAGTTATGTGCGTATTATAATTACGACAAGTATTAAGTACATGTAAATACACGATAATTATTATCAATAATAATTATAATCACGAACATGAAATCATAAACGTAAGAATCACGAACATGTAAGTATGTATTTACGTATATTATTAATACAATAAATATCATTACGTACAAGTATATAAAATAACACGAATAATTAAACGTAACACGTAAACGCGAACACACGAACACGTAATAAATACACACAAGAAAAGGCTTCGGGTTCCCTTGGTGGGCCCTACATACCGTGGCACAAGGAGAAGAGAGGGGCCGGGCCCATTTGATTTTACTAAATAACAAATAAGGGAAACATTATTTTTCACTTTACATAATTTTATAGAAAAATCAAAAACCCTAATCTCTTTGTCTCTCTCTTTGGCCGGCGGCATCACAACACCACAAGGGGTGTTTGTTTGATCTTGATTAAATAAATCATAGGAGTGTGTTCTTTTAATCATTATCCATTCATTACACGTGTTTGGTAATCCTTAAACCCTTTTGTTTTTTTCTTTTATTTAATTATTGAAACATGAACCTGTAATTAAATAAAAACATGGATAAAACATGGTCATGGGATCAAGGGGTAAAATTAAGGGTGTTTTCGGGTTGGTTGTTTCGGCCGACACACAAACCGAGAGCCCCATGGCTCTCGGCGTGTTTTTGTCACGACCACCAACCGAGATCCATGTCTCAGTGGTGTGGGTGTTCGGTCGACAGTAGGGACAAGGCACCACGACTTGCGTTGTGGGTGTCCTTGTGGTTTATGGGTCTCGACGGCAGCAACAACCACCACCGGCACACAGCCGGTGGCAGTTGTGGGCCAAGCAGGGGGAACCGCAGGCAGCGCAACAGGGGGCCACCGGCACACAGCCTGTGGGAACCCCTTGTGGTCAGTGGCTAGCCGAGAGCAGGGGAAACAAAGACCACCGGCTTAATCCGGGTGGCAGCATAACGAAAACAGGGGCAACCGACTCACCCGGTTTGCCACTGTTTTTAGGGGTGTTTGGTTCGGACCGGTTCAAGGGTTTTCACAGGTCTGGTTCACGACATGTTTAATTAGATAACACACGGGTTCGGTTCATGATTATTTTTACAAGTCTAATTAATTTTACAAGTATATTATTTTTACAAGATAATTAAATTAATTAATACATGACTTATAATTAATTTAATTAAACATGAAACTTAGGTTATTATTATTATTAAATAATACATGTTTTAACCTAAGTATTTATTTATTTATTTTATACTATAGTATTAATTAATTATTAAACATGAAATATAATTAATTAATAATCATGTCTTAGGTTATATTAATATAGTATTAATACATGTTTTAACCTAAGTATTTTTATACACTTTAATTTAATTAAATCATGCTTATATTTAATTAAATCGTATAACCTATAGTTTATTTAATTAACAGAATATTATTAATAAACTATACTATAACTACATGACTCATGATATTAATTTAGCTTAATTCTAAATATGGAAACTTTCTAATTCAGAAACCTTACTATTTTTGGAAACTTTCTATTTTTAGAAACTAATCTATTTTAAGCAGTAAATCTATTTTTGGAAACTTTCTATTTTTGGAAACTTTCTATTTTAGGAAACCTGCTATTTTTAGAAAGTTACTTATTATTACACAACAAGTATAATAATAGAAGAAACACAAGTAATACTTAATCAGAATATACATAATACATGATAAACACAGCATAACGTTAAAATGAGTAAAATAAGACATGAACATATAAAACAAGTTAAGACATGATAAAACCAGTTACGTACTCAGTAATCAGAATACTTATACACGTATACTATTTATGTAGCATTAGTGAGATAGAAGTAGGACTCTCTTCCGTTCGTATTCTTCGTTCACTAGACATAAAGTACGGATTTCCCGTCCCTTCAGTATGGACATATTTTCCTTATTAGGATTCCCCGTCTGCACCCAACTGTTTTCCCAGTATTTGTTTTATATGTTTCATTACTTATGTTAGAATAAGAGCCTAAGCCATATACATGCATGACCAGTGTCACCTAGTTATGGAGGTACCATAACCATAACGCTGGAGGCACCAGTGTTATGACTTCCCCACGGCGAAGTGATTGCTCGTGGCATCCCTTTTCAGTTTTGGCCGTTATATTATATTATCATGTGGGGCGTATGGGTGCATCCTAGTTACATGTTTAGCAGTATTATCAAAGTGAATGCGATGTGTGCCTTGCATCCTTCACTAGGAGCTGATCCCTCATACCCAGACTATTTAATTAGAGGCAACCCCTCTAATTTGCATGACGAGGTCTCCCCTCCAAGTATTCATACACGGTGGAACCTCATGACCTATATAGGCTATTTGGCTAATGAAAACAGATTTTCATAGAAACATAAGTCTTTTCAAACTATAAAACTAGGTTTATGAACATGAATCCAGATTACTTAGAACTTATGATATTCCGCTGCTATTAGTCTTATATGCTTACGTTATTCCATGTCATACTTGTATATCCATGCACTGAGCGTTATGCTTAGTCGTTTTCGTTTCATGTTCCCAAACGACAGGTACTCAAGGGCGCTCGTAGACTTTAAGCGTACGTGCATATGGATTGGAAGCTTTCTAGTCATCTCTATTTTATGCATTTCGTCATACATTTTGCTACGTATTTCTATGGACATTGTTTAGTCCTTTTCCTTTACAGTACTTATGTTTGTGTGTGATGAGCTTATACTTTGGGGTACCGATGTTTGTTTATGGTATTTCCTTTTATGGTCATGTAATCTTTTAAGACATTTTCCTTGTATGCTTTGATGACACGCCATAAACACGCATGACATTCCATTTACCAAAATGGGGTGTTACACCCTCATTATAGGAAGACCTTTCTTAAGGACCGGTCACACTCTTATTGATGTGGCGGAAGGGGAACTCATTATGAGGGTAGAGGATGAAAAAGTTGTGTTTAAGATGGGAAAATAAACTAAGAAATCTCAAGGGTGTGAAACCGTTAACATTGTGGATGTTCTTGATGAAGTATGTGATGAACACTTTCATGAGGCTTGTAAGAGTAGTAATGAGGACATTCCACATGTTGAGACTATAGCTTCCATTGCCCCATCCTTTACTCCTTTGGAGCAAGTGATTTTCTTTTACAAGAATTTGAGGCAAGTTTAGGAGATGTGGAGTTACCATATGACGATTCTCCCACCGATTTTGAAGAATATATTCTTACCATTGAGAAACTTCTCAATGAAGAAAATACTTCTCCACATGCTCCTAAGGAGGTTACCAATGATGATCCATCATTAGTGAAACCTTCTATTGAGAGTCCACCTACCTTAGAGCTTAAGGATCTTCCATCACACCTTGAGTATGCCTTCTTAGAGGGAGAGGATAAATTAGTCGTTATCATTGCTAAAGACTTGAAAGATGATGAAAAGAAAAAGCTTATAGAAGTTCATAAGAAGCAAAAAAAGGATATAGCTTAGAAAATATCCGACATAAGGGGGATTGATCCTAACTTTTGTACACACAAAATCCTTATGGAGGATGATTACAAACCCGCTACTCAAAACCAAAGAAGGGTTAACCCAAAAATACATGAAGTCATCAAAAAGTAAGTTATCAAAATCCTCGATACGGGTATGATTTACCCAATTTCCAACTCACCATGGGTTAGCCCGGTGCATTTCGTACCTAAAAAGGGTGGAATCACCGTTGTTCCAAATGAAAATAATGAGTTGATTCCTACAAGGCTTGTCATGGGTTGAAGAGTTTGTATTGATTATCGAAAGCTTTATGATGCCACTAGGAAAGACGATTTCCCATTACCTTTCATGGACCAAATGCTAGAACGTTTAGCGGGAAATGAATACTATTGCCTTCTTGATGGATTCTCAGGTTATTTCCAAATACTCATTGATCCAAAAGATCAAGAAAAGACCACATTCACTTGTCCTTATGGCACATTTGCTTACAAGAGAATGCCTTTTGGCTTGTGCAATGCTCCTGGGACCTTTCAAAGGTGTATGATGGCAATCTTTCATGATATGATAGAGCACACAATGGAAGTGTTTATGGATGATTTCTTGGTGTTTGGAGATTCATTCACTTCTTGTCTCTCCCATTTAGAACGTATTATTAAGATGTGTGAAGAAACATGATATGAGTAAAATCTCATATCAATAATATCACAAATCACCCTAAAACACAAAGCAAATACCTAGTTTTTATTCATAAACGTAGTATTATGGGTATGTTTTGTTGTTTGTGCTTGTGTAGGTAAAAAGATACAATTTTGGAGCAAACAAGTGAAATCAAGCGTTATTGAGGAAGAAAAGACAAAAGGAGGATGAAAAGTGACAAGCCTTGCAAAGACAAAGGACCTTTCTTGACAACTTTCAAAAATGAGGGATTAAAGTTGCAATTATGAGAAAGTCAAGAACAAAGTCAAAAATGGTCAACTCTCAAGTCAAATGGTCAAAGGATGATTATTAAACAAGTTTGAAGTTAGAAGGACTAAAAATGACAAAGAAATGAAACTTGGAGCTCAAATCATATTCTGCCTAAACTATGAGGACTAAACATGACAAATTTATAGCAAGTTTGGGATTAATCCATGTGTTACTTGTATCAACCAATGAGAGGCTTGGAATACATGAACTCGGATTGCCAAATATATGCCAAGTCACCCCACTAACAGCCGCCACAATTAATAACTAAATCCTAACAGTGAAATCCCACTCACCTATTTTAACCAATCAAAAATCAAGAAGAGGATAATGATCCGTGCCTTTCTCTCTCATCCAATTACATCACAACCACCTGGCACATTCAAATTAAACGAGCCCAGCAACGATTTGAAGCTAGAGTGCATTTCAGAGTTTGATATAAACATGAAAATTGCTCTAAATCAAGAGAGGATCACAACCCAGTCACTCAATTAAGCTGAAATTAACTACATCAAAAAGCCCCAAATTGGATCTTCAATGGCTATCATCAATCAAACTACCAAGGCCACGTGGAAGCTCACTATTGGCTGGAACACATCACTTACCTTCAACAAACTTCATCTCAGGTTCTATAAATACCTCATTAGTGTTTTATTTCTTGTATGTACTTAGTGTGTGTAAATTTTCACACACTTCTTAAATTTCCCTCATTTCAGTTAGCTAGTTTGTTAGATACTACTCTCAAGTGATTGACAACCACTTGAGAGTTAGTTAGTTAGCTATAACAGAATTGTAACAACTTTACACCATTAATAAACTTCAAAGTTTAGTTCACTCAAACTCTACTTCTCATTTCTTCATAATCCTTCATTCCTGTTACTGTTGAGATTCTATTGATCATACTTGATCAATGGAATGTATTTGATGCTGTTTGGAAGACTGTAGTTGGTTCAGACGTGTTTTTAGTTCAATTCCATAGCCAATGTAGCAGTTGCAGCAGGGGTGTAGATTTGTAGCTGTTGATGATGAGATGATGGTTAATGGTTATTGATTAATAATGTTCTTGTAGATCATAGTAAGCTCAGCGCTTACTACTCCATCAAAGGTGGCATCAAAGCTAAAAGGAACATTTCTAGTTTAAAATTCCACTTAACTGTTCTTGCCATGATATATTCCTAGACATAAATCTTAACTGCTGAATTGTGATTGTTTTAGAGTTAATCTTGTGTGGTAGTTATATTCTGATAGATAGCTTTTAGTTTCTCAGCTTTTGATTCAGTCTAACTAGCTTAATTGGTCTTTATCAGCTTACATTTTAACATTCAGTCATTTTGAGTTTCACAGTGTTAAGTTGGAGTTTCTTTACTGATAAAAAGTTCATTTGTGGTAACAAACTAGTTTGGATAAGTGTCAAGTATTGTCATAAACTCTTGATCAAAAAGTCTTCACAAGTTTTCATATCAGCTGTTAAACCAGTGTTTGGATCATAGTGTCTTTTGTGATTTAGTTGTTAAAACTTTTTGTTTTGAGTTAACATGCATACAAAAGGAGTTTACTAGTCTTTTGGTGAAGTTTAGTGGTCAAAGTTTTGGTCAAAAAGGCAAATAGCATTTAAAAAGTTTGGGTAAGTTTTTGTAAAAGTTCATCAGTAAAATACAAGCACTTTTTGATTCAATGCCATTTCTTTGTTTGTTGATGGTTTTAGCTGAAACTTGTTCTCAATTGTAGCTTAACATACAAGCTTTCTAGACTACTAAGGAAATAATACATTATTGAGTTTTGAGTTGGATATCAGCTTATTAATAAGCACTTGAGCAATTGACAGTTTATGTGACAAATAGCAAACTGCTTTTCCATTTCAGCAAAAATCCACTTCATAAAAGTTCCAATTTTCTTTCACATTTCTCTTTGCAAACATGTCTTGAGTAGGTTTTGAAAATTTTAGCTTTTTGAAAAATATGGTCAAAATAAGTTGTTTTGGCTTATTTCAGATTTCAGCTTATTTTCTTAATCATTTTCCAATCTAATTGACATTCCAAGCTTTGCGTCACTTGTTTAATCATTTTCAACAAGAAAATCTTAATGTGGGTGTCTTGAAAAGTTTTGAGCTTATTTTGAGCTTATTGAGATAAGCTAACTTTTGTTTTACTTGCTTTTAACCAATTTCCTTGGACAAGTCTAGCTCATTTTCGTTTTTAAGCATTTTGGAAAAAATTAGAACAAATTTAGTGGAGTAATAAGCTCATTCGAGCTTATTCGAGTCTTGTTACCCGTTTTTGTGAAAAGTTCTTTTTAATTGCACATTTGTCCTCAGTCTTTCATAGAAGTGCTAAACTGATTTGTTAATTAAAATTTTCTAGGGTTTGCACTATTAAGTCCCTAGATTTCAGTTTGTTACACTTTTGGTTAGGCAGTTTTGGAATTTGTTAATTGGTTAACCTAGTTTGTTACATTTTTCATTTCTAGTCCCTATACTTTCTGAATTTACACATTTAGTCCCTATAATTTCATTTTCTTTACATTTTTGAGCATTTTTACATTATGTGCATTAGATACTTGTACTATGTGCTATTGTTGTGGTATTTGCAATTTTTTTTTACGGTTATATAGGTTTAATATTTTCCACTTTTTACGTGTTTGATTGAAATAGACATAGATACCAAATAACTTCGAAACACCAAAAACAACTATTGACTTGAAATTGGTTGGACTTTCAATTTGTCTTGAGCTTGGAAAAACGAACTTTAATAAATACTAATATTAAATGGCGTCGCTGTTGGTTCATGACATTATGAGAGACTATTGATTGACGATTTTGATTGGATTTTGGGATCTGTTCACCTCGTGAGCGTTCCTTTTACGTATCATAAATCTAAAAGATAAAAAAAATCAAAAAGATAAAACAATAAAAATAAAAAAACCACAAAATCAATTCTTTTCCTCAAGAATTGAACCAAAAAAATAAAAAAAATCCAAAAAGTAATCTTTTTCCTAAAAGATTACACCCAAAAATATATTGTATATATCGGTTTTCATCTTTTTATAGTATTTTCTTAAGAAATTCAATAAATAAACAAATATTTTTGATATATTATTATATGTAGATACATATACGTAGATACGAACACTTAATACACATACTTCCATAAGTATTACTTTTGCAATACACAGTATTCGGGAGCGTTCCGGTCCTTGACACGTGTATCGATCAAATTTAATTAAGGCAAAAATAGATAAATACTTCCAATAGGCAAGAATTCGAAGAATACAAACTACCAAAGTGAATAGATAGGCGACGTGCTATAAAATGCCGTCTAAGGGTTAAGCGGTACTTAAGTGCTTCGCGCCACCTAACCCGCCATTCACTAGTGAGTATTCTAAGAAGGACAGCTTGATTGGGGGTTTTGCCACCCAAGTATTACTTACATATACTATATTTTCTTGTGGATATTAATTATTGAACCTCGGAAATGATAATCCCTTCTTTTCCAAAGTCGAACGAGAGCTCATCTCTTACTCCTTGATTTGAGTTGCATGCTCACCCGAGGGCGTGCACAAATACCTTTTGGTGTACAACCCCTTCCTCCCAAAAGGAAGAACAAGAGAAAGAGTAAGAAAAACACCGTCCATCAAGCCGATCCCGAGCATCGTGCTTAGAACAACACACAAGAAGCCATGGCCGCCGTTGATAATAGACTATTGATGGAGATCCTCCAATCAAATGTGGAGGGATATGCCGATGCCATTGTTATACCTGAGATACCCGGAAACACCTTTGAGCTTAAGACACCTGTGATTACTTTGGTTTCTTCTACACCCTTTTTCGGGAGACCCAATTATGATCCACATGATCATATCAAGAAGTTTCTATCCATTTGCAATACAATTAAGTACTATGGGGTCCCTCATGATGCCATTAAGTTGATCTTAGTGCCCTTCTCCCTAGAGGGAAATGCTAAGTATTGGCTAGATAGACAAACACCTAAGAGCATTACCACTTGGGATGACTTTACCAAGAAGTTTTTGAATATGTTCTTTCCTCCATCTAAAACCACGACTTTGAGAAACCTAATTATATGATTTCAACAAAAACATAATCAAACCTTTAGTGATGCTTGGGAAGAGTTCAAGGAGTTATTGAGAAAATGCCCCAATCATGGATTCAATAAACTTCACCAAATTGACATCTTTTACAATGGATTAAGACCACATCATCAAGATTCCCTCAACTCCTCCGCGGGTGGGAACATTCTTGCCAAATCCACACAAGAGGCATGAGACATTATTGAGGCTAAATCCATGGGGCAAACAAATAACCAAATTGATGAGAGGTTCCATGTAGTACAAGAGCATGCTCATACATCCATTGATAATATACTCCTCAAGAGTCACATTGAGATACTTCAAGTAATGGAAAAGAATCAAAAGACGAATCAAGAGATAATCCAAGCCCTTATGAAAATTTCTTTGAACAACTCTTCCAATGATGTGAATGTTATTACTATAAGTTGTGAGATATGTGGAGGACCTAATTCTTACCCACAATGTGACAAGGTTCAAAATTACCAAGGTGAATGTTATGCTTATCAAGATGAACATAGAGAGCACTTCAAACCTAACATCAACCCCAACAATCTCTCTTACAAATCAAATAACTACCTTGCTCCACCCGGCTTTCCACCCTAACCACCCACCCAAAATCAAACCAATCCTCCACAATTGCTTCAAAGTAATCAACGGCCTAGGCTAAACTACCAAAGAAACAACTATAGAGCACCCAACAACTTTCAACATCAAGGAAATAACTTTCATGCAAACAATCAAGGATTTAACCAACCACCTCCACCTTTTCATCATCAAGGACATAATCAAGGTCACAATCAAGGATATGGCCAAAATGATACCTTTGAGCTACTTCAAAAGATGAACCAAGAAACCAAAAGAAGTATTCGTGAAAGTGAAAAGAGAACACAAGATCAAATAAGATCTATGAATGAGGAGACTAATAAGAGGATTATGATGATTCTTAATCAAAGGCCACAAGGCGCTCTACCTTCAAACACACAAACAAATCCAAGGGCTAATGTAAATGCAATCACAACAAGGAGTGTAAAGACAATTATTGATCCTACAATGTCTCCTACACATCGTTTGGTTAAGCCTACTATGGTTCTACCTTGTGATAAGCCTTCAACATCAAACTCAACACCTTCAAGCTCTACAACTTCAACACCTGCACCTCCTCATCCTACACCTACTACTCCTTTACCTTCCACACCTACCAATGAAGAAACTAACAAAGACAACCCTTCAACAACAACTACTCAACCTACACCAAAACCAAGCCTTCCATATCCATCAAGATTGAGAAAGGAGAAACTTAAAAATAAGGATGATATTCAAGTGTCAAATTTTTTGAGAATGTTCAAACAATTGAACATAAACATATCCTTTGAGGAAGCTCTTGCATATATGCCAAAATTTGCTAAAATGTTCAAAGATCTCCTCTCAAACAAGGAAAAGTAGGTGGATTTGCCTAACACATCACTTAATGAGAATTGCTCCCTCGTGTTGCTCAAAACCTTACCTACAAAACTTGTAGATCCGGGGTGATTTTTGATCCCTTGTAATTTTCCCGGGGTGGAAAATTGCATCGCACTAGGGGATCTTGGGGCAAGCATTAATCTCATGCCTTTATCGGTTTGGCAAAAACTCTCTCTTCCCGAGCTCACTCCTACTAGAATGACCCTTGAGTTAGCAAACCGTACCATAGCTTATCCGGTAGGCATAGCGGAGGATGTGTTTGTAGGGGTTGATAAATTTACATTTGCCGCGGATTTTGTAGTGGTTGATTATGATATGGACCCGAGAGTTCCTCTTATTGTTGGTAGACCATTCTTGAGGACGGGTCGTACTCTTATAGATGTAGCGGAAGGAGAACTAATTATGAGAGTTAAGGATGAGAAAGTGGTGTTTAAGCTAGGGAAAGTTACTAAGAAGTCTCAAAGTTGTGAAACAATTAACATAGTGGATGTTCTTAATGAGGTGTGTGATGAACATTTTCATGAAGCTTGTAAGAATGATAGTGAGAACATGCCTCATGTAGAGACCGTTGCCTCAATTGCTCCCTCCTTAACACCATTTGGAGAGAGTTATTTCCTCTTAGAGGAATTTGAGTCCAACTTCCTTGGTAATGATGACTCTCCCATTAATTGAGAAGAAGACATTCTAACTATCCAAAAGTTGCTCGATGAGGATCACATTCCTTCACCTACTCTATAAGAAGTTATCATTGATGATCCATCCATAGTGAAACCTTCCATTGAGATTCCACCTTCCCTGGAGCTTAAGGATCTTCCATCACACCTTGAATATGCCTTCTTAGAGGGAAAGGACCAATTACCAATGATCATAGCAAAAGACTTGAAAGTTGATGAGAAGGAAAAACTCGTAGAGGTGCTTAAGAAACATAAGAAAGCTATAGCATGGAAAATATCCGACATAAGGGGAATTGATCCAAATTTTTGTACACACAAAATCTTTATGGAGGATGACTACAAACCCGCCATTAAAAGACAAAGAAGGGTTAACCCAAAAATACATGAGGTCATCAAAAAGGAAGTTATCAAACTCCTTGATGCGGGTATGATTTATCCCATTTCCGACTCTCTATGGGTTAGCCCGGTGCATTGTGTTCCTAAGAAGGGTGGAATCACCATTGTGCCTAATGAGAACAATGAGCTTATTCCCACTAGACTTATCACGGGTTGGAGAGTTTGTATTGATTATAGGAAGCTCAATGATGCTACTAGGAAAGATCATTTCCCATTACCTTTCATGGACCAAATGTTTGAACGCTTGGCGGGAAATGAGTACTATTGCTTTCTAGATGGATTCTCGGGTTATTTCCAAATACCCATTGATCCAAAGGATCAAGAAAAGACCACATTCACTTGTCCCTATGGTACATTTGCTTATAGGAGAATGCCTTTTGTCTTGTGAAATGCACCGGGGACATTTCAAAGGTGTATATCTTTCATGACATGATTGAGCACACTATGGAAGTCTTCATGGATGATTTCTCAGTTTTTGGAGATTCATTCGCTTCTTGTCTCTCCCATTTAGAACGTATGCTTAAGAGGTGTGAAGAAATACGTCTTTTTCTTAATTGGGAGAAGTGCCATTTCATGGTCAAAGAGGGGATAGTTTTGGGACATAAGATATCCAATAAGGGTTTAGAAGTGGATCGAGATAAAATTGATGTTATTGCCAAACTTCCTCCACCTACCACGGTGAAAGGAGTTAGGAGTTTTTTGGGTCATGCGGGTTTCTATAGATGTTTTATACAAGACTTTTCTAAGATTGTAAGACCCATCACCCACCTCTTGGAAAAAGAGGCTCCTTTCATATTCACATAAGAGTGTTTAGACTCTTTTGATATCCTTAAGGAAAAGTTGACTAAGGCTCCCGTTTTGGTTTCTCCAAATTGGGATTTGCCTTTTGAGCTCATGTGTGATGCTAATGATTATTCCGTAGGGGCCGTGTTAGGACAAAGAGTTAATAAGCATTTTCAACCTATACACTATGCGAGTAAGACATTGACGGGTGCTCAACTTCATTATACCACCACGGAAAAAGAGTTGCTTGCTATTATTTATGCCTTTGAGAAATTTAGACCGTATCTTGTGCTTTCGAAGACCATAGTGTATACGGATCATTCCGCTCTCAAGTATCTCATGACAAAGCAAGATGCTAAGCCTAGGCTTTTGAGATGGGTTTTATTGCTACAAGAGTTTTTCATAGAGATCCGTGATAAGAAAGGAGCCGAGAATTTAGTGGCAGATCACTTGAGTAGACTTGAGCATCCTTTTCAAGGTGAAATACCTCATAAGGAAATTAATGAATACTTTCCATTAGAGGAGCTCATGTCTATCTCTTCACAAGAGGATGCCATCTCATGGTTTGCGGATATTGCAAACTATCTTGTGGGGGATGTGCTTATAGATGGTCTCACTTCCCAACAAAAGAAAAAGTTTCTTAAGGAAGCAAAATAGTACTTTTGGGATGACCCTTACCTCTTTAGACAATGTGCGGACCAAATCATAAGACGGTGTGTAGATGGGCCCGAGGCATTTAAGATCTTAGAAGCTTGTCATAAAGGACCTACGGGAGGTCATTTTGGGCCCAACTACACCGCCTAGAATGTCTTTGATTCGGGTTTCTATTGGCTTTCCATACACAAAGATACCCAAGAGATGGTGAAAATTTGTGATGTATGTCAAAGACAAGGAAAGATTAATCAACGAGATGAGATGCCACAAAATTTTATACAAGAGTGTGCGATTTTTGATGTATGGGGTATAGACTTCATGGGACCTTTTCCATCATCAAAGGGCAATAAGTACATACTCGTAGTCGTGGACTATGTTTCAAAGTGGGTTGAGGTTAAGCCTTGCCTACTAATGATGCTAGAATTGTAGTGAAGTTCTTGAAGCAATTATTTGCTAGATTTGGTGTACCTCAGGCTATCATAAGTGATCGTGGGACTCATTTTTGTAATGATCAATTTACAAGATTCATGAAGAAGTATGGTGTTAACCATAGACTTTCTACCGCGTATCACCCTCAAACCAATGGGCAAACCAAGGTCACAAATCGTGGTTTAAAGAGGAATTTAGAGAGAATGGTGCGAGAGCATGCCACCTCCCATTCGAGTTAGAGCGTAAGGCTTCATGGGCTCTCAAATGGGCTAACTTTGATTTAAACCAAGCCGAGTCACATAGAAAAGACCAACTCAATGAGATGGATGAATTGAGAGCCAATGCCTATGAAAACTCGTTGCTTTACAAGGAAAAGACTAACAAATTGCATGATGCTAAGATCAAGAATCGTGAGTTCAAAGTTGGAGAGCCGGTTCTCCTCTTTAACTCAAGGTTGAAACTCTTTGCATGCAAGCTTAAGTCAAGATGGTCCGGTCCATTAACCATTGCTCAAGTATTTCCATATGGGACTATTGAGTTGTCACAACCAAATGGCCCAAATTTCAAAGTGAATTTTCACCGTGTTAAGCATTACTTTGGGGAGGACATTTCCGTGGAAATGGTCCAAGAGATCCTCATTTTTCCCATGAATTAATTTATTGTGGGAAGAGTCGAGCTAGAGACTCCATAAATCAAGCTTGAATAACTAGGCTTAGAGTTTTTAGACTAGAGTGTGGTAGGATAGAAATAAGGGTATAGAGTTGAGGATACGTGTAGGGGGATTCCTTTCTTTTGTCTTCATGTTGTTTGTAGGGTTGCTCTCTCTCATCGCATGCATTGGAGCTTATGGAGGAGGCCCTTGTATCGGGTTCACTTTGTTACTATTGTGATTTTTCATAACAACATTGTGCTTAAAATGAATTCACTATAATAGACCTTTCCTTAGCTTGGGTTAAGGAAAGTTCTCAATGTCATAAGTGTAGGGGAGTTTACTCCAATACTCTTAAACATTGAGGACAATGTTTATCTTAAGTGTAGGGGGGCTTCTATCGAAGTGACCTTACCTAGAACTTTGCTATTGATTTCATGATAATTTGGATAATTTTTCAAATTTTTGATCTACTTTGTCCACAAAAATATGCATTCATAATTTTTGCATTAATCATTTTTCATTTGCATAACACATTTGCATTGTATATATTTCTTCTTTTATTTTTCATCAAGAATATATATCAAGAAAAAATATAATAAAGTACATGGTTTAACAAATTTAGAATTCTTTAACATATTAGGCCCACCATGGATACTTTGACTCAACCCGAGTTTGGTTATCTAAGCATTCTCTAACTAGTAGCCTTAACCATGTAGAATTTTATTGGTTTATTAGGCTAAGCATCCACTAGTCTCATTATTTAAGATTTTAAACTGTGGAGAGCAAAAGATGATAGAGTTTGAAATAAGTGTAAAGGCTAGATAAACCTCATATTCATTAATTGTGGCTTTTATATCCCCTTTCATAACCTTTACTTTATTATCAACGCATGTATATATGTTAATAAATAATCAAGAACGGTTATAATCGGTTTGTAATCTTTATGCATTTTTGACTAATCATTCGTTGTTGGTATAAGTACGATTCTAAGTTAGAAAGTTTTATGTGTACTAGACTTATGCCATGCTTAATACTTAGCGGGTGTTTTTCCTTTTATTCTTTTCAACTTTCTTTATGAGGAATGAAGAAAAATAAGAGCGGCTTATGAAAAAATGAGTGGCTAGAAAAAAAAAGAAAAAAAGAAAAAGTAATTATACAAGACTCCCAAGAGGGGCAGTGAAGTGTTAATTATAGTAGCTATTGAATTCCAATATTACTCTCACAAGGTTTGCGGGGATTTGATAGTTTCTCAAATCCAATATTACCTTGACGGGTTGCGGGATTGAAGATCCAAGGTCTCAAAAAGGCGGAGGATGTAAATTATTATGTGAGTTTTATTTTCCTTTTCTTAGCGAGTGTATAGCTACTTATTAATGCATGACATAAGGATCTTACACTTAGGGCGAATGACTTATTACTCTTGAGTCGGACTTATATTAATTGTGGGCGGTTTTTCGAGTAATGTATGAGATGGTTACTTAGGATTAAAACCGTGCTTCCTTATTTTGAGATTTTACATTTCTTATATTTCACGATTTAAATAATGAGAAATTTGCTCTCAATCAATTGCTCAAATAATAACCGCTCTTAGAGGCATACTAAGTGGGGTTATAAGAGTAACACAATTAATATATATGAATAAGTTGACGCACTTTCACTTGTGGAAAACAATGATCTCGTTTTTAAGCTTGGTATGGGGAAAGTGAAACTTGAGGATGATAAGTGTTCATGGTACCCAAAGCCCTAATTAAAGTCTTTGATTTCTTTATGAGTTATTTCCATCAAAACCATTTCAAATAAAAAGAATTGCTTTTCTTTGCATTGCATTGTATAAAATCAAAATCATGCAGAGTAGTGTAAAAACATTTCATTTTGGCCAAGGTGGATTAATTATGAGGAAAGTGTAAATTGCTGCTTTAAAATGTGGCATCGCATGAGGTCATGTCAATAATCAAGTGTAGGGGATTTGATATGAGTAAAATCTTATATCAATAATATCACAAATCACCCTAAAACACAAAGCAAAATACCTAATTTTTATTCATAAAAGCAGTATTATGGGTATGTTTGTTGTTTGTGCTTGTGTAGGTAAAAAGATACAATTATGGAGCAAACAAGTGAAATTAAGCCTTATTGATGAAGAAAAGACAAAAGGAGGATGAAAAGTGACAAGCCTTGCAAAGACAAAGGACCTTTCTTGACAACTTTCAAAGATGAGGGACTAAAGTTGCAATTATAAGAAAGTCAAGAACAAAGTCAAAATTGGTCAACTCTCAAGTCAAATGGTCAAAGATTGATTATTGAACAAGTTTGAAGTCAAAAGGGCTAAAAATGACAAAGAAATGAAGCTTGGAGCTCAAATCATATTCTGCCAAAACCATGGGGACTAAACATGACAATTTATAGCAAGTTTGGGTTTAATCCATGTGTTACTTGTATCAACCAATGAGAGGCTTGGAATACATGAACTCGGATTGCCAAATATATGCCAAGTCACCCTACTAACAGTCGCCACAATTAATAACTAAATCCTAACAGTGAAATCCCACTCACCTATTTCAACCAATCAAAAATCAAGAAGAGGATAATGATCCGTGCCTTTATCCCTCATCCAATTACATCACACCACCTGGCACATTCAAATTTAAATGAGCCCAGGAACGATTTGAAGCTAGAGTGCATATCAGAGTTTGATATAAACATGAAAATTGCTCTAAATCAAGAGAGGATCACAACCCAATCACTCAATTAAGCTGAATTAACTAAATCAAAAAGCCCCAAATTGGATCTTCAACGGCTATCATCAATCAAACTACCAAGGCGACGTGGAAGCTCGCTATCGGCTGGAACACGTCACCTACCTTCAACAAACTTTATCCCAGCTTCTATAAATACCCCATTAGTGTTTCATTTCTTGTATGTACTTAGTGTGTGTAAATTTTCACACACTTCCTAAAATTCCCTCATTTTAGTTAGCTAGTTTGTTAGATACTACTCTCAAGTTATTGACAACCACTTGAGAGTTAGTTAGTTAGCTGTAACAGAATTGTAACAACTTTACACCATTAATAAGCTTCAAAGTTCAGTTCACTTAAAATCTACTTCTCATTTCTTCATAATCCTTCATTCCTGTTACTGTTGAGATTCTATTGATCATACTTGATCAATGGAATGTATTTGATGCCGTTTGGAAGACTGTAGCTGGTTCAGACGTGTTTTCAGTTCAATTCCATAGCCAAAGTAGCAGTTGCAGCAGTGGTGTAGATTTGGAGCTGTTGATGATGAGATGATGGTTAATGGTTGTTGATTAATGGTGTTCTTGTAGATCATAGTAAGCTCAGCGCTTACTACTCCATCAAAGGTGGCATCAAAGCTAAAAGGAACACTTTCTAGTTTAAAATTCCACTTAACTGTTCTTGCCATGCTATATTCCTAGAAATAAGTCTTAACAGTTGAATTCTGATTGTTTTAGAGTTAATCTTGTGTGGTAGTTATATTATGATAGATAGCTTTTAGTTTCTCAGCTTTTGATTCAGTCTAACTAGCTTAATTGGTCTTTATTAGCTTACATTTTTAACATTCAGTCATTTTGAGTTTCATAGTGTTAAGTTGGAGTTTCTTTGCTGATAAGAAGTTCATTTGTGGTAACAAACTAGTTTGGATAAGTGTCACGTATTGTCATAAACTCTTGATCAAAAATTCTTCACAAGTTTTCATATCAGTTGTTAAACCAGTGTTTGGATCATAGTGTATTTTGTGATTTAGTTGTTAAAACTTGTTGTTTTGAGTTAACATACATTCAAAAGGAGTTTAGTAGTCTTTTGGTGAAGTCTAGTGGTCAAAGTTTTGGTCAAAAAGGCAAATAGCATTTAAAAAGTTTGGGTCAGTTTTTGTAAAAGTTCATCAGTAAAAAACAAGCACTTATTGATTCAATGCCATTTCTTTGTTTGTTGATGGTTTTAGCTGAAACCTGTTCTCAATTGTAGCTTAACATACAAGCTTTCTAGACTACTAAGGAAACAATACAGTATTGAGTTTTTAGTTGGATATCAGTTTATTAATAAGCACTTGAGCAATTGAAAGTTTTGTGACAAATAGCAAACTGTTTTTCCATTTCAGCAAATCCACTTCATAAAAGTTCTAATTTTCTTTCACATTTCTCTTTGCAAACATGTCTTGAGTAGGTTTTGAAAATTTCAGCTTTTTGAAAAATCTGGTCAAACTTGGTCAAAATAACTTGTTTTAGCTTATTTCAAATTTCAGCTTATTTTCTTAATCATTTTCTAATCTAATTGACATTACAAGCTTTGTGTCACTTGTTTAATCATTTTTAACAAGAAAATCTTAATGTGTATGTCTAGAAAGTTTTGAGCTTATTTTGAGCTTATTGAGATAAGCTAACTTTTGTTTTACTTGCTTTTAACCAATTTCCTTGGACAAGTCTAGCTCATTTTCGTTTTTAAGTATTTTGGAAAATATTAGAACAAATTTAGTGGAGTAATAAGCTCATTCGAGCTTATTCGAGTCTTGTTACCCGTTTTTGTGAAAAGTTCTTTTTAATTGCATATTTGTCCTCAGTCTTTCATAATTTGTTAATTCAACTTTAGGGTTTGCACTATTAAGTCCCTAGATTTCAGTTTGTTACACTTTTGGTTAGGCAGTTTTGAAATTTGTTAGTTGGTTAACCTAGTTTGTTACATTTTTCATTTCTAGTCCCTATACTTTCTGAAATTACACATTTAGTCCCTATAATTTCATTTCCTTTACATTTTTGAGCATTTTTACATTGTGTGCATTAGATACTTGTACTCTGTGCTATTGTTGTGGTATTTGCAATTTGTTTTACGGTTATATAGGTTTAATATTTTCCACTTTTTACGTGTTTAATTGAAATAGACATAGATACCAAATAACTTCGAAACACCAAAAACAATTATTGACTTGAAATTTGTTAGACTTTCACTTTTCTTGAGCTTGGAAAAACGAACTTGAACAAATACTAACATTAAAACTCGTCTTGTTCTAAATTGGGAGAAGTGACATTTCATAGTTAAAGAAAGGATAGTTTTGGGGCATAAGATATCTAATAAAGTATTAGAAGTGGATCGGGATAAAGTCGATGTTATTGCTAAACTTCCCCCACCTACCACGGTGAAAGGATTTAGGAGCTTTTTGGGACATGCGGGTTTCTATAGACGTTTTATCCAAGATTTTTCTAAGATGGATAGACCCATGACCCATCTCTTAGAAAAAGAGGCTCCTTTCATATTCACATAATAGTGTTTAGAGTCTTTTGAGATCCTTAAAAAAATTGACTAAGGCTCCAGTTTTGGTTTCACAAAATTGGGTCTGCCTTTTGAGCTCATGTGTGATGCTAGTGATTATGCCGTGGGGGTCGTTTTGGGACAAAGGATTAATAAACACTTTCAACCTATACACTATGCTAGTAAGACAATGACGGGTGCTCAATTGCATTATACTACCACGGAAAAAGAATTGTTAGCCATTGTGTATGCTTTTGAGAAATTTTGCCCCTATCTTGTGCTTTCGAAGACCATAGTGTATACGGACCATTCCGCTCTCAAATACCTTATGACAAAGCAAGATGCTAAGCTTATATTGTTAAGATGGGTTTTGTTGCTCCAAGAGTTTTCTATAGAGATTCGTGATAAGAAAGGAGCCGAGAATTTAGCGGCGGATCATTTGAGTAGACTTGAGCATCCTTTTCAAGGAGAATTACCTCATAAGAAAATAAATGAATCCTTTCCACTAGAGGAGCTCATGTCTATCTCTTCATAAGAGGATACCCCTCCTAGGTTTGCGGATATAGCAAACTATCTTATGGGGGATGTGCTAATTGAGGGTCTTACCTCCCAACTAAAGAATAAGTTTCTCAAGGAAGCTAAGTACTACTTTTGGGATGACCCTTACCTCTTTAGGCAATGTGCGGACCAAATCATAAGATGTTGTGTAGATGGGCCCGAAGCATTTAAGATTCTAGAGGCGTGCCATAAGGGAACCACGGGGGGCCATTTTGGGCCTAACTACACGGCTAAAAAAGTCTTTGATTCGGGTTACTATTGGCCTTCAATTTACAAAGATGCCCAAGAGATGGTGAAATATTGTGATGTTTGTCAAAGATAAGGAAAAATTAATCAAAGAGATGAGATGCCACGAAATTTCATACAAGAATGTGAGATATTTGATGTATGGGGCATAGATTTTATGGGACCTTTTCCATCTTCAAAGGGGAATAATACATACTCGTAGCGGTGGATTATGTTTCCAAGTGGGTTGAGGCTAAAGCCTTGCCTACTAATAATGCTCGAGTTGTAGTAAATTTCTTGAAGCAATTATTTGCTAGATTTGGTGTACCTCGTGCAATTATAAGTGTCGTAGGACTCATTTTTGTAATGATCAATTTACAAGAGTCATGAAGAAGTATGGTGTTAACCATAGACTTTCTACCGCGTATCATCCACAAACAAATGGGCAAACCAAGGTCACAAATCGTAGTTTAAGAGAATTTTGGAACGTACGGTGGGAGAGCATCAAGCTTCTTGGTCAGATAAGCTAGATGATGCATTGTGGGCTTTTCGAACCGCCTTTAAGACACCAATAGGTTGCACACCTTATAGACTTATATATGGAAAAGCATGCCACCTCCCATTCTAGTTAGAACACAAGGCTTCATGGGCTCTTAAATGGGATAACTTTGATCTTAATTAAGTCGGTTCACATAGGAAAGTCCAACTTAATGAGATGAATGAGCTTAGAACCGATGCTTATGAAAACTCATTACTTTACAAAGAAAAGACGAAGCAATTGCATAACGCTAAGATTAAGAATCGTGAGTTCAAAGTTAGAGAGTCGGTTTTACTCTATAACTCACGGTTGAAACTTTTTGTGGGCAAGCTTAAGTCACGATGGTCTGGTTCATTCACTATAGCTCAAGTGTTTCCATATGGGACCATTGAGTTGTCTCAACCAAATGGCCCAAATTTCAAAGTGAATGGTCATCGTGTCAAGCATTACTTTGGGGAGGACATTTCCGTTGAATTGTCCAAGAGACCCCTATTTTCCACATGAATTAATTCATTGTGAGAAGAGTCGAGCTAGAGACTCCTTAAATCAAGCTTGAATAACTAGGGTTAGATCATATAGACTAGAGTGTGGTAGGATAGGAATAAAAGGGTAATATAGTCTAGATGAAGTGTAGGGGTGCCTATATTTTGTCTTCTTGGTGTTTGTAGGGTTGCTCTCTCTCATTTCATGCATTGGAGCTTATGGATGAGGCCCTCGTATTGGGTTCACTATGATACTTTTGTGATTCAAAATTGACTCTTACTAATGTCTAACATGAATTCACTTTAGTAGATTTTTCCTTAGCTTGAGTTAAACAAAGTACGCAATGTTATAAGTGTAGGGGAGTTTACTCCAATACTCTTAAACATTGAGGACAATGTTTATCTTAAGTGTAGGGGGTCTTCTATCGAAGTGAGCTTACCTAGAACATTGCCTTGCCTTAATGATAATTGGGAAATTAATTTTCAAATATTTTTCAAGTTTCTGATCTACTTTGGGAAAAAAAATATGCATTCATAATTTTTGCATTAATCATTTTTCATTTGCATAACACATTTGCATTGTATAAATTTCATTTATTTTTCATCAAAAATATAATAAAGGATATGGTTTTTACAAATTTAGACTTCTTTGACATATTAGGCCCGCTATGAATCCTTTGACTCAACCTGAGTTTGCTTATCCAAGCATACTCTAGCTAGTATCCTTAACCATGTAGACCTTTATTGGTTTATTAGGCTAAGCATCCCACGAGTCTCATTATTTGAGATTTTAAATTATGGAGAACGAGAAATGATAGAGTTTGAAGTAAGTGTAAAGGGATAGATAAACCTCATATTAATTACTTGTGGCTTTTATATCCCCTTTCGTTACCTTTACTTTCTCGTCAACGCATGTATATATTGTCAATAAATAATCAAGAACGGTTTTAATTGGTTTGTAGTCTCTTATGCATTTTTGACTAATCATTCGTGGTTGGTATAAGTACGTCTTAAGATTCTAAGTTAGAATGTTTTATGTGTACTAGACTTATGTCATGCTTAATACTTAGCGGGTGTTTTTCCTTTTATTCTTTTCATTTTATTTGTGAGGTATAAAGAAAAATAAGAGAGGTTTATAAAAAAAATGAGTGGCTAGAAAAAAAGAAAAAAAAGAAAAAAAATAATTATACAAGACTCCCAAGAGGGGCAGTGAGGTGTTAATTATAGTAGCTATTAAATTCCACTATTACTCTAACAAGGGTCGCGGGGATTTAATAGTTGCTCTAATCCAATATTACCTTGACGGGTTGCGGGATTGAAGATCCAAGGTCTCTAAAAGGCGGCGGATATAAATTATTGCGTGAGTTTTATTTTTTTAGAGAGTGAGTAGCTACTTATTAATGCATGACATAAGGATCTTACACATAAGGCAAATGAATTATTATTTTGGGTCGGACTTATATCAATTGTGGGCGGTTTTTAAAGTAATGGTTAAGATGGTTACTTAGGATTAAAATCGTGCTTCCTTATTTTCAGATTTTGCATTTCTTATATTTCACGATTTAAATAATGACAAATTTGCCCAAAAGAAATTTGCTCAAATAATAACCGGTCTTAGAGGCACAATAAGTGGGGGTATAAAAGTAACACAATTAATTTTTATAAATAAGTCGATGCACTTTTACTTATGAATAACAATGATCTCGTTTTTAAGCTTGGTATGGGGAAAGTGAATCTTGAGGATGATAAGTATTCATGGTACTAAAGCCCTAATCAAAGTCATTGAGTTCTTTATGAGTTATGTCCATCAAATCATTTCAAGAAAAATCCAAAAATAAATAAATAGAATTGTTTTCCTTGCATTGTATTGTATAAATCAATACCATGCATCATGTAGTGTAGTCTAGTGTAAAATCATTTCATCTTGGCCAAGGTGGATTAATTATGAGAAAAATGTAATTTAGAGCTTTAAAACATGGCAATGCATGAGGCCATGACAATGATCAAGTGTAGGGGATTTGATATGAGTGAAATCTCATATCAATTATAACATATCAAACCCTAAAACACAAAGAAAAATACTAGATTTTATGTGTAAAAGCAGTATTATGGGGTATTCTTTCTTGTTTATGATTTTGTAGGTAAAAAGATACAATTTGGTGCAAACACAGATTCCAAGGCATTTATATATTTAAGAAAAGACAAAAGAAGGACTCAATGTGACAAGTCTTCAAAGTCAAAGGACATTTCTTGCCAAACTACCAAAGTTGAAGGACTTAAAGTGCAAATTCAACAAAGTCAAGATCAAAGTCAAAGAAAGTCCAAAGACCTCAAGTGAAAGTCAACTTCAGTCAAAGGGTCATTGATGTTCAAAACATAAGTAAAAGGGATGATATTGACAAGTTATGAAGTGCTTATACCTAAAACATAGAATCTGCCAACTTGAGGGACTTAAACTGTCAATTTGGAAAGTTAAATATGGCTTGATCCGAGTGATACTTAAACCAACCAATGAGAAGCCAAGGAAAGTAGGGTTCGTATTTCCACCTACACCTAAATAAATGAAGAGTGATAACCAATCATAAATCATTTTTTGGATAATGATCCGAGTGAACCTTCAACATCCAATATTAACAAGCCACGTGGACAAGTCTAACTCCAGATTGAAGAGAATGATAGAGGCCATTTCATGAAGATCTTTCAAAAGCAAAACTGATCGTAACCATAAGGCGAACTCAACCCAAGTGGTTAATTAACAAATCATTGAGGGAATCAAAATCCCCCAAATAGATGAAGAACGCATGATGAACTCAATTCCAGATTATGACAACTGGCATCTTCTTATTGGGCAAGACACGTCAGACTACTAAACGGCATCACATCTCAAGCCTATAAATCCCCTAGATAGTTCATTTCTTGTATAGTAGCTTAAGTGTGAAGTTCTCACACACTTAGCATAACTCAGATTTCTCTCTCACTTTTCTTAGTTAAAACTACTTAGGGTGATTGACAACCACCCTAATTTAGTTAGTTAGGCTTTGTAACAACTTTTCCTCCATTAATAACATATTCAAGTTCACAAAAAATCTCAATTCTTCTTACTATTCTGCATTTATCATTCATACCTCCATTGATAGTGATTCTGTTATTCTACCATGAATAACTTAATCATTTGGCTGTTTTGGAAGCTATTTGTTATGTTCAGAAGTATTGCAGTCAAGTTCCTCTACTAGTTCTAGCCAAAGTCCAAGTCAGCCATTGTAGCAGATCAGATATGATTGATGATGGAGATTGGTGATGATTTGTAGGTTGATAGTTGATTGATAGGTGTTGATTAGTGAAAAAGAGAGTTCAACACTCTCTTCTCCATCAAAGGAGGCCTAATTAGCTTTAAAGTTCTCATTCTCTTTACTTTTCCTCTCAATTGTTGACTGCCTGCTCAATTCTTAGCTTTAGTGTAGAATTGAAGATTTTGCCTACTATTTGCTTCTTATGAACTTGTTGATATGTTTTGGTAGTTGATAGTAATAATCTGTTAGCCTTGATATTATTACATAGCTTAAAATCTGTTTCTATCTTAACTAGTGTTTGGATCATTAGCCATAGTTTGAGTCAGCTAGTGATACTGGATATAAAGTGTTGTTTTACACTCACAAACTGGTATAAAGAGTTTTTGCAAAGTTTGTAAGTTAAACCTTTAGTCAAAAGGCAAATGGCATGAAAAAGCTTTTCGGTCAGTTACATTAGTCCAAAACAAGGCTACTTCAAACCTGCATAACTAATTCATTTCTTGGATTCAAACTTTGATTTTTGGTTCTATGAATAGCTTAACATCCTAGCTTTCAGATTCTATACGCCACATTATACAGTTCTCAGAATTGAAAGAGAAATAAGAACTTAAAATTCTATGTGATAAGTACATGTTTCTGTTAGAGCTTATTTTCATTTCTAGCTTATTCACTTCATAAAAGTCCTCATTTTCTTTCGCAAAACAGCTTAATAAATCATAAAAATAAGTTTTGACCAAGGTTAACTTTGGTCAATTTTTGGTCAACGCTGGTCAAAATAAGCACTTTGAGCTTATTGGCTTTTCTGGCTTATCCTGTTGGTGATTTTCATATTTTCAGATTTTCTGGGATAGGTGTCATTTATTTGGGCTCTTAATCAGTTTTTAAGAAAATTAGACCTTGTGCTTATTCCAATAAGCACAACTCTTAAAAGTGGCTTATTCAAAAAGTGCTTATTAGAGTTGTAAACCATTACAACTGATTTCTTTGAACCTGACTAGCTTAATTTGGATTTGCAATCTTTTGAAACAAGTTTCAGCTTATTTGGTCCAGTAAATCTCTTGTTATAGCTTAACAACTATTAAGCCTATTTTCTTATCAAAAACTTTGGTTAATTGCTTTTTGGTCCCTGGTTTTTAGGAAGTTGCTAAGTTTGTTGGTAATTGGTTAAAGTTTGTTAGGGTTTGTATTTAGGTCCCTGATCTTGTTAGTTTGTTTCATTTCATTTATCAAGTTTGTTAGAATTTGGTTATTAGCTTATCAATTTTACATTTTCAGTTCCTTAGCTTTACAAATTTACAATATCAGTCCTTACACTTTCATTTTCTTTACATTTTGGCCATTTTTACTTGTTGTGCATTACTTGATTTACTTTGAACTTTATAATTGGTATTTGCACTATGTTTTAGCATAGTACGGTTACGTAGACGATACTATTTGCACTTTTGATGGTTTTGTGATAATTAGACCTAGATTACCATAACTTTTACATCCAAATACCAAAAAGAATAAGTTGACTTGATTTTTATCGATCACTCAATTCGTAAAGATATCGAGACAATAATTGTTGATACAAAAGTTGGGTAGACCAAGCTTGACCCAAATTAGGCTTAATTTGGGGTCTTGTGGACTCCGGCTCTTGCACCAAGTGAAAGTTGCTTTGAGGACCCTGCGCACTAAACACACACTGTTAGGCTTACCGTGGGTTTATGACCCACGATTAGACTCCGGCGTGAGAGTAAGTAATTGATTTGAGTATGTAGTGTTTAGGGTATTGTGTGTATCGTACCTTTGTGGAACCTATGGGGTTTCTTTTAAACCCGAGAGAGTCCTGGCTGGGCTCTCCTACTCTTGCGGCCAAAGGAAGAGATAATGACCTAAAATAGCTTGATCCTTATCGCATAACCAAGGCAAGTGTATATCTCTTTCCTTTAGGCGAATATATCTATATGATAGATTATACTCTTGTCTGATCTTGTCGCGCTGCGACAAGAACCTGGCTAAGTAATTAGCCTTATGTGCGACAGCGGCTTACAGGGCCTCCTGGGCTTACGCGCGCATCGCATAGCATTCAATCCATTCCTGATGGATGCGGGTAGTACCCGTGGGTCGGGCTATCCAGCCCAACTAGGGACTATACGTCATCCTGTCCCCCCAGTCTAGTGGTCAAAGGTTCTAACCGCGGTTGCTAGACTGTAATGTAACTAGAACAATCACATAGTCTAGGTATGAACAAAGATTTCAAACATTCCCGCCAAGAAGACATTCATCCCCCATTTTACCTAACCTCATCGGTACCCGGGAAAAGCGCCTGTCACGTCATAGTTACCCTTCAACTTCTACCATTGGATCTAGCAAGTGGGAAACACGTGGCACATATCTAACCGTGAACAGTAAATCAATAGGTATATATATATATATCCCTGACGTCTCCTTTCGACTGTTTACCAAGCACAAAAGTTCTCAAACCTCCATTAACGCTTTCAACATACGCCATTATCACCAGAGTTTAGCGAAGGTAACCTGCGCGACCACCTTATTATACATATAACACCATGGTGAAGCAATTATCCGCCATCACATCAACCCTAACCATAGAGAAGCTAGACGAATTCACCATTGAGTTCTACATACCTAATTACCTGCACCCAGAAGTTCCTAACCCCCGAAATAATATAAGACAGGCCCCAGGGGGAAAGATAGGGGTGTATACCCGATTCTTCGACTACGCAAACCAGCGTATACCCATGTCACGCTTCCTTCTAAGTGTGATAATGCATTATGAGACCCACGTTTCGCAATTGCATTGTATAGGGGCGGCGAAAATTTCAAATTTCAAAATTAACTGCCGTACCCTAGACATAGAGCCCACCGTAGACCTTTTCCGCGTATTCTACCAACGGCAATTAGCCAATGGTTGGGTGTCCTTCGCTAAGCGAAAAGGCGGGATGCAATGTTACGACGGAAAAATAGACTCCCTAAGGGACTGGAACGACATATTCTTCTGGCTTGACGACGCCGTCTTCCCTTTTTACTTCCCTTTTTTGACACCGGAAATGGTGGGGAAGGACCCCGCACCTGGACGCAATTCCTATAACCCTGCATACGTGGAGACATTAAACAACAATCGTATCCCCGTTCAGCCGTATCCGGAGAGTGTGCTAGTCACCCTTGGACTAAGTCGCGCACCAATTTGTGGTGCGCACAGGATACCCGTCTTCTGCACCCAGGACGACCAGGGTTAGTGGTTCTTCCTCCCATCCACCGTAGCATTCTGTAAGTACCTTCCTGTGCCAAGAAACTAAATTTTATCTTCCTGTTTGTCTGTTTGCTCGTTGTGCAGTTATGGATCTTATAGAACTCGTTCGTGGTGCATTCCCAGAAGACTTGACGGTATACTCTCGCCCTGTGAGAGAAAACGAAGAATCCCTCCAAGACCGTGCCCACAAGAACACAATGGACTTGGAATTCGGAGAGGCATCCGCTGCCCAAGAAAATGATGACACAGGCGCGGATCAGCCACCACCCTTACCATCAACACAACAGCCACAACAGCCGCTAGCGACACAACAGCCACCAGTAGTACAACAGCCACCACCGCCCTTCCTCAGCTCATCGTTGTCTTTGGACGCTGAGAAAGGCGAAGAAGACTTTGACGAAAAAGACACATCTACCTTGGGGAAAAGACAAAGGAGCCCCCTATCGTCTTCTCGCAAAGCTGCGCGCACAGGGGCCAGTCCCTCCTAGACAGAGGTGCGCACAACCGAAGAAGAGTTTGAGGAGAACCTTGCCAAGACTCCCCCTCTCACTCCTCTAGTCACCATCAACCTTAGGTAACTTTCTTTCCACAAATGGTAGTTTTTGTTGGGTTTTTTTTGTATTTTTGTCTCACCACCATTCCTTATGTATCAGTGACGACCCAGAGAAGTATTATGCGAAAGCTGAGACCACGCCTTTCCCCCACAAGGAGACTTCATCAGCAGGGGGAGTGCGTTTCTCCAAGATCCTGTCTTTGCTCCTAGTTGGGAACTGCCTGCATCTTCTGACTTGACAAGCACTTTTGACTGTGCAAGTTTCTTGGATAACATCGTGCCCCCTGGCCGAGCAGAAATTTTGGAAGGAATGAGTGACGCTGTCCTGGCCAATGAAGCCAGCTACCTAGCAGCGCAGCATGTGACATTGACGTCACACCTTAAGAAGAGATTCCTAGAGCTGTCTGCCCAAGTCCGCACCACAGAGGAAAGACTAAGGCAAGTTACTGAAGAAAAATCCATCGCGCTGGGGGATATGCAAGAAAAGATTGACCAAGAGATCGAGAGAGGCAGAAAAGATGCAGCTCTACTCCACTCTTTTACAAAGGAAAGGAACATGCTATCCAGCGCTCTAGACGAAGAGCGCGCCCAGCTCAACCAGCTAAAGGCCTCCAACCAAATTGCTATGAGGGCCTTCTAAAAAGGAAAAAATAAGTTCGTAGCTGATGTTGACACGTTGGGCGCTAAAGTGAAGGAGGATGTGAGCGACCTCAGCGGTAAATTAAAGAGGCTGAGCCTAGAGCTTGATGAAGACTTGTATCCTCGCCTAATGAAGGAAGTGGCTAAGAAGCGGTGGTTAGTGCGCCATGGTTTCTGGTTAGCCACGATGGGTGCCTTGGAAGACCCACCTTGCGAACTTCTTTTTCCAAGTCTGTGATAGCTGTGGTGAACGAGGGTACTTCTAGGGGTTTGGTAAAAGCACACGAGGCAAAGTTACTTAAGAAAGATCTAGCTGAGGTGTTCTTTTATGACCCGAAGGCTGACTCCAAACTGACAACAGCCTTGCAGGATATGAAAGTCTGTCCATTGCCATCCTTTGGTTTAGAGGATAAGGATCATGAGGTACCCCTGTAAGTTGTGATGGAGAGCCTTACACTGGCGCGCCACAAAGCAGATGGCGCATAAGCATTGCCGGACTTCTACCTTAAGCCGTCTATAGAGCAGCTGACAATACCTATATTTGCGCATCCTAGGGACGTGCTTGATCCATTCAAAATTGGGAAGGAAGTTCCACTATCTGAGTTGTTTGCAGATCATGAGAGTCACGCTGTTGCCAAGAGGCCCATTCTGAACATAGAGGCTGCACCATCTGTTGGCACGGCCCATCTTGCGCCCTTCATTCCTGTGCTGCCACTACTACTGCTAGAGAGGGACTCTCGCACGCTGGATCGAATAGAGAAGAGCTTAAAGGGCCATCGCGCCACCGCTTACTGCCCACCGTTGCTGAATTTGAAAAGGTCATCTTCCGAGACCCATTTTCTCACCAACCATTCTACTGATTTGTAAATATGTTGCTTATTTTGTGATGCGCAAATGTTCACTCTTGTTTGTAACAAACAATATTTTTTGATGTATGATAAGTGTGCTTAATGTTTGTAACACAACTTTGCTTAATGAGTTAATGTAAACTCATAAACGGTCCATATGGGTTTGAGAAGCTCATTACGTGCGGTATACCGCTACTACCATAAGGACGGCCAGGTAAGGATGACCAATTGTTAGGTACGCACGATTGTGTCTTAACAGTCTCAGAGTTTACTGGCTGCATAACTTGCTACGCCGTCATAAATAGAAAGGGGCTTAACAAGGATAGCGATCCATGGTCGATGGGGTTGCATCCCACTTATTAGACGAGTCTAATTTGTACGGTAGGCTCATTCCTCTTATTACGCCTAGAAACGTTGTGCACGCGTGCGCCAAGAGGCCATATATAATGCATAAAAAAGAAAATATGTATGACCAAAAGAAATGTTTTAAGAATGCGACGTGGAACTAGCTAGGTACCACGACAGTTTTATTAATACTTGCAAGTTTTAACATATGAAATAAAAGAAAAACAATACATTTATTCAAGAAGTCCGCCGCTAAAGGTAGCACTTCTTTAGATGGCATATGTTCCAAGGCCTTTACAGGTCGCGGCCATCCATGTCACGCAGCCGATACGCGCCATTCCCTAGTGCATCTGTTACTATATAAGGTCCCTCCCACTTAGGTCCAAGCTTTCCTGTATTCTCAGCGCGGCTGGCCGCATTTGAGCGATACACAAAGTCACCTGGCCTAAAGGAGGTCTTGCGCACCCTAGCGTCATAATAGCCTTTCATTTTTGCTTTTGATTTAGCTTCGCGGATTGTTGCCAACTCTCGCCGCTCCTCGATAATGTCTAAGTTCAATCTCATATCATCGTCGTTAGTAACCATGTCTACCTCCGCTGTGCGGAGTGTTTGCAATCCGATCTCAACTGGGATGACTGCCTCTGTACCATATGTTAGGGCGAAAGGGGTATCTCCCGTAGCTGTCTTGATCATCGTGCGATGTGCCCACAAGACGTGCGACAACTCATCGACCCAATTCCTATTGTATTCCCCCAATCGTGCTTTTATGCCATCTCCCAAACTCTTGTTTTCTCTTTCCACAAGTCCAATCGTTTGTGGATGGGCTACCGATGCGAATCGCTGGTGTGTTCCATTCCTTGTACACCAATCTTTGAATGGGTTCTCCGCGAACTGCTTTCCATTATCAGAAACTATTTCACCGGGTAGTCCAAACATACTATGTTGTCCCATACGAACCTTTTCACCTGGTTCCCCGTGATTTTTGTGACTACCTTCGCTTCAATCCATCTTGTGAAGTAATCCATCGCAACTATGAGGAACTTAACCCCACCTGCGGCTACGGGAAAAGGTCCCGTGATATCTATTCCCCACTTGAAGAATGGCCAAGGGGAGGTGATTGGGGTGAGCTCCTCCTGGGGTTGCCGATGTATTGGCATGTGCACCTGGAAGTCATTACATTTATCAATGAGCGTTCGCGCGTCCGTATGCATGGTTGGACAGTAGTACCCGCTGCGCAACGTTGTTGCTACCACGGACCTTGGCCCTGTGTGCATGTCGCATGATCCCTCGTGGATTTCGCTAATGATGTATTGCGCCTGGCGCGGCCCTACGCATCTCAGCCATGGCTAGAGAAATGATCGCTTGTAAAGAGCCCTATCTCTGACTTTAAATTACCTCGAACGTCTTCGTATTCGTCGTGCCTCGGTTTCATCATGTGGGAGTGTATCGTTCGTCAAATAATCCACAATCGGTGTTATCCATGTAGGGCCTTCTTCCTCTACGACTGATGTGACCTCTTGCTCTTGTATTGACTTGTCCTTGAGAATTTCCACTAGGACTTGTTTTGATAGGTGTGCGAAGCTGGTGGATGCTATTTTACTAGTGCATCTGCTTTCTTGTTCTCCCCCTGGGTACTTGGCGTATTTTGAACTTATTGAAACTTTCAGTTAATGCTTTGGCTTTTTGTAAGTATTGTACCATGTTATCTTCTTTCGCCTCGTATTCGCCAAGAATATGGTTGGCTACCAGCCGAAAATCTACGTTTGCCTCGAGATTACGCACACCCATTCGCGATGCAATTCTTAGCCCTGCTATTAGCTCCTCATACGCTGCCTCATTATTTGTGGTTGTGAACTCAAAATGCAATGCGTAGGTGAATTCCATTCCTTCAGGGTTGGTAAGTATGAGACCCGCACCTGATCCATCAGTGCAAGAGGACCCATCGCTGAACAAGACCCATGGGGTTAAGTCTTCTTCCTTTTGATCTAGCCCTTGAACTCCTTCTTCTGGTTTTTCAATGAGGAAATCTGCCAAAATTTGCCCTTTTATGGCATTGCGTGGTCTGTAAGTAATGTTGTGTTCCCCTAGTAGAACACTCCATTTCTGGAATCTTACTGCGACCTTCGGTTTTGATATTACCTACTTTATGGGCTGATCAGTTATCACCACTATTGGGTGCGCTTGGAAGTATCGACGCAACCTCTTTGCCGCAAACACCAGTGCGAGTACTAATTTTTCCATTGGGGTGTAATTTAGCTCTGAGCTTTGCAACGCTCTACTTATGAAGTATACTGGAGTTTGCACATTTTCCCTATCCGTCATTAGCACTACACTGATCGCTCCATGTGTAGCCGATAAATACATTATCAACTCCTCTTTAGGTCGTGGTGCGACTAACATAGGGAGCGATGCCAAATGTGCTTTCAATTCCTCGAAGGCCTTTTCCGCTTCCTTAGTCCAATTGAAATCCCCTTTCTTAATGCACCTTTTGAGCGTTTTAAATAACGGGAGCGACTTCTCCGCTGACTTGGACAAGAACATGTTTAGCCCTGCGAGTTTACCATCCAGCGTATGTACTTCCTTTTTTGTCTTTGGGCTTTCGAGTTGAATGACCGCATCTGTTTTTTCCTAACAGGGTTTGATACCATTGGGGTCAATCATGTATCCTAGGAACATGCCTTCTGTTGTCCCGAAAGTGCACTTCTTGGGATTTAACTTCATGTTTATTCTTATTAGTGTTGAGAACATTTCCTCTATGTCCCGAATAATCTCGCTCTCTGTGTGACTTTTTATTACCAAATCGTCGACATACACCTCCAAATTTCGCCCTATTTGGCTTTTAAACGCTTTATCAACCAGCCGTTGATACGTGGCCCCTGCGTTCTTGAGTCTAAATGGCATTTTTGTGTAGCAGTACACGCCCTAGCTGGTATGGAATGCTGTTTTTTCCTCGTCCTCTTCTGCCATTTGTATTTGGTGGTATCCCTTGTATGCGTCCAGGAAGCATTTGAAGGGGTACCCGCACAACGATTCCACCTTCCAATCTATCTCTAGGAGTGGATAACAATCCTGGGGACAGGCTTTATTTAGGTCTGTGAAATCAACGCACATGCGCCAGCTACCATCATGTTTCTTCACCATAACTGGGTTAGCGAGCCAGTCATGACAGTAAAATTCCCTCATGATTCCTGTGTCTACTAGTTTTTTCACTTCCTCGAGTATCACCTTGTTGCGTTCTGGGGCCTGTCCTCTTTTCTTTTGCCTAACCGGAGGGTACCCTTCGCGGATTTGGAGCTTATGTTCTGCTATTGACCTTGGTACCCCTGTCATGTCTTTGGGTTCCCATGAGAAGATGTCTAGGTTGTTCTTTAAAAGGCGACACATGTCCATCTTTCCTTTGTCAGACAGTGTTCCTCCGATTGTAAACTCTTGATCCGGATACTACGGATGCACTGCCACCTTTAGATTTAGCGTTGAGTTTACCTTAGGTTCCATTGTGACCCGTGGAGGTTCTGTGATCGCGTTACACTCCGTGGGAGTTATCGTTGTATTAAAGATCGTTACAATTCCTCCATCCACTGGGAATTTGATCATGCCATGAGTTGTGGAAGGCACCGCTCGCATTGCTAGTATAGCTGATCGCCCTATAATCCCGTTATATTGTGATGGAGACCGTATGCTCAGGAAATTCATGGAGACGTTTGTTGAGTGCTCATCGTCTCCTACTTTTACTACTAGCTTTAGTTGGCCCAATGGCCACATCGCTTCTCCACTAAAACCGATGAGCGGAGAGGTCGCAGGTATCATTTGGCTATGTACCTCTGCACTAAGTTTTAGGAAGCAGTGCTCACACATTATTTCTGCTGATGAACCTCCATCCACATACATGCGATGTATGATGTGATGACCGATGCTTATTTCTATAACTAACGGACCATCTGCGGGGTTCCTCGCGTTGAGTGGGGGGAAGGAAATGTCTTTTCCCTTCGAGAATTTCTGGCTCACCTTTTGTCTGGTCCTTCGCTGCCATGACTCCACCATGTAAATATTCGCGCTAGGGATTTTTTGTCTTTCGTCTTTCGTGGTTTCCTTGACAAGGTGTTTCAGCTCGCCTTTCTATACCATATTTTCGATATATTTTTGCAGCTAAATACATTCGTTCGTAGCATGCCCCTTCTCATCATGGTATTCGCAATATCTATTACCTACGCGCTTTTCGACCGGGGTTGTCATTGGTGTTGGTCTTGGGAAATTCGCACCTTCTGATACGAGGATTTCTCTTGGGGTTAACTTAAGGGGAGTAAACCTAGAGTTATTAGCTCATCCCTCTCTTCTCTTTCCCAAGTAATCAAGGCCTAGAGGTCTGCCTTGTCTGTTGGGTCCTTCACTGGGCGCGTAGACAGATCTGTAGTCATAAGTGTTTCGCGCTACTTCTGAAGCAGCTGATTTTTCCTGTATGAAGGACCTTACCCGCCTTAGTACTCTATCGAAGGTTTCGGGCGTTCTTTCATTCAGCTTCTTTATTAAATCGTTGTTTCGTATGCCCGCCATGAAGCAAGATACTTTCAGAATTTCTGGGCAGTCTTTTATCTGAAGACACTCGCTCTTGAAGCGTTCCAGAAAGTCTTCCAGGTATTCGCCCTGGTTCTGCTTTACCCTAGCAAGTGATACAACACTCCTATCATGTCTTTTCTGTTGCACATAGTTTCTTTTGAATGCTTTCCGCAACACTTCATATCTGTTGATTGTTCGTGGCGGAAGCCTATCGAACCACATCTGTACGTTACCTACGAGTGTAGAGTTGAACATACTGCACCATATGGGCTCTGGCCATTGTTCAATTCCTGCTTGGGATTAAAAGACTTTTAAGTGGTCTTCTAGATCTGAAGTGCCATCATAGGTTTTCACGTTTGACGGCATGCGACGCTTTCTTGTATCTTCGTAATACTGTATGCGCCTTGTAAAAGTGTTTTTTCTGGCTCTTCTCTATGGTTGCGAGAAGCTTTGGTCATCTGAGGAGTAACTTGCGCGCATGTGTTTTTCCAGGAGGTTATCACTCGATCCTGACAGGTTGCTTTCTAAGGATGTGGTGCGCTTCGTGCGCTTTGCTTCTTTTATTATCTTCTCGTGTTTAGCAATCGAAGGGATGATGGTTTGTATGTTATTAGCTACGTACTCCTCCATCATGCGTGCCTCTGTAGCAACGACTTCCCCGCTCTCCTCTTGGAGCGTCCTTCTTTTTTGTTTATTGGGAGGAGGCTGAGTTGACTCTCGTTCCATGCTTATTTCCTCCACAGCAGGTAGGGGAGTTGAGAACAGTCTGACTGTTCTTACGGTTAGGGGATTGTTTACATCCCGGGTGTTTGCTTCACTGGTAGATCCAGGAGTAGCATTCACGGATGTGATACGGCCATTTACCGTTGAGGATCCTTGACGACCTTCATTCATGCCGCTTTTAGTCATTAGCTAGAGCTTAGTGTGGGTCCCATGGATGGCGCCAACTTGTTGATACAAAAGTTGGGTAGACCGAGCTTGACCCAAATTAGGCTTAATTTGGGGTCTTGTGGACTCCGACTCTTGCACCAAGTGAAACTTGCTTTGAGGACCCTGCGCACTAAACAGTCACCGTTAGGCTTACCGTGGGTTTGTGACCCACGATTAGACTTCGGCGTGAGAGTAAGTAATCGATTTGAGTATGTAGTGTTTAGGGTATTGTGTGTATCGTACCTTTGTTGAACCTATGGGGTTCCTTTTATACCCGAGAGAGTCCTGGCTGGGCTCTCCTACTCTAGTGGCCAAAAGAAGAGATAATGACCTAAAATAGCTTGCTCCTTATCGCATAACCAAGGCAAGTGTATATCTCTTTCCTTTAGGCGAATATATTTATATGATAGATTATACGCTTGTCTGATCCTGTCGCGCTGCGACAAGAACCTGGCTAAGTAATTAGCCTTATGTGCGACAGCGGCTTACCAGGCCTCCTGGGCTTGCGCGCGCATCGCATAAGCATTCAATCCATGTTGGGAATAAAATATAGTCAAGACACTTGGACGCTGACAAGAGCAATTTGGACGTTGATAGGAAGAAGTCAAGCGTTGACAGGACAAGCGTTGACAGGAACAAGTCAAACGTTTATAAGAAGAAGTCAAGCACGGATAGAAGACTTAGTCTACACGTTTTATGTTTCTAGTATGTTTCTAGTAAAGATATGTTCGACAATGTATTTCATATGCTTATCTTTACCAAGAATAGCTGATACGTAGACTCTTGTACAAGGTTCCTTATTCAATAAAAGGAGGCCTTTAGGTTTTACTTTAATATACGTTTTACACTTTCATTGTACGCAAGTTCGATTTATCAATCAAAGTGAATGTTTGGTTTATCTTGTTTGTGTGTTCTTGTTTAAGTATTAATTCCGCAAAATACTTGAATTGTTACATATATAACAAAGTTTCTCTACGTGTTTAACTTGATTTAATCTCGTTTACACAAGCTAAATCGATCTAAGTTTGGGATCAACAAGTGGTATCAGAGCTTGTTGAGAAACTTTGATCTAAAGAACACAAAAACCCTAAATTGCCAAAAACCCTAATTTTCAAGAAACCCTAAAACTAAAACGCCATGTCTACTCCAGAGTTAACCTCCTCCTCCTCAAGCCCTAACATCAAGATTCCCATGCTAGACCTAGACAACTTTGAGCTGTGGAAGTTTAACTTTGAGCAGTATCTTCAAATCCATGACCACACCCTATGGGACATTATTAAATATAGAAACACATTCAATAAGGCTGCCAAGATTGCAGCTGTTATCTTGGTAAGATCAACTTCAGGCTCTACTGAAGAGGATCGAAAAGAAAAACCTGAAGATAGAAGATCTGTCTCAGCTGAGGACGTTGCAAAGAGAAGGAACGACATGAAAACCCTAAGCATCCTCAAACTCTCTTTGGGACAAGCCAATCAGCACAAATATAGAGGCTATGATTCTGCAAAAGATCTTTGGGCAGCCCTTCAAGTTGCTTATGGTGGTAATAATGATACTGCCTCAGAGAAAAAGAAGCAACTCTTGCATGAGTATGTTGTATTTAAAGCCCTTCCTAATGAAAAGCTAAGTGGAGTGAGAAGCAGACTTCTTGACATTGCAAGCAAGTTGTCATTCATGGGAATAGTGCATGATGATGTTGATATCATCACCACTTTCCTTAAAAGTCTTGGTGATGCATGGAAGATTGAATCAAGGTATATGATTGCTAATAATACTCACAGAAGTTCCACTTTTGATGATGTTTACAATAAACTGAGGCTTGTATAGAATGAAATCCTTTTGGATCAAGGAAGCAAGTCTACCAGTGGAAATATGGCATTCTTCTCACATAGTGAAGGTCAATTTGATCAAAGGGAGTCATACATGCACCCCGTTACTGGATCACCTTGTGTCAACGTTGGATCAAGCTTTGTCAGCGCCTCACATTCAGACGCTGATACATATAATGTCGACTCACCAAGAGTTAAGCCTAATGGTATTGATCTAGATACTATGTGTGCATACATTGCTTCATTGCCCAATGGTTCAGTGATTACATATGAGGACCTTGAGCAAATTAGTGATGAGCATTTGGAGGAGATGGACATAAAGTGGAATATGGCTCTTGCAAGCATAAGGGCAAATAAATGGAATCGAAGATTTAAGAAGAAGATGACTTTTAATGCTAAGGGCACTGCTGGATTTGATAAATCTAAGGTTGAGTGTTATAATTGTCATCGAATGGGACACTTTATGAGAGAATGCAGATCTCCAAGAAGATCTGATGCTAGAAAACCCTCAAGCCAAATCATCAAGGCTCAGGATCCCAAAGCTATGGTTGCTATGCAAGACATTGATGGTGTTGGATAGGATTGGAGCTATTTGGCCAAGGATGAGGAAGAGAACAAAGCTTTGGTTGCAGAAAAGGAAGAAGATGAGCATGTTCACTATGCTCTCATGGCACACTCTTCATCTTCATCAGACAATGAGTTATATGATGATGCATTTTGTAGTAAAAGTTGTCGTCTAAATATTGAAAAGCTTAACAAAGAAGTCTTAAAATTAACAGCAGATGTTGTTAATGAAAGATGCAAGTTATCTAATTATCAACTTGCTCTTACTCAAACTGAGAAGACTGTGGTTGAATATAAGAGAATGGAGTTTGACCTAAAAGATCAAATCAATATTTTAACTCATGATTTAAATGCTAGTGTTGAGGTTAGAAACATTTTGGAGAGAGCCAATGGTGCTTTACAAGTTAAGTTAGATGAGGCTATCAAAAACAAAGATAATGTAGATCTTAAAATCCAGAGATTTGATAAAGCTTCACAAACCCTAGAAAAATGTGTTAGTGAACAAAAAGATTCTAGGGATATGACTAGGATTAGGATGAAAGAGTATGTTGGTGTTCCACCACCTGCTGGGAACTTTTATGATGTCCTGAGAAAGGGTTTGTCTTGGACTGGTATACCAGAACTCCAAGAAGAGGAATTTATTCCTCCACCAAGAGTTCTTACCCCAGTAGAGGAATACAAGCAAAAATTGACTGATTTGGACCAATGGAAGAAAGCCAATCCTACTTTGTTTGTTAAGGGTGGCATGCTTAGTGACAGCCCAAATGAGTCTACACCCATAAAAGTGACCAATCCTTCTACTGGCAAGACTGTTGATGTAAAACCCGCATGCTTTTACCATGAACAGTACACTTATAATCGTACGTACATGATTAAAACTTTCCTTATATAACATGAACACGTATCACGAATATAAATTATAAGTATTACGTATGTGTTATAACATGATAAGTATTTAATACGTACTAAGACACGATAATTATTAACATAATAATTATGGTCATGAACATAAAATCACGAACAGATAATTACGCACTTACGTATACTATTAATACGATGATTGTCGTTACGTATAAGTAATATTAATAACATGAATAATTAATAATTATGTAACACGTAAACACGAATACTTAAAACGATTATTATTATTACTACGTATATTAAATTACACGACAAGTAATTACGTACGTAATATTCACTTTTATCACGTATATAAATAACTATGAAAGTCACGACATTTAATACTCGTTTACGCGTACCATTTTAACAAGATGCGATTTAATTAAAGTATAATGTATAAGGACCATTCTAGACAAGAAGGAAAGATATAGGACTTGGGCTCAAGGCCCAAGTGTGTGTTTGTGGCCGTGTATACCAAAACAGACGGGGGAGTAGTTTTCATTCTTTGGACAAAACACAAAAATCACATAAAACCCTAGAAACCAAAAACAGCCGCCTCTTTCTTTTTCCTTGCCTTCCTTGCTGCCGTCAACCATCACCAAAAAGGAACAAGAGATCGCAGCCTTTTAATCCAAGAAAACAAGGGTGGATTCGTGTGTTAATCTTAAAACCCTAACACGAAAAAGAAACAAGGTAAACCCTAGATCTCATTTTATTTATTTTTCCTCTATGGTTAATTGATTAACAATCCGTATATTAAGAACCTTAAACACGTTAATCAAAATATAAAAGGGGGGAACGTTTGTTGTTGGGCTGTGTTCGTTAGCACGCAAACCGAGAGTCCTAGAATCTTGGTGACTCTTTTTCTCCATCAGCCGCAAGCCCCTACTGTCAGCAGGGGTGCGTTTGGCTTAGCAATGGAAACATCGGCCATGCAGGGGGAACCACTGGCTGCGGCCAGTGGTATATTTGGTCGGGCAGTGGGAACCGAGACCACCAGGTCTCGGTGGAAACTCAATACTGGCAGGGGAAAACCACCACTGTCGGTGGGATTTTGGCAGGGACAGGGGTGTTTGGCAAACAGTTTTAGAAAAGGGTAGAGGGGTGTTTGGCTGTCAGTTTAATAAACAAAAGTTAAGGGGCTGTTTGGTTCGGCTTAAATGTAAAAACGACACGGGTTTCACGGTTTATCACGGGTTCGGGTTACTACACAGATTAATAAAATAATACATGGGTTCGGGTATTATTTTTACAAGTTATTACCTTTAACATGAATATTAATTTACAAGGTAAATTAAATTAATAAAACACGACTTATAATTACAAGATTATTTATTTACGAGTTTAATTAAATTAATTGACATGTTACTTAATTAATTTAATTATGACTTAGGTTATTATTATTAATAATAATACATGGATGGTAACCTAAATATTTAATATTTATATTATATTATATAATTAATTAATTATTTAACATGCCTTACAATTAATTAATTTACATGACTTAGGTTATATTAATACTAAACATTTATACACGTTTTAACCTAAGTATTATTACCTTTTATTTAATTAAATCATGTTATAGTTAATTAAATACTTTAAACTATAGTTTATTTAATTCACATGAAATAATTAATAAACTATACCTTATAATCTCATGACTTAGAATATAAATCAGAAAACACTTTAGCTTATATTATTAGCTTAATAATCCAGCTTATTTCTATTTTTGGTAACTTTCTATTTTTGGAAACTTTCTATTTTAGGAAACCTGCTATTTTTAGAAAGTTACTTATTATTACACAACGAGTATAATAATACAAGTAATACTTAATCAGAATATACATAATACACGATAAATACAGTATAACGTTAAAATCAGTAAAATAAGACGTGAACATATAAACAAGCTAAGACATGACTTAAAAACCAGTTACGTACTCAGTGATCAGATACTTATACACGTATTTATTTATGTAGCGTTAGTGATACCGAAGTAGGACTCTCTTCCGTTCGTCTTCTTCGTTCACTGGACATAAGGTACGGATTCCCGTCCTTTCAGTATGGACATTCTTTCCTTATCAGGACTCCCCGTATGCAGCCAACTGTTTTCCCATTATTTGTTTTATATGTTTTTGAATTGCTTATGTTTAATTAGAATACCTAAAGCCATATACATGTATGACCAGTTTCACCTAGTTATGGAGGTACCATAACCATAACATTAGAGGCACTGATGTTATGACTTTACCACGGCGGAGTGATTGCTCGTGGCGTCCCTTCAGCTTTTGGCCATATTATTATATTTATCATATGGGGCGTATGGATACATCCTAGTTACATGTTTCAGTCAGGATTTCATGGTGAATGTGGTGTGTGCCTTGCATCCTTCACAAGGAGTTGATCCCTCCTACCCAAAACCAGTATATTAAATTAGAGGCAGCCCCTCTAATTTGCATGATGAGGTCACCCCTCCAAGTATTCATGCACTGTGGATTTTCATGACCTATATTGGCTAATGGTAATATTTGTTAAACATTTTTCATAAGATAAACATAAGGCTTTTCAAACTATAAAACCAGTTTTATGAACATGTTCCAGGTTTTCCAGGACTTATACATTTCTGCTGCTATTAAGTCTTTATTATGTTTTATTCATTCATACTATGTCTATATCCGTGCATTGAGCGTTTTGCTCAGTCGTTACTTTCCTTTCCATGTCCCAAAACGGCAGGTACCCTAGGAAAGACTCGAGCATTTGGAGGACGTGCATAGGATGGAAGCTGCCAGAGACTTCTTTTCCTTTTTGCCTTCATATACTTATGTTTGTTTAGTCTTTCATTCATTTCTTTTGCTTTATTATGTTTTGGGCTTATGTTTGGGAACCGATGTTTGATTCCGGTTTACCCTATGGTCATGTATGTCTTACTACATATTACCTTGCATGCTTTGATGACACGCCATAATTACGCGTGACATTCCATTTATCAAAATGGGGTGTTACATTTATGGTATCAAAGCCAAGGCTTCGACCTGTAGGCTCTAAAACTCGACCTGTGACTAGTGGGTAGTCACCAGAAGCTTCCTAAGCCAACGTTTGTTATTCTACGTATTGATGTTTTCAGCGTATTGTTGTTTTAACCATGATCAGCGCCTTGAGGTATTAACCTTGATGTTTTCATCGATTGTGTTGTACTAATATGGATGGACAACCGTCATTCATATTTAGTTATGTGTCATTGTTTCATGCATGACGTTCCTCGTGAACCGTGACTATGTGGACTGAACCTCAATAGTTCATAATTAGTCACATAAAAATTTTTTCTGATAAGTTTTGACTGATTAGTTTCATTTGTTTATGTTTCATGTATCATTGTTGCAGGGATCATGACTAAGTAATGGTTGGTACAGGACTGGCCCTATTTAGTCGCATGTGCTTTTATCGAAACTTTTAACTTTGAGACCGACCCATAGGCGTCCCCTCGCCATGTATTTTGTTTTGGGACCGACCCATAGGTGTCCCCTCGCACATATAGAGGTTTTTATAAACTACATTACACATTCATGCACTGTTTTTCATGCATAAATTTTTTCTCATGATTTATTGGCATAAATTTTTTTATTTTTTTTCATGTCCCCTCATAAGTTACTATGTTTTATGTCAAGTATGTTTTCATACTGTCATGGTTAAACTCAGTTTCATGTTGATTATGTTATACACTCCTTTATGATAGATCGTTTTATGTTCCTTCATGATAATTTCGTCTTCATGTGGATTACGTCTTACGCCTCTTTTGTTATTATGCCTTCATGCAAGACATTGTTGGATTTCATTGAATTATGCTTTCATGACAGTCATGGTTGGCTTTCATCGATCATGCTGTCAGGCAAATCATCGTTGAATTTTGTGTAACCACGCTTTAACGTTTCTCGATATAACCAAAATGATGTCTATGCTAATACTGCCAGGTTATCATGATGGTTTTCCTAACCGTTTAACCGATATACTTTCCTTAAATCATGATAAATGATCGACCCCATACCGATCATTTCATGTGCATTCCACGTGTACTCCACGTACCGTATTTCATGTGTATTACATGTACCATGATCCATGTGTATTCCACTTGCAATACTTCACGAGTATTCGCTTGTCGATTCTGAATCAACTCATGCGTATTTTCAATTGCTGATATTCTACAAGATTGTTGATGCCGCTCATAACTTGGAGATGTTACTAAAGGTTGATGATGTTGACGTTCGGAGACGCTACGAGATACGGATGTTGTTCACAACCTGAAGATCCTACGAGACGAAGACAAAGGCGTCAGAGCAAAGCTATTGGATGAGAAGATACTTCGCCATCAGACGATTTTATCAATCATTGTCCCAAATTCTTAGTTACATGTCACACGTCATTTAGTTGTCGTTTCAGTCATATGAGTGCAAACCGGTACCAGCCGGCCACTCAGTTGAATAGTTACATGAATCACGGTCATGATAATGACCGTCATGGAACCGACAGACAGGATGATAGTAACCACTACTATGACAGCAACTATCCTAGAAATCGCAACCGATCCGCCAATTCTGGCATAATAACCTAATACATGTCAAGACATCAGTCAAGAAACATGTCTCACGTATACTTTCTGAAGACACAAGTCAAGATACCAGTCAAGACATGTGTCACGCTTACATTTCTCAAGACACGAGTCAAGACACATGACTCACGTCTAATTATGGAACATTTCTAAGAAAATCAGGGTACCCTCCAAGGGTATATCCATTTTGTTGTGCCATGTATTAATCAGGACACAAGAATTTCAATACCATTACCGGCACATCAGTGAGAACTCACGTTGTCGATGTCACTTTCATTTCTTTCACCATATTCCATATATTCATGACCATGAAGGACGCCTTTCGTATTCCCACATATACGAAGGTTTTCGTTCAGCTTAATGATGAGATCCAAGCTGCTAACGCAATTCCTCGGACAGACACGAGTTGAATTTTATCCTAATTATGGACTATCAACAGCACACCATGCTACGATTCGTAATTATGTACAGTAATGTTCAGGCTCCTGAATACATTCAGCTTGATTTTCCATTAGGAAAATCTGTACAAATTATCTATGCTTTCCAAGCACGTGCTTTGTTAGCCATGATTGCTAAAACTTTCTAGTTGTCAGTAAGACACGACTACTGAAGTACTTTTACGCATAACCAACGGATTATTCCAAAATTGTCCCTTACACTCCAGAAGAACCTTCAAGGAGAAGGACGGTAACATAATATTATGTGTCGACTACCGTCGATTTTTAAACAAATCACCATTCATGACCGTTATTCTCCTCCACGTATTGACAACATGTCCAATCGACCTTATAGTGTTAATCACTTTTCCAAGATCGAACTCATGATCATGCTGCCAACAGTGACGAGTGAAAGAGCAGGACATGTCCATGACTGCTATTCGTGCACGACTTGGTCATGCTAGATTTACGATTGTGAATTAGTCTCGTCAATGATCCAACAACATTATGGACTTAATAAATTGAGTTTCCATGAACTCATAAGCAAATTTATCAGCGTTTTCATTGAGGATAACTTGATTTCCTCTAAGTCTAGAGAAGAACAGGAGACAATATCTGCTCTATGTTGCAAATTCTATGACAAGAGAAATTTTACCTGGAAAATTTTCCAATATCAATTTTGGTTGATTACAGTGACACGCTGAATCACATTGGTTTCTACGGTTAATCTTACCATGACTCTGCTTATGCGTAAAGGAGAGAACCCTACACTACATTAGGTTTTCTAGAAAATCCTACGCTAGGAGAAGTCTAGATTCAGAGACTCAGAGTTTCGCAACCTTCTATGTATCAAGTTTCTACGAAGAAGGATACATCTACGTCCATATCTATGTACCTGACATACCAACAGGCTAAGATAGGACACCAATAGACTGGGATGTTTTCATCATTTGAAATTGTGAATTGAAAATGGGACAAGATCTCCATGGATTTTGGTTACCAGATTAACGCAAACTCAGAAGAAACATGATGCTATCTGGGTTATTGCAAACAGTTTGATCAAGTCTGAAAAAAAAACTTACATCCGCAAGGATTTCAGAACCAACAGATTGATCGGACATGTTCCATCCAAGGCTCACCCGATCACTTGGCAATTCCTCAGTTATCGGGTCAGACAAAGATTCACAATTGTGCTCCTTATTTACTTCACGTCTTCATTCTGATTCCACGACTTGCTTTCGCGCTCGCGTTCATGATACTATTCACGTTCATGATCGTATCTGGGCTTACGATTTTACGTTCATTTCGTTCTGGGAAGTTTTTCAAGAACTTGAGAGACCAGACCCAAGTTTAGTATAACTCCCTATCCTCAGATAGACGTTTCTCGTCATATTCTATGTCTCACCTTGTAATGTTTGGTGTTACCACCATTATATTATATGTTCACGATATTTTTCACATGTCATGTTCATTCCACGTTCCTCATATCATGATCAAGATATGTTACACGTATCATGGATCACGATATGTTTACTCATACTACACTCGCCATATCTCCACGTAGTACGTTCAAAATTTTTAACGTATCACATTCAAAAAATTTCACGTACTATGTTTCTTTATGTCTCGTGCATCGTTTCTAATTATCAGTTAAGTCAGATTGTCTTGCATCGTAACGTTTCAGTTACCCTTGCACGTTAACTCTTATATTTTTTCTTTCCTCGATCAAATTTAGGGGATCTACCTTCCGTTGATAACCAAGAATTTCTTCGTATTCCAAGTCAAGGTCAGGAGGACCAAGATTTATCATTGTGTCAAGATCTTTTGAAGGAACCGTTCCAAGAGGGAAGCCACTTGGAAACGGAAAAGTTCATCCGGACTTCTTATCCGTTTTTCTCTTATCATTTAGATATGTCCTTCCAGTCAAGTCACGTTCCATGTCCTTTCCGTCACGTCACGCTCCATGTCCTTTTAAGACATGTAACGTTCCACGTTCCTTCTGCTATGTCACCTTCAAGTCATGTTATCTTACATACCCTCTCAGTTTAATTCGGGTATATTTCTCCTTCAGTTACGTTATCTATAATTCGGGGACGAATTATTCTTTTTAGGGGGGAAGAGTTGTAAAACCCGCATGCTTTTAACATGAACAGTACACTTATAATCGTACGTACATGATTAAAAATTTCCTTATATAACATGAATACGTATCATGAATATAATTATAAGTATTACGTATGTGTTATAACATGATAAGTATTTAATACGTACTAAGACACCATAATTATTAACATAATAATTATGGTCATGAACATAAAATCACGAACAGATAATTACGCGCTTACGTATACTATTAATACGATGATTGTCGTTACGTATAAGTAATATTAATAACATGAATAATTAATAATTATGTAACACGTAAACACGAATACTTAAAACGATTATTATTATTACTACGTATATTAAATTACACGACAAGTAATTACGTACGTAATATTCACTTTTATCACGTATATAAATAACTATGAAAGTCATGACATTTAATACTCGTTTACGCGTACCATTTTAACAAGATGCGATTTAATTAAAGTATAATGTATAAGGGCCATTCTAGACAAGAAGGAAAGATATAGGACTTGGGCTCAAGGCCCAAGTGTGTGTTTGTGGCCGTGTATACCAAAACAGACGGGGGAGTAGTTTTCATTCTTTGGACAAAACACAAAAATCACATAAAACCCTAGAAACCAAAAACAGCCGCCTCTTTCTTTTTCCTTGCCTTCCTTGCTGCCGTCGACCATCACCAAAAAGGAACAAGAGATCGCAGCCTTTTAATCCAAGAAAACAAGGGTGGATTCGTGTGTTAATCTTAAAACCCTAACACAAAAAAGAAACAAGGTAAACCCTAGATCTCATTTTATTTATTTTTCCTCTATGGTTAAATGATTAACAATCCGTATATTGAGAATCTTAAACACGTTAATCAAAATATAAAAGGGGGGGAACGTTTGTTGTTAGGTTGTGTTCGTTAGCACGCAAACCGAGAGTCCTAGACTCTCGGTGACTCTTTTTCTCCATCAGTCGCAAGCCCCTACTGTCAGCAGGGGTGCGTTTGGCTTAGCAGTGGAAACATCGGCCACGCAGGGGGAACCACTGGCTGCGGACAGTGGTATATTTGGTCGGGCAGTGGGAACCGAGACCACCAGGTCTCGGTGGAAACTCAATACTGGCAGGGGAAAACCACCACTGTCGGTGGGATTTTGGCAGGGACAGGGGTGTTTGGCAAACAGTTTTAGAAAAGGGTAGAGGGGTGTTTGGCTGTCAGTTTAATAAACAAAAGTTAAGGGGCTGTTTGGTTCGACTTAAATGTAAAAACGACACGGGTTTCACGGTTTATCACGGGTTCGGGTTGCTACACAGATTAATAAAATAATACTTGGGTTCGGGTATTATTTTTACAAGTTATTACCTTTAACATGTATATTAATTTACAAGGTAAATTAAATTAATTACACGACTTATAATTACAAGATTATTTATTTACGAGTTTAATTAAAATAATTGACATGTTACTTAATTAATTTAATTATGACTTAGGTTATTATTATTAATAATAATACATGGATGGTAACCTAAATATTTATTATATATATTAGATTATATAATTAATTAATTATTTAACATGCCTTACAATTAATTAATTTACATGACTTAGGTTATATTAATACTAAACATTTATACACGTTTTAACCTAAGTATTATTACCTTTTATTTAATTAAATCATGTTATAGTTAATTAAATACTTTAAAACTATAGTTTACTTAATTCACATGAAATAATTAATAAACTATACCTTATAATCTCATGACTTAGAATATAAATCAGAAAACACTTTAGCTTATATTATTAGCTTAATAATCCATCTTATTTCTATTTTTGGTAACTTTCTATTTTTGGAAACTTTCTATTTTAGGAAACCTGCTATTTTTAGAAAGTTACTTATTATTACACAGCGAGTATAATAATACAAGAAATACAAGTAATACTTAATCAGAATATACAGAATACATGATAAATACAGTATAACGTTAAAATCAGTAAAATAAGACGTGAATATATAAACAAGCTAAGACATGACTTAAAAACCAGTTACGTACTCAGTGATCAGATACTTATACACGTATGTATTTATATAGCGTTAGTGATACCGAAGTAGGACTCTCTTCCGTTCGTCTTCTTCGTTCACTGGACATAAGGTACGGATTCCCGTCCTTTCAATATGAACATTCTTTCCTTATTAGGACTCCCCGTATGCAGCCAACTGTTTTCCCAGTATTTGTTTTATATGTTTTTGAATTGCTTATGTTTAATTAGAATACCTAAAGCCATATACATGTATGACCAGTTTCACCTAGTTATGGAGGTACCATAACCATAACATTAGAGGCACTGATGTTATGACTTCACCATGGCGGAGTGATTGCTCGTGGCGTCCCTTCAGCTTTTGGCCATATTATTATATTTATCATGTGGGGCGTATGGTTGCATCCTAGTTACATGTTTTAGTCAGGATTTCATGGTGAATGTGGTGTGTGCCTTGCATCCTTCACAAGGAGCTGATCCCTCCTACCCAAAACCAGTATATTAAATTAGAGGCAGCCCCTCTAATTTGTATGATGAGGTCACCCCTCCAAGTATTCATGCACGGTGGATTTTCATGACCTATATTGGCTAATGGTAAAATATGTTAAACAATTTTCATAAGATAAACATAAGGCTTTTCAAACTATAAAACCAGTTTTATGAACATGTTCCAGGTTTTCCAGGACTTATACATTTCCGCTGCTATTAAGTCTTTATTATGTTTTAGTCATTCATACTATGTCTATATCCGTGCACTGAGCGTTTTGCTCAGCCGTTAATTTCCTTTCCATGTCCCAAAACGGCAGGTACCCTGGGAAAGACTCGAGCATTTGGAGGACGTGCATAGGATGGAAGCTTCTAGAGAGTTCTTTTCCTTTTTGCCTTCATATACTTATGCTTGTTTAGTCTTTCATTCATTTATTTTCCTTTATTATGTTTTGGGCTTATGTTTGGTAACCGATGTTTGATTCCGGTTTACCCTATGGTCATGTATGTCTTACTACATATTACCTTGCATGCTTTGATGACACGTCATAATTACGCGTGACATTCCATTTATCAAAATGGGGTGTTACAGTTGACCTTGGCTTAAACGTTGATAGAAAACCTAGTGTTAAATATGCAGAAATGTATAAAAACCTAGGTCACCAAAAAGTCAAATTAGTGATAATGGGACAGGTTTCTTTTCATCTAGACCTAGAGCTATGTCTAGAAAAGCATGTATACTTGTGGAAGTTTTTCACATTTAGCTTATAAGTGTATCAACGCTTCAAAGGTCAACGCTGATAAAAAGTCAACCATGGTCAAACCCAAACCTTTTGTCCAGCAAAGTCCACAAGTCATTAAACCAGCCCCATTCTTTACAAAAGGGTCTAATACTTATGGACAAAGGCCTTTTCAGAAGACCAATACATGGTCTAACAGACAATGGGTTCCTGTAGCAAACCCTAGGTTCAACGATGATAAGGGTAATCTCAGCGTTGACAAGAACAAATTAAACGCTGACAGGAACGTTGCTAGACCAAGTAAATATTTGCAACCAAAGGGAAAGGGGTCTAAAGCTTCTTCTAGCTTGACATGGAGACCTAAACAAGACCAAAACCCTAATTCAAATGGTATTTCTATGACCTGTAACAGATTTCATTATATTTCAAAGGTTATAACTAAACCAATTGGGGTTAACTGGGTGTTTCATCCAAAAAGGGATGCACAAGGGGTTGTCATAAGGACTAAGTCTGTTCTTGTTGAACAACCAAATGAATCCAAGTCTACTCAGGCTTGGGTTCCCAAAGAAAACTAATTTGTTTTCTTTATGTGCAGGGCATTCAAAAGCAGGTTAATGATTATGGCTATTAGGATAGTGGATGCTCTAGGCATATGACAGGGAAGGAAGACTACTTAACAAACTTCACTCCCATTAAAGATGGTGACAAAGTGTACTTTGGAGGCGGATATGGGACTATCACTGGCAAAGGCACTCTTATCACCAACAATTTACGTTTTGAGAACGTGTTTTTGGTAAAAGAACTTGACTATAATTTGTTTAGTGTATCATAGATGTGTGATAACAAAAATAAGGTTCTTTTCACTGATACTGAATGCTTGGTGTTGAGCAACGATTTTAAAATACCAGATGAGAAATTCATTTATTATAGAACACCTAGGCATAAGGACATTTATAATGTGAATCTTAATGGAATTAGGATGAATAATAATTTGTCATGTCTATATGCTAAGGCTTCAGTTGATGAGAGTAATCTTTGGCACAGAAGATTAGGGCACATTAAGTTTAAGAATATAAATAGACTTGTGAGACATGGTTTAGTTGATGGTTGCCTGAGAAGGCTTTTCACAATGACCATTCTCGTGTTGCATGCCTTAAAGGCAAACAACACAAAGTCTCCTTTAAGTCTAAACCTGTGCATTCTAGTTCTAAACCTCTTCACTTAATGCATATGGACTTATTTGGTCCAACTAATATAGAAAGCTTAAATGGTAAATCCTACTGTTTTGTCATCACTGATGATTTTTCTAGATTTACTTGGACTTTCTTTTTAGCTTTGAAAAGTGACACTGCTGATACTTTGATTAACTTTATTACACAAATTGAGAAGAAGACTGGTAATGAGGTTAAGATGCTTAGAAGTGATAATGGTGGTGTGTTTAGAAATAAGTTGTTAGATGACTTTTGTGCCAAGAAAGGGATTACTATACGGTTTAGTGTAGCTAGAACCCCATAACAAAATGGGGTAGCTGAGAGAAAGAATAGAACACTCATAGAAGCAGCTAGGACTATGTTGGCTGATGCTCACTTTCCCCTAGCTATTAGCCAGTTTTTGTGTTGAGGCTGTGAATACAGCTTGTTATGTTCAGAATAGGGCATTAATCAACAAGATTCACAACAAGACATCTTATGAGATATTGTGAGGCGGGAAACCTAATATTGGTTTTCTTAAACCTTTTAGATGTCATGTAGTTGTTTTGGACACTAGTTATGCCTTAGGTAAGTTTAGTGCTAAAGGTGATGAAGGCTACTTTATGGGTTATTCTGTGCAGAGTAGAGGATATAGAGTTTACATTAAGAAAGAAAAACGTATACTTGAAAAGGTACATGTTAGGTTTCTAGAGAGTAAACCTAGTGATCCTGAAAGTGGTCCAAATTGGTTATTTGAATTGGAACCTCTATCTAGGACATTGAATTATATGCATGTTACTAATCCAGACATTGTGAAGGTAACTTCAAATGTTGTGGAAGAACCAGTTGTTGAAATTTCAGGTACACAGGTTGATAAAGAGATTGGATCACAAGCAGACAAATCAGCACCCATACTTGAGTATGTTACCATTCCTATATGGACAGATGCATTTTTTGTTGTTGCTGCTGCTAGAAAGGAAAAAGGTGGTCCACAAGGATCACCAGTTGAAAACATGCATGATTCTTCAAACGCTGACAGAGGAAAATCTGGCGCTGACAAGACAAATTCAGGCATTGATGGCTAAAACGTTGACAACCCTAATTCAGGCGTTGACAACTCTTTTGACCATTTATTCTCTTCCAATAATTTTGAACAAGGTGAACCTTCAAACAGAAATGGAGAGGTTCATTCAGATGATGATGGAAGAGCATTTGAAGAAGATATTGACAATTTGGAGACTGAAATTGATGATAACACAATCATTGAAGGAGGAGTACTTACATCTACCATGAAGAATCATCCTTCTTCTTTGATCATAGGTGATGTGATGACTCCTGTGCAAACTATAAGGTCTCATCAGAATCATGGAGGATTTATTGCCAATATTCACAAAAAGGTTGATACGCCTCTAGTTCAAGCATGTTTGTTTGCCTGTTTTCTGTCACAATAGGAACCCAAGAAGATCTTTGATGCTCTCAAAGAACCAAGTTGGGTGGAAGCAATGCAAGATAAGCTTCACCAATTTGCTATTCAGGATGTTTGGGAGTTAGTTGATTGTCCCAGACATGTTAGACCTATTGGGACAAGATGGGTTCTTAGAAACAAAAAGGATGAGAGAGGCATTGTGATCAGAAACAAGGCACGTTTAGTTGCTCAAGGATATACATAGGAGGAAGGGATAGACTATGAGGAGGTCTTTGCACATGTTGCAAGGATTGAGGCAATAAGAATTTTTCTAGCCTATGCTTCTTGCATGGGATTTACAGTCTATAAAATAGATGTGAAGAGTGCTTTTATTTATGGCACAATTGCAGAGGAGGTTTATGTAATGCAGCCTCCTGGTTTTGAAGATTCAGAACATCCAGACAAGGTGTATAGAGTGAAGAAAGCTATGTATGGACTTCATCAAGCCCTAAGATCATGGTATGGCACATTGTCCACCTATCTGGTGGAAAATGGATTCAAAAGGGGCACCATAGACCAGACCTTGTTTACAAAGAAGTCTGGTAAGGATTTCTTACTTGTACAGGTCTGTGTGGATGATATCATCTTTGGCTCTTCTAGTCCAAAGATGAGTGAAGACTTTTCCAAACTCTTGACAGACAAGTTCAAGATGAGTGCAATGGGGGAGATGAACTTCTTTCTAGGGTTACAAGTACAGCAGAAAGAAGATGGTGTCTTCATCTCTCAAGATAAATATGTAGCAGAAATCTTGAAGAAGTTTGGCTTTTCTCCACATGAGAAACAGGCTAGCACACCCATGGATATGGAACACCCTTGGGGAAAGGTTGGATATGGAAAAGAGGTGGATGTCAGGCATTATAGGTCAATGATTGGTTCATTGATGTATCTCACAGCTTCAAGACCTGACAATATGTTTGTTGTGTGTGCATGTGCACGTCATCAAGTGACTCCCAAAGAGTGTCATCTTCATGCTGTCAAGAGGATTTTTAGGTATCTTAGGTGCTATCCAGACTTGGGATTATGGTATCCAAAAGATTCTCCATTGGAGCTTATTGCATATTCAGACAGTGATTATGGTGGTGACAAATTTGATAGAAAATCCACAACTGGTGGATGCCAATTTCTTGGGAGTATGTTGATATCTTGGCAATGCAATAAACAAATAGTGCTGGCCAATTCTACAACTGAAGTAGAGTATGTAGCTGCAGCTGCTTGTTGTGGACAAGTCTTATGGATTCAGAACCAGTTGTTGGATTATGGGTATAATTTCATGCATACCAAGATTTTTGTAGACAATAACAGTACTTTATGCATTATTAAGAATCCTGTACATCACTCTAAAACAAAAACTATAGAAATTAGACATCATTTTATAAGAGACTGTTTTAAAAAGGGTTTAATACAACCAGATAGGGTTGACACAGAGGAAAATGTGGCTGATTTATTAACTAAACCTTTTGATACTAGAAGATTTCAATACTTGGTAACAAGTATTGGAATGATCAATCTTACTTGATATGTGTTTTGGGAACTTATTATAAAAGTATGTACAGGATGTGCATTTGTTATTTGTCTTTGTACAAAATTAGATTTTCCACTTTATTTGTCTAACGCTGACAAAGGTTATTTTAACACTTACAAGTGTTAAATTGACGTTGTCAGCAACATGTTAGTTTTGTGGTTTTTGATCTAGTTATGCAGGCGTTGTTAGCATTGTACAAATGGATACAGAGTTGCTTATGGATTCTTGGAGCATTGTTAGAGCATGTTTCAGTTTATGGATGATGGTTGGAATTTATATTCCTATCTTGACATAAATTTTTATCACATGCATTTTATATGGCAACTTATGTATCATAGTTTAAGGGGAGGTTTAGGAACCCTTTAGGACTTTTTGGGTATTCATATAATACTCTTATCACAATTCTAGATTGTGTCCACTGGTGAGTGTGAATTAGTTTACTAACTCATGAGGCACTGTAGCATGCAAAGTTGATATACTATGCACGCTGCCAAGACTTTTTGGCCTAGAATTGGATGTGGTCTGTTGGGAGACTTAGCTATGATTTTTATTGGGCTTACCTGGGAAGTTACAAAGTATTTTATGAGATAACTTCACTGTTAAGAACTTTGGTTAGCAAGGGACACTTGAGGACTGTTATGTCTATCTTGCTTAAGCAAGTGTGCATGATTGGACAGTGCTTGCCACCCTATGGTAATTTTCAGTTTATAGGTTATCTTCACTAGGATAAATCACTTTGTTAGGTCCTTTTTCATTTTTATTATTTTTATTTTTGGACGTTGACAGATTTATTTCCAAACATTGTTAGGACCAATTTAGACGTTGACATGGCTTTTTCCAACGTTGACAAGAATATAGCCGTTGGGCGTTGATAGGTTATTTTTTACCGTTGACAACCGTTGGGTCCTACCCAGCTGTTATTTTTGACGAAAATTTGGGCCGTAATTTTGGGAGTTGGTAACTTTTTATTAATGCACAAGATTAGTTATTTTCTTTTCAAGATTTTCATCATTATTTTTTGAAAATAACTGACTAATTTTTTACCAATCACATGTGCCTACCTCTCCTATATATTTGGCTCATTATTTTGAAACAGGGTAACTGCTTATTCTTGTCTAACTAAAATTTCACACATATTCATCTTTCATAATCTTTCACACAGCTTTCTACATCAATGAAGCCTAGGTTTAAACCGAGTGATTTGGTATTGGGATTCAGAAGTCAGCATAACATGGTTGCCTATTTGGAGGCTGATGATGCTCTGTTTGCTCAATATACTCAGATGGTGGCGTATTTAAATGCATCTCCTATTAGGTATGCACTTTCTCATACTCCACTTATCCCTGTCACTCATATTAAGCAGTTTTGGAATACTGTCACTTCCTCAACGATTAATAATGTGACTACATTGACTGCTACAGTCCATGGGCGTTCATGGGTGGTTACTGAAGCCTTGGTTCGCCAGGCTTTGCATCTTAATGATGCAGATGGTATAACCACCCTACCCATTGGTGAGCTAGAACAAGGACATCAAACTTTGGGTTATCCTTGTTGGGTCAAAAGTTGATGAGTCAAATCACTATGGAAACAAAAAGGACCAAATATGGCATTAGGAGAAACTTCAAGCTGGTGGACAAAATACAAGAAAGTTTCCCCTGCTACAAAACTTTCCACTGCTGTGAAGATTCCCCTGCCATGTACTAAAAACATGGAGATTTGGTCAAGTAGTGATAAGAATGAATAATTCTGTTTTGATTTAGTCATTATTATCTTATTTAGTTTCCATGTATCCCTGGGTTCCTTAAGTTATAAAAGGAACATCAGACCCTAGGTTTTAATTATTAATTCATACTACTCAAATGTAACCTACAGAGTCTTTGATCTCTAGGCATGGGATTCAATGTATACATGCCTAGAGTGGTTTGTGTTAATCATCAATAATACAAACCCTTTGGGAATTATTCATCTTGTTAAACATCTTATTCATGATCATTGTTCTTATTCCGCTATGTTATCATATGAATGATGATCAACCTAGATAAAACGGTTTTTACTGTTTGAGCCTCAAGATCTGGGATTCAACAAGTGGTATCAGAGCGGGTGGCTCTCGATATCTAGGAGAATCAAGATATTTTTCGTGTTTGTGTCGTTGCTGTGAAGATCTAGGGTTTATGATAAAACCCTAGGTGATTAATTGTTGCTGCTGTGAAAATTGTTTAAGGATTATTTAGGGCGTGAAGACATCTGGTGTATTTAGTTCGTATTCTATTTCTGCCTCAAAAATAATATAATCAAATGATACAACGGCTGCATTTATTCTGCTGAAGGGCACGTTGCAATGAGAATATTGGTTCACGTGAGGTTTTGTTTAATAAAAGATATGGGTTCATTTAATGGCTTTGTTTGGAAGTGGGAATAAAGAACAAATATGTTGTGTATTTGTTATATTTTCTTTGGCCAAATATAGCTGCTATTCCATTGGTACTACTCACGTGATCAATATAAAGGGAAGGGGTGTTATATGAAGCGACGATCACAAAGGACAAAAAAAATAAAAATTGCAAGCATGTTTCGGTGGTCTAAAGTCATTGTGGGTCCCGACGTTTATGTTCACACGAAGTCATTGTGTGTTCACATGAATGCAATATGTTCACACGAATGGGTGATTGAGTTTGTGTTCACACGACCGAAGCACATTTATGGTCAAATTCCAAAGTTTTAATAATGCTGCTCACGTGGGTAGTAAAATTAAAGGTGGACAAATGATGGTTCAATGATTGGGGTAACGTGGGATCTTGAACAAATTCTGAGACAGTCTGCAACTTGATTATGATTGACTGTTGTATCACGTGGAGTATAGTTGATTGGTGCAAGGGTCTGCACAAAACAGCGAGCATTTTTAATAGCATGTAACATTTATTCCACCTGTTTTTGTTATTTATTTCCCCTGTTATAAAATTCATTCCCACTTTGAGTGGGTTTGGCACAGTTAATAACAAAAACAGGGGCATTAAAAGTTCCCCCTGCTTGTGAAAATGTTCACCCTGCTTTCATTAGAAGTATCCCCTGCTACGATCCCCCTGCCTTTAATAGTTCCCCCTGCTTTCATAAATAGGTTCCCATTGTTTTTGAAAGTTCCCCCTGATGTCAGATATGAGTTTTGAGACAGCAAGGTTTTGGAGTTTGGTATATTCACAGCAACTGGTCTTAAAGGTATAAAAGGCTTTCATATTGATTGTTTACATAGTCATGAAGGTAATTGACTATTGGCTATTTGAAGATGAAGTATAATTGGTTGAGTATGTGTTTTATTCATGCTTTATTCCGTAATGATGCATTGACAAAAATACGCAAAGGTATGAGATTTTTCTTAGGTTGCTCTATGCTCATATTTGCTAAGATATTGGTTTTTGTCAAGAGCCTCATCCACTCCCTATACATTCTGAGATGTATACGTTCACTGTTATGTGGATATTACATGGTATAATACACAGATTCGGGTTTTTCTACTACTACATCAAATAGGTGATACTGAATTTTCTTCGCTTATGATTATTACTTTCAAAGCCTACAGAATTGAAGATTCATGAATGACTAGCACACTTTAAGGGGAAGTTCATTTGATAAAGTGTTAGTCATTTACATATGACACTGAAGTGAAGGTTTTCGCTACTGCTTATTGGTACTACGACAACTAATGTGAGTATCTACTGCTTAAAATCATTTTTTATTAGGATCCCATGCCTATGTGCTTCATGGAGGGTATTTTGAAAGGTGGAATGCGTGGGTTAGAAGTATGGTATTGGTTGGTAGTTGTTGAAAATCAAGGTTGTTTACATAGAAGACCCCTATTTGATCATGTCAAAAAGGGGAAGTTGTCTACAGAGAGTGTTCAACCTGTTGATCTTTGGTGTTGTATGGGGAAGTGTTTTGACATCATCAACTAGGGGAAGATTGTTGGGTCAAAAGTTGATGAGTCAAATCACTATGGAAACAAAAAGGACCAAATATGGCATTAGGAGAAACTTCAAGCTGGTGGACAAAATACAAGAAAGTTTCCCCTGCTACAAAACTTTCCACTGTGTGAAGATTCCTCTGCCATGTACTAAAAACATGGAGATTTGGTCAAGTAGTGATAAGAATGAATAATTCTGTTTTGATTTAGTCATTATTATCTTATTTAGTTTCCATGTATCCCTGGGTTCCTTAAGTTATAAAAGGAACATCAGACCGTAGGTTTTAATTATTAATTCATACTACTCAAATGTAACCTACAGAGTCTTTGATCTCTAGGCATAGGATTCAATGTATACATGCCTAGAGTGGTTTGTGTTAATCATCAATAATACAAACCCTTTGGGAATTATTCATCTTGTTAAACATCTTATTCATGATCATTGTTCTTATTCCGCTATGTTATCATATGAATGATGATCAACCTAGATAAAACGGTTTTTACTGTTTGAGCCTCAAGATCTGGGATTCAACAATCCTTTCCCTAAAGAGGGATCTTTAAATAAATATTCAAAACAGGAATTTCCCCCAGCTTGGAAGTACTTAATACATGTCATACTTCAATGTTTGAGTCCCAAATGTACTGCACATAATGAAATTAACAGATCTATTGGTAGTGCCATTGTGTGTATTGCTAATGGGCAAAAATACAATTTTTCTAAATGATTTTTGATGGCATGTGTAAAAACAAGGGTAGCAAGATGACTCTAGCTTATCCAAGATTTTTGCAAATGGTTTTTGATGAACAAAGGTATTGCACCAGGGATCATGATGATTTTTATAAGATCCCTGTGCAAAATAAAGCAATTTTTGGAAAGATGAATTCACCCCCTCACAGAGACTTACCTCTTACCCAAGCCATGCTTGCTGTTATTGCAGCAGCACAACCTCAACCTGACCCACAACCACAACCAGACACATTACCTGAACCCTCACCATCACCCCAAAGTATGGAACTTGACCAAGATCCCTTCAACGCTGACACGTTAAATGTTGGAGTTGATACTTCAAATCCAAACGTTGACACCTTTCTACAACAGACCCAAACGCCCCTTAACCTCCAAACTGTAACCCAATCCACATCATCCTCTTCACCCCTATACTTTAGGATGGAAAAACGCCAAAGGACCATTGGAGTGTTCTCCTATGGTGGTCCTAGCCATGTTGTAGAGAGAACCACCACCACAAGTGTGGTTGGTGACATGGGTGGGGCTAGGACTGTTGGTACTAGCTTAGATGCAGGCCAAGCCAGTCCTAACATTATTAAGACCCCATCCATGCCTCATGACTCTATTTTGGGAGGTCAAAAACCCATTCTAGAGGAGGGAATATTGGAACCCTATACATTGTTGGAATTGACGGTTGTCTGCATTAGCTTGCAAAAGCAAAATGCAGACCTTGTACATATTGTCTCTACCCAATGCCTTGAACTCAAGCAATTGAGGGAGAGGGTTGTTTTTTAATCTGCTGAGACTAGGAGAAGACAGACAAGAGTCCTTTCATCAGGGGAGGATTCTTACAAAGGGGAGGAAGCTGCTACTGAGCCAGTTAATTTAAGTGATAAAGGCTCAAATGAAGGAGAATCTTTGGGTATAGCTGAAGCTCTAACAGATTTGAAGAGGCAACCAGATTTTGATGTTTCATTGGTTACTGATAGGTGTGTAAACACCCATCCTTTTACCACTTAATTCTGGCTAAAACGAGACCAAAACACGTATTTAATATCATTTGTTTGTAATTATGCGTGGTTTTTGTGTTTATTGTGTTTTCAGAGCCAACCGGATGAATATTGAAGAAAACATGGGATTGCACGGGTTTTACTAAAGAAAAGGACTCAAGATAAAGTCTATTGTCCAAGAGATGCAAAAGATTTGAAGTCACTGGGCCTATTCGAAGATTTATCGAAGAAAAGGACCAAAGATGGAAGATTTACATAAGTCGAAGAAACTCAAGTCTATTAAACGAAGAAATTTAAAGACGAGTTGAATTTAATCGACGACAAGTCCCGAATCAGAATCGAAAATGTCAACTTTTCTGAAAAGACGAGAAGACAAGAAGAACGGGAGAAAGCCCACTCACCAACCAAAAGACAAGCCTATAAATAGACCACCCCACACACATTTAGCCAGTTAGTTTTTAGTTTCTCTCTCCTCCACCTTTTTCTCCTTTCTGTTTCGTACCATCACCAACACCACTAGGGTGTTTGGTGATCTTGATCTTTGATTTTTAATCTTGTAATTTTCATCTTTGTTTTGTTATTGTTAAAACATCAATCATCAATACAAGTTCTTGTTTAATCTTTCCATTTCATCTTGTTCATCATCATTTTTCTTTTCTAAGTTCTTAAGTTCTTATTTTCTTGATTTGATCTTCAAAAGTTGTTGGGTTTTGTGTTTTTGTGGATGGGAATGAGTTTCTTTTCCAAATCGTTTCGTGTGAATTTAAAAGTTCCGAATGAATTACTTTTTGAAAAGTTCCGAATGAGTTTATGAGTTCTGAATGAATTTCCCTTTTAAAACTTCCGAATGAGTTAATCTTCCGAATCAGTTTCTTTTAGGGTATTTTTAAGGATTACTCTCTGTTTCTTCCTTTATTTCATGTTTATCTTTTAACTGTAATCTTAAATTCGATTTTAATTTTAATTCAAGTTTTATTAATTGTTATTCATTTAATTACTTTTAAATTTAAGTTTACTATTTAGAGCATTTTTCAGTTAGTAGTTTAAAAATCCAAACCTTTTTTAGTAACCAAAAACAAATCATTCCACTTAAGGCCGAGATCAATTCGAGAGGATTTCGAGAGACATTAATCTAACCCATTGCAAAAACCATGTATCAAATGGCGCCGCTGCCGGCTCTTCTCGTTAAGATCAAAAGTTTTTTGTGAGAACTTGGATTTTGGGATCCGTTCCCCGTGAACGTTACCTTTTTCAAAAACTTTCAAAAAAATCCTAAAAAATATAAAATTTTCAAAAATACAAAAAAAAATTAATTAAAAAACATAAAAACCAAAAATATTTTTGCTTTGTTTTTCTTTGTTCGTTCTTTTGCAGGTGTATGCGCACTCGATCCACGTCTTATCAAGAGCCCGAGCCTCTCGATCACTTAGACATGGCCGGTGTACCACCTCCAAACAACAATAATAACAACAACAACCCACCTTTCAACAACATGCACAATAACAACAACAATGAGCCCCTTCCGGATAATCGCCCGATGATTGAATTGCTGCAAGCTCATGTAGATGGCAACACGGACCCAATTGTCATACCTCCAATTGCCGCCAACAACTTTGAGCTAAAATCAGGCTTTATCCAGATGGTCTCCGCTCAACCATTCTTGGGACGAACCATTGATGATCCACACGACCACATCAAGAGATTCTTGCAGCTCACCAACACGGTCAAATTCAATGGTGTTCCACAAGAGGTTATTAGATTACAACTTTTTCCCTTTTCTTTAGAGGGACAAGCCCGGCATTGGCTTGCTAAGGAACCGCCACAGAGTATTCTCTCGTGGACGGATTTGGAAACTAAGTTCATCAATTACTTTTTCCCACCCTCTCGTACTACTGCATTGCGGAATGAAATCATAAATTTTGAACAAAAGTACGATGAGTCGTTCAGTGAATCTTGGGATCGTTTCAAAGATCTTTTAAGAAAATGCCCACAACATGGTTTTACCAAAGTACATCAAATTAATACTTTTTACAATGGTTTAAGCATGAGTGACCAAGATTCACTGAACAGTGCCTCGGGGGGTAATCTTTTGGCTAAGACTTCCAATGCTGCTTGGGATATCATTGAGAATAAGTCTCGTGTGCAAACCAAGAGTGTTCGGACCAATGTCGCTAGTGCTAGCACTAATGATAGCGACAAGCGACTTGACAAAATCACTGTGCTTCTTGAATCGCTTGTCACCCACACCGTCAGCAACAACGCTAAAAATGCTCAAGTTAACGCTGTCAGCCAACCTTGTGAGATATGCGGTGGTCCTCACTCTTACACCACTTGTACTGCCACCCAAGACTACCCTGCTGAGAATGTCAATGCAGCTTATGGCACCTATCCTCAACCCGCTTATCAAGCTAGACCTCAAGGTGACCGTAACTTGCTAAGCTACCGTTCTAACAATTATCTTTCCCCACCTGGTTTTCCCCCAACCAACTCAAACCAACAACAAAACCTCAATCGCCCTCCCCAACAACAACAACCACCTCGTACACCATATATCCCTCCTCATAAGCAACAACAACCACCTCAACGTAACAACCAAGTTTACCAACAACCTGCTTATCAACCACCCGCATACAATGCTCCTCCCAACCAATCCACCGCTCTACACCAAGAAGTGCAGACCTACATGAGGACAAACGATGTGATCGTGGAAAATCTTCAACGTGAAGTGATCAATTTGAAAGCAGACTTGGTCAAGCAAGGAAACGACTTGAGAGCCGACATGAGAAATACGTTGGATAGCCAAACAAATGACTTGAGGAACATGATGGCTAGTTTCTTCCAAGGTAATCAACCCTCTTCTTCGGGTACTCTTTCGAGTATCACCGTGGCGAATCCAAGAGGGGAGATGAAAGCAATCACTACTCGAAGTGGCAAAGGTACCAAGGAACCCGAGCTTCCTATACCTCCACCGGTGGTTGTGACTAAGGAGAACGAGTCACCTGCTCCTATTCCTCATCCTTCTCCTTCCCCAATTTCTACACCTCTTCCTTCTACCCCTCCACCGCCCAAGGATGTGAGTGATCCTATTCTTCCAAAGCCTTCCTCTTCTTCCAATATACCTTATCCATCTAGGTTGAGGAAAGAGAAGCAAAAGAGCAAGGACGATATTCAGGTTTCAAACTTTCTTAAAATGTTTAAACAACTGAATTTCAATATCTCCTTCGCTGAGGCTCTCGCTCACATGCCTAAATACGAGAAAATGTTTAAAGACCTTCTGAGCGACAAGGAAAAGCTCCTCGATATTGCCAACACCCAACTTAATGAGAATTGCTCTGCAGTGCTCTTAAGGAAATTGCCAACCAAGCTTGGTGATCCGGGTCGTTTTCTTATCCCTTGCAATTTCCCGGGAGTAGAGAATTGCATGGCCCTAGCCGATCTAGGTGCCAGTATCAATCTAATGCCTTTAAGCGTTTGGAAGCAATTATCTCTCCCAGAGCTAGTCCCCACTAAAATGACTTTAGAATTGGCTAACCGTACGATTGCTTATCCAGTGGGGATAGCCGAAGACGTCATTGTAGGAGTCGACAAATTCACCTTTCCTGCTGATTTTGTTGTCGTCGACTACGAGATGGACCCTCGTGTGCCACTAATTGTTGGTCGTCCATTCCTGAGGACCGGTCACACTCTCATCGATGTTGAAGCCGGTGAGCTTATCATGAGAGTGGGTGACGATAAAGTAGTCTTCAACATGGGAAAGTTGTCTAAACAGCCTTATTCATATGAAAGTGTTAATTGTATTGACGTTCTTGATGAGGCTTGTGAAGAACACTTTAATGATGCTTGCAAAAGTAATCCTACCTCTCTTCCCAATGTTGAGACCGTGTCCTCTATTGATTCATCATTGTCTCTATTTGGAGATAGTGATTTATTTTGGAACAATCTTGAAGACACCATGGAAGATGTGAATTTAGCTACTAATGATTCTCCTATCGATGGGGATGAAGACATGAATTTCTTTGACAATCTTCTCAACGAAGACAATCCTTCTCCTCCATCTCCCACGGTCATTGCTATCGATACTCTGACTTCGAATACGCCTCCCGTTGAAAATCCTCCGAAATTAGAGCTTAAGGAGTTGCCGCCCCATCTCGAGTATGTATTCCTTGAAGAAGAGAAGAAGTCGCCAGTCATCATTGCTAAGGACCTAAAGGAAGAAGAAAAAGCCCGACTTATCACCGTGTTGAAAGATCACAAGAAGGCTATTGCTTGGAAGATTTCTGACATTCGCGGAATTGATACTCACTTCTGCACACACAAAATTCTCATGGAGGACGACTTTAAGCCCACAATTCAAAGCCAACGAAGGATGAATCCAAAAATACATGAAGTCATCAAAACAGAGGTTATCAAACTTCTTGATGCGGGTATGATTTACCCTATTTCGGATTCACCATGGGTTAGTCCAATCCATTGTGTGCCCAAGAAGGGCGGAATAACCGTTGTTCCCAATGAACACAACGAGTTAATTTCCACTCGTCTCGTCACTGGGTGGAGAGTTTGTATAGACTACCGCAAACTCAATGATGCCACGAGAAAGGATCATTTCCCTCTACCTTTTATGGACCAAATGCTTGAACGTTTAGCGGGTAATGAATATTACTGCTTTATTGATGGTTTCTCGGGTTATTTCCAAATACCCATCGATCTCCAAGATCAAGAGAAGACAACATTCACTTGTCCCTATGGCACATTTGCGTACAAAAGGATGTCTTTTGGCTTATGTAATGCCCCCGGGACTTTCCAAAGGTGCATGTTAGCCATCTTCCATGACATGGTTGAACAAACCATGGAAGTCTTCATGGATGATTTCTCGGTCTTCGGGGATTCTTTCTCTTCTTGCCTTGCCAATTTGGAACGTATGCTTACGCGGTGCGAAGACACTCGCCTTGTTCTAAATTGGGAAAAATGCCATTTTATGGTAAAAGAAGGCATCGTGCTAGGACACAAGATTTCCAAAGCCGGTCTTGAAGTAGACCGTGCTAAAGTCAATGTTATCGCCAAGTTGCCTCCACCTTCAACTGTGAAGGGTGTGAGAAGTTTTCTGGGTCATGCGGGCTTCTACCGTCGATTCATCAAAGATTTTTCTCAAATCGCTCGCCCGATGACCCACCTCTTGGAAAAAGATACTCCTTTTATCTTTTCCAAAGAGTGTCTTGAAGCCTTCAACTCGCTTAAGGATAAGCTAACTAAGGCACCCGTCTTGGTTACCCCTAATTGGGAGCTTCCCTTTGAGTTGATGTGCGATGCTAGTGATTTTGCTATTGGAGCGGTTTTGGGACAAAGAGTGAACAAACACTTCCAACCAATCCATTACGCTAGCAAAACAATGACTGGGGCACAATTGCATTATACGACAACCGAAAAAGAGCTTTTAGCTGTTGTCTATGCCTTTGAAAAATTTCGCCCCTATCTTGTCCTTTCCACCACAATCGTGTATACCGATCATTCCGCGCTGAAGTACTTGTTGACAAAGCAAGATTCCAAACCAAGACTTCTTCGCTGGGTTTTGTTGCTCCAAGAATTTAAAATCGAAATTCGCGATAAAAAAGGAGCTGAAAACCTAGCCGCGGATCATCTTAGCCGACTTGAGGATCCTTACCAAGGGGATCATCCGAACAAAGAAATCAATGATTCTTTTCCCTTGGAGACCTTAATGTCTATAAACTCGAAGTCGAGTGAAACCCCGTGGTTTGCGGACTTTGCAAACTACTTGGCGGGTGGAATTCTCAAGGAAGGGTTGACGTCCCAACAAAAGAAAAAGTTCTTCACCGACATTAAGACTTACTTTTGGGACGACCCTTACCTATTCAAACAATGTGCCGACCTGATTATCCGTCGATGTGTTGATGGACCGGCAGCTTCAGAAATCCTTAATGCTTGCCACAAAGGACCCACCGGTGGTCACTTTGGTCCCAACTACACCGCCAAAAAAGTGTTTGATTCGGGATTTTATTGGCCCTCTATATATCGTGACGCTCACGATATGGTTAAACGATGTGATGTGTGCCAGAAACAAGGCACGATCACACATAAAGACGAGATGCCTCAGAATTTCATTCAAGAGTGTGAAATCTTTGATGTTTGGGGTATCGACTTTATGGGGCCATTCCCTTCTTCTAAAGGAAACAAATACATCCTTGTAGCCGTTGACTACGTTTCAAAGTGGGTTGAAGCTAAAGCTTTACCTACTAATGACGCAAGGGTGGTTTGTAACTTTTTGAAAGCTCTTTTCGCTAGATTCGGTGTGCCTCGCGCCATTATTAGTGATCGTGGGACTCATTTTTGCAATGACCAATTCGCAAGGGTCATGGCTAAGTACGGTGTAAATCATCGTCTTTCCACAGCCTACCACCCACAAACTAATGGCCAGGCTGAAATATCCAACCGAGGACTTAAGCGAATTCTAGAAAGAACCGTGGGAGAGCATCGTGCCTCATGGGCTGATAAACTTGATGATGCTTTGTGGGCTTTCCGTACTGCTTACAAGACCCCAATCGGTTGTACGCCTTATCGTCTTGTGTACGGGAAAGCGTGCCACCTCCCCATTGAGTTGGAGCACAAGGCTTACTGGGCCTTGAAGTGGGCTAATTTTGATATTAACAAAGCCGGTGACCTACGCAAGATCCAACTCAATGAGCTCAATGAACTCCGTAATGAGGCTTATGAAAATTCTTTGATCTATAAGGAAAGAACTAAGCTCATTCACGACTCTAAGATCAAGAACTGAGAGTTCCATGTTGGAGACAAAGTCTTACTTTTTAACTCTCGGTTGAAAATCTTTTCGGGAAAGCTCAAATCTCGTTGGTCCGGCCCATTCACCATTGCCCAAATTTTTCCATATGGTACTCTCGAGCTCGCTCAACCTAATGGACCCAATTTTAAGGTGAATGGCCAACGAGTGAAGTTGTACTTTGGTGAGGACACCTCTTAGGAGGTGATTCCATCCCTCACCACGTTCCCCATGAACTAATTTTGGGTCGAGTCAGGCTCGTGACTTGGTTATCAAAAACAAGCGCTCCTCGGGAGGCAGCCCGAGTATCTATCCTTTTATGTTTTAACCTCCTAAGTGTAGGGGGACTTCTATACGTGTTTGTATTTGTGTGGTGATGTGATTACAGGGATAAGTGCACTCTTGGAAACTTTGAAGAACCGTGCTCCCGTGTTATCCGAAATCCGGTTCTATCTCTCAACTATCGTGATTCAATTTTCTTCATACTCACATTTGAAATTGATCACTTTAGTCATCTCTTCCTTAACTTGAGTTAACCAACGTGCACAATGTCATAAGTGTAGGGGAGACTTTACCCACATGCTTAAACATTGAGGACAATGTTTATCTTAAGTGTAGGGGGGACTTCTATCGAAGTTTTAAGTGGACTTTTCCATGAAAATGCCTTCATTTAACCGGAAAATCCTATTTTTCAACATTTTTCAAGTTTTTTATTAACTTTGGCCATTTAGTCATAATTTTTAAATTTTTATCTTTGCTTTCATATGTATATATCCCGCAATAAAGTCAAAAATATTAATAAAGTGGTGTAGCTAGTTTTGAAATCTTTTACTTATCCAAGTTTATTCTAGCTATTATCCTTAACCATGTAGACCTTAATTGGTTTATTAGGCTAAGTGTCCACGAGTCTCATTACTTGAGATTTTAAATTGTGGAGGACGAGAAATGATAGAGTCAATTATAAGTCGGTATTCTTGCACAAGCTCACTTGGTGTAATTATTTGCCTATTCTCCCATCACTTGCTAATAATATATCTACAATAAGTAAGGTCGTACGATTTGAAAAGTTACTTAGCTTCTAGCCCAAGATCGTTTAAAAGTTGCTCGGTAATGATAAGAGTTCATAGCCAAGGCATAACTTATGAAGCGGGGCGCGAAGATTGGCGAGTCCGAAAAGGCCCTAACAAGGCATGAGGATTCCATTTTATTGCTAAAGATCCAAGGTGATGTGAAAAGCATTATTCCCAAAGTCAATATGAAGGATCAAGACTCACGACGAAAAGCAATCAACTCCCATAAAGATCATGGAGAAGTCTATCCGAAAAGACCCTAACAAGGTATGAGGATAAATAGATCCAAGTCCGAAAAGGAGGCGGATCGTTGTATCTCAAAATCCCAATTAGAGATTGAAGAATAATCATGAAGTCGTGGTCAACAAAAGTTAGAGTACCCCTCAAAAGTCTCCAACTGAAGAAATTCTATTAACGATGAGAAGGCCATTATCTCAAGAACGTCTCTCAAGATATGAAGTATGAAGTACATGCCAAATATCGGCCCAAGAAAGGTCTCAAATCGCGAACCGAGTTATGCCAAGATATGAACTTTTTGATATCCCGAGAAGCAGTTTTAAGAGATTTTGTCCTTTAGCTAACTATTGATCAAATCGTCCTACTTTGCTTTCAGCCTTAATAAACTATCGAAATAAGTCCAAAAATGCATCTTCATGATCATTCTAAGACAAAAATAAAATATAAGAGATACACCTAGGAATAAGGGAGTTTAAGCATTTAATTAAGCCATGTGTGTAAGTGTTTGATTTACTAACTTATAATATAAATGATCTCGTTTTTAAGCTTAGTTTGGGGAACGTGAAACTTGAGGGTGATAAATCTTCGCAGCACCAAAGCCCTAATGTAAGTCATTGATTTCTTTGCAAGTTATTTCCATGTAGCTATTTTCAAGTGAAAATGGTTTTCTATCCTTTTGTTTCCTTTAAAGTTTAATTTCTTTTAATTACTTTAATTTTTGTCTAGTAGTATTTGAATAAGGCCAAGGTTAATTGATTATGAGAAAAGTGTAAAATTGCTTTATCACTAAGCATTGCATGAGGGCATGGCAATGGTTAAGTGTAGGGGATTTGATAGGTGTGTAAACACCCATCCTTTTACCACTTAATTCTGGCTAAAACGAGACGAAAACACGTATTTAATATCATTTGTTTGGAATTATGCGTGGTTTTTGTGTTTATTGTGTTTTCAGAGCCAACCGGATGAATATTGAATAAAACATGGGATTGCACGGGTTTTACTAAAGAAAAGGACTCAAGATAAAGTCTATTGTCCAAGAGATGCAAAAGATTTGAAGTCACTGGGCCTATTCGAAGATTTATCGAAGAAAAGGACCAAAGATGGAAGATTTACATAAGTCGAAGAAACTCAAGTCTATTAAACGAAGAAATTTAAAGACGAGTTGAATTTAATCGACGACAAATCCCGAATCAGAATCGAAAACGTCAACTTTTCTGAAAAGACGAGAAGACAAGAAGAACGGGAGAAAGCCCACTCACCAACCAAAAGACAAGCCTATAAATAGACCACCCCACACACATTTATCCAGTTAGTTTTTAGTTTTTCTCTCCTCCACCTTTTTCTCCTTTTTGTTTCGTACCATCACCAACACCACTAGGGTGTTTGGTGATCTTGATCTTTGATTTTTAATCTTGTAATTTTCATCTTTGTTTTGTTATTGTTAAAACATCAATCATCAATACAAGTTCTTGTTTAATCTTTCCATTTCATCTTGTTCATCATCATTTTTCTTTTCTAAGTTCTTAAGTTCTTATTTTCTTGATTTGATCTTCAAAAGTTGTTGGGTTTTGTGTTTTTGTTGATGGGATTTGTAGTTATTGGTTAGTAAATCATTTGTGTTAAGTTGTATTTAAGATTTGGTGAAAAACTTGGTGATTTTTGGCATTAAAATTGATTTCCTTATTCTTCGGGTATAGTTACTGTATCTGAGTGTTCCCAGGTTCCGGATGAGTAAATCTTCCGGATGAACACAAAAGTTCCGAGTCAGTCTAAAGTTCCGGATGAACCTAAGTTCCGAATGAAGCAAAACTTCCGAATGAACCTAAAGTTCCGAATGAGTTTCTTTTCCAAATAGTTCCGGGTGAATTTAAAAGTTCCGAATGAATTACTTTTTGAAAAGTTCCGAATGAGTTTATGAGTTCCGAATGAATTTCCCTTTTAAAACTTCCGAATGAGTTAATCTTCCGAATCAGTTTCTTTTAGGGTATTTTTAAGGATTACTCTCTGTTTCTTCCTTTATTTCATGTTTATCTTTTAACTGTAATCTTAAATTCGATTTTAATTTTAATTCAAGTTTTATTAATTGTTATTCATTTAATTACTTTTAAATTTAAGTTTACTATTTATAGCATTTTTTAGTTAGTAGTTTAAAAATCCAAACCTTTTTTAGTAACCAAAAACAAATCATTCCACTTAAGGCCGAGATCAATTCGAGAGGATTTTGAGAGACATTAATCTAACCCATTGCAAAAACCATGTATCAGTTACCCCTATAAATTTGAATTTATCTTTTACTGAGATGATGGAGCAGTTCACAAGAAGCGCTAACAAGAGTAAGGTGAGCATTGACAAGCAGATTTTTGACGCTGACAAGCCAAGCGCTGATAGGAGTAAGTGAGGCGTTGACACACAGGTTTTGGACATTGATAGACCTGCAGGAATGGTTGATGTATTCCAGTCATCAGCTATCATCAAGAAAGTGTCTACACAGGTACCATCATCATCTTTACCCATCATTGATACATTAGATAAGGGTAAAGGAATTATGGTAGAAACAGTGGTTCCCAAGGATGCAGCCCAAGTAAAATTTGATTCCATGTTGGCTGCACAACTTGAGAAAGAAGATAGGGTGAAGGAAACTGCTATTGAGAGTAAGAAAAGCAGTGATGATGAGAGTACAGATTCAAGTGTTATGATTATTGAAGAACCAGAAAGACTTGAATATGGTGATGTGTTGGCAAGGGAAAAACTTGCAGAGTTGAAGATGAAGGTGGATTATGATATGTCTGAAGTTGCCCAGATGTACTTTGCATGGGAGAATAAGATCATGGAGAATCTAGACATGTCTTTATCTGATCAGATTTGGGGATTGGAGATTCTACTCAGGATTCAAAGGGATTGTCAGGTAATCCTAAAGTATAAGTCCAACAAAGTTTTCTCACAATCTAAGAGGGATAGAAGGGAGCTTTATTATATGTTGCTTAGATGTCATCAAGGGGGTTGGACTTTTCAGAAGTTGTAGGGATTGTCCTTTGATGTATTGGAATATAAGGCTTATCCTATTTGGGCAAGAGTGCAAGAGATGAACACTATCATACTTCTTTCAGATAAAAAAAGGAAGAGCTTGCAGAAGAGATGCAAATTCAACATGCTTTAATTGCACCAAGACCATTGAAGAAGGGAGTTCCACTTGAGTTCCCAGGAAATATGGATAGAGTGAATCCTAGTGAAGCTGTTATTAGAAGGAGCATTAAGCTCTCATCCTTGTAAGTTTCACATATGGTGAAAGAATTACCTCATGATTCCAGAAACCCTATAGTTAGCTATGAAGAAGATGCAAGTGGGTTCTGGGTGATTGACAAATATGGGAAAGAGGTACATACTTTTACTACTCCTATGTATTTGTTTGCAAGCTTGGATAGGAAGACTTGGCAGACCTTTGGAGGTTGATGCAGGCCAAGTATGAGACTGAAGCACCTACTTCAGTCAATGGAATATAGATTTGGTCAACATTCAAGAGGATGTGTGCACCAGATGAAGAAGATCCAGTTTGGAAGGATCTTGATGATATCAGTGGACTTCAATGGCGTCTATATTCAGCAGCTGGTGTGTATCATTTGAGTACTACAAAGTTTTCTGAGTATCTTCTTGTGGATGCTGAGTATCCTATGTCCAAAGAAGTTTTGGAGAAAATGATGACAACACAGCTGGAAATTGACTACTCAAGTGACGTGGCCAAAGATTTAATTAGATATAGTTATTTCCAATATAATGCAATTTGTAAGAATCCTCCTAGTTCTTAGTTTTTATTCAGAAACTTGATTACTAGAGTAGATATCAAGTTTAGGGGAGGATTGTTGGGAATAAAATGTAGTCAAGACACTTGGACGCTGACAAGAGCAATTTGGACGTTGATAGGAAGAAGTCAAGCGTTGACAGGACAAGCGTTGACAGGAAGAAGTCAAACGTTGATAAGAAGAAGTCAGGCACTGATAGAAGACTTAGTCTACACGTTTTATGTTTTTAGTATGTTTCTAGTAAAGATATGTTCGATAATGTATTTCCTATGTTTATCTTTACCAAGAATAGCTGATACGTAGACTCTTGTACAAGGTTCCTTATTCTATAAAAGGAGGCCTTTAGGTTTTAGTTTAATATACGTTTTACACTTTCATTGTATGCAAGTTCGATTTATCAATCAAAGTGAAAGTTTGGTTTATCTTGTTTGTGTGTTCTTGTTTAAGTATTAATTCCGCATAATACTTGAATTGTTATATATATAACAAAGTTTCTCTACGTGTTTAACTTGATTTAATCTCGTTTACACAAGCTAAATCGATCTAAGTTTGGGATCAGCAATCCATTCCTGATGGATGCGGGTAGTACCCGTGGGTCGGGCTATCCAGCCCAACTAGGGAATATATGTCATCAATAACGAACTACAAAAAGACAAATATTAATGTTCAAAGAACAATTACATGACGAGGAAAGGGTGAGGCTCGATTCGACTTAGTTTAGAAAGGATAGATGAGAGAGACTCGACTTAGAGAGGCATGATTAAAAGAAATCGAGAGAGACTCAACAAAGAAGTTAAGGATAACTTCACAAGATAACTCAAGAATACTATACCCTCATAGGTGATAGTGAAATATTGAAAGAAAACGAGAGAAGAAACTCACAAGAAAAGAAAAGAAAGGTTCTTTAAGAAAACTCGTCAAAGAGAGAGATATACCAAAAGCGAACAAAAAGGACTCAGTGACCGTGGTTCGTTAAATAGGGTTGTGATTCATTATCAATAATGATCCACTAGTTCATTTGAGTAATCGTGGACAATGGTCATCCAAAAGCGATTTAAGACTCAAAAGAACATCACTTGGTCAAACAATTTAATAAAAGTTGTTAGATGGCTTGAAAGTCAAATTTCGGATATGACTTTTAACAATTGCAATGACAAGTTAAAATTACCTGAATATTTTGAATGAATCTTTAAGTTGTCAATCTTACTTAGAGAGTAATTAGATTAAAATCTAACTTTTCTTGACAACCGAGTGAGAAAAATAAAGAAGAAAAGAAAGATCACAAGAATAACGAGATTCAAAACCCATAGATAAATAAAATGGGAAATGAAAACAAGAAAATAAGAATCATATATGGATGTATGAAACACAAGCCTAAAACTTAAGCATAATTTTAATCCTGGTTACACTAGAATCCTAAGATTTACTTAAATTGAATGGCTTATTAATAAGCAACACATATGCTTAATTAGAAGACGAAGTGGTAGCGGAATTTGGTGGAGATGGCTCGGTGATAATCTTGTAATTCAACTAATCATAGATGTGAGACATGGTAAGATGTTGATATTGACAACAATGACAATATGTTCCATGATGCATGACATTATCATGTGAGAGGAAGAACACAAAAGAGAAGTGGTGGACAAAGAGAGTTTCCAAAAATCAATTTTCTTAGAAGGAGAAGAGATTAGATTAGGTGTGTTCTTTGGTGAATTTGGGTTAAAAGAGATTGGAGAAAATGTTGGAGAATCTAGGCTTTCATTTGGTGAAAAATACATTTTGCTTTGGTGTGACGGAGATGCAAAAATACTTAAGGTTAAGTAGAGAAACCACAAGATATTTTGGAAGTGGTAAAGTGTTTGAAACAAAGATTCCAAAAAGTGTTGGAACAAATTAGGAGTTTCAGAAAACCAGTTTTTGACTACTTCTGCATGTGGCTCATTAATTGTGCCCACGGTTCAATGAGAATATTGAGCCGCCTGGCAATTAATGATCCGCCTACCGAAGGTGTGTTTTGGAGGATAATGGGAAATTTGCAATTCAGCAAATCCTAATGTTCTAGTCTAACTTATCATAGAGTTATGCTAAAGAGCAATAAAAACTAGAACACACACACAGAAAAAACACATAGGTTCAATTAGCAAGTAGGAAGAAAGCTAAGAAAAACCTAATGTCTACAAAAGAAAAAGACTCCTAATGACATACAAAGTTCATCAATGTAAACTAGCATTAGTCATATTTAGGAAGAGCCATTTAATCAATTTAGAGGATGAGTATGAGACTATCACTAGAGGTGCTCAATTACGGCTAAGCATGACCATTTTTATGAGTTATACACCAACTCAACTTCTCACATGAAGTAATTCAATCGTTAGGTCAAATTGAATTTCTAGTGCAATAGGTTCTCTAGTAGCCATTCTCATGTTAGACAAAATGTAATTCCTACGTTTGCATAATGAAGTGTAGCAAGGATGAAACTTGCATAACCACACAATGCATGACCTAATGGGATTTAAGAATGCATCATTGCATATCTTGACAATAGAGTTTAGTTAAGGTTATTACCTTAATAGATCTTGAGGCCAATAACATTGAATTGTATAAACAAAGTTTACACAATTTTTTAGAACATTCTTGATTGGTCTTTCGGAAATGACATGTTTACCAATTGCATTACAATATAAATTATTTGAGTGTTTTGGATGAGGCATACAAGTTGTCAAACCGACTCGATCAGTGTATGTTAATTATTAAATAAATTTGTCTAACAATGTTGAACAAGTAGACTTAAGACAAAATTACATGAATGGTCTCTGTGGTTTGTTCAAAATTGCAAATTTCGTCCTTCGACTTTCAAAGTTGTATGGCTGTTCCCTAACTTCGAAAAGAATAACACTCTTGGTCCCTTATCTTAGCTAGTGTTAAGTAAGCTTCGTTGGCATTTGCACATTAGGCCCATTTCGTTAACATTCGTTGCACCATCCATCCTTTTCAAAAAAAAATTACTGTTTAACTTTAATTATTTAAAAGGGTTAAAATTAAAAGTAACATTTTTAAAAAACATAAAAGAAAAATTGCCAAAAAACATTAAATTGAAATTAAAAGCGTTATAAAAATTTTCCGAATATATAGAATTTTTATATTTTTAATATTTTTACTTATTAAGGGAAAATTTTAAATGTTAGAAGAAATTTATTTATTTTAAATACTTTTAAAAAAACTAAGTTTCGAAGACATAAAACAAATTATATTATTTTCAAAAAGAAAAGTTAACGTTTTTCGAAATGAAATGAAAACAATAAACTTAGTTTAATATATTGTTTAACTTTTTCCGAAAATAAAATTATTTGCTTTATATATTTGAAACTTAGTTTTTTTTAAACTAATTGAAATTTCCATAAAATAAAAAAAAAATTTCTTTCGAATTAAAAGTAGACTTTCTCTTTCGAAATAAATTATTTTTTTTTCCAAAAACTTAAATTATTTTTTTAAAAGTTAAAAAAAATTGAAAATTTAAAAAGGAATATATTCGGAAAAAATTAAAATAATTTTATATTTTCAAAAATTTTAAATTTTTTTAAAAAGTAATTTAGTTTTTTTGGAAAAAAATAGTTTATTTCGAGAGAAAAAGTCTATTTTTATCCGAAAGAAAATATGTTTTTTGATTTTATTGAAATTTAAAATGCTAGAAGAAGTTTAATTTTTTTAAATAATTTTTCAAAAACCAAAGTTTCGAAGGCAGAAAACAAATTATTTCATTTTCCAAAAAAGTTTTACAAAAAGTTTATTTTTTTCATTTTATTTCGAAAAAGGTACAACTTTTTTTCGAAAAAAAAATAATTTTTTTTATGTCTTCAAAACTTAGATTTTTGAAGAAAAATATTTTTTAAAAAATTAAATTCTTTTTAAAAATTTTCATTAAAAATATATATATTCGGGAAAAAAATTATAACGCTTTTAGTTTTTTTTATGTTTTTGAGAAAAATTTCTTTTATGTTTTTTAAAAGATTTAATTTTAGTTTTTAACCCATTTAAAATATTTGAAGTTAAAAAAATCAAAAAAAAAATCGAAAAGGATGGATGATGCAACGAAGTGTAACGAAATGGACTTACTGTGCAAATGCCAACGGAGTTTACTTGACACTAGTTAAGATAAGGGACCAAGAGTGTTATTCTTTTCGAAGTTAGGGACCAGCCATGCAACTTTGAAAGTCGAGGGATGAAAGTTGCAATTTTGAACAAACCACAAGGACAATTCATGTAATTTTGTCTAGATTTAATATACCATCAATAATATAAGTGTGAGTTATGATCCGATGTATATTATTAAGAATCCACATTCATGTCTACACTAAAAAACATGTCAATTATATTCGATAATGATATCAATCATAATTTGAATAATGAATTGATATACGTTCAAAATCTTTCTTGATTTCCACTAACACTCCTTTAAGAGAAAATAGCTAAGATTTTTCAACGAGTGTTTCATGTTTTATAGTAAGACGTTAATATACTTGAACTAATAACACAATGATCGGGTAAGACGACCGTCATCAATAGATTTGACAAGCTCACAAAGCTTTCAAACCTAAGAGTGTTAATAAACATGACGACGTATACAAGATGTTTATATAACATATGTAAACATAGAGATGTTGATTCTATATGCAATGCACACAGAATAGACAAGTAAGTAATACTACTACCATTAGTAATGATCACTTAACAATGTCCAAAACATATAAAAAACACACAAAAACATTCGTCTTTATTTAGTGTGTTAGATACAACAAAGTTTACATAGCTTGATTAAATTTAAAAATAGTTTTTGTCTCATTTCAAAATTTAATTAAGTTCAACCTTTTGTAAATACATCAATTTTCAAAGATATACCAACAAGAGATGTCCAACTTAATAGAAAAATATAAAACATAAGTTTTATGACAAACCAAGACTCAATACTTTGGACAAAGTATAGAACTTAGAACACATCCAAATTTTTAAGTTTTAATTAAGGTTTAGAAGTATTTTTAAATGAAATAAGACTCAATTACGTTCGAAATGACAAGGAGCACGACTTCTACGGACTTACAGTTGATTTTATATGATTTTTCAAAGATTGCAAAAATCTGTGTCGGACTGACTGCGGCTCATTATTGATAATGAACCTCTGGGACCAATTATTGATAAGCGTTCAGAGGACAAAAGTCAGAGTTTTTGTACAAAATCATTTGGTGACTCGATGGAAGGTCGTAGGACTCTAAAACTCATTTTTGACACATAAAACTCATGTTTTAGAGTTAATTAAGACATAAAGGATTTTTATACTTCTAAACATAAAAATATTTAATGTCAAGCTATTATACAAAGTTTGTTTAACACCAAAACTTGTACGAATGAAACAACAAAACGCATTCATATGTAATCACTCTTCATGGGAATTTGATACAAGGACCGTCTCAATTATAAAAACCGTTTGTTTTGAAAAACTAGAGCAAAGATTGACCCAAGCTTTAAAATACAATATACTTCAAAGAACTTGAATAGCCTTGCTCTAATACCAATTGTAGAAACTAGAAGGAGGGGTGAATAGTTTCTCATTAAGTTTTCAAAACATTTCGCACAACCCACTGTCTGTGGCTTAATAAACATGATGGCGGTTCGTTATCACTAAAGAACCGCGGGTCCATTTAAGGAACCGCCTACAGTGGAAGAAACCATTTGTTACATGTTAAACTTTAACAATCCTTTGTATCGAATTCTCGATTAAGCTTGACTAGATATGAGATGTGTTTGTTGGAGATAAAAACTATAAGTAAGTAAACAAACAAACACATCAAACCAAGAGTACATCAAGCAATAGTCAAAACACTAAGCACACACGTACTAAGCCTTAGCTTTTCCACAACTAAGATGTTTAGACTAAGGGATGCACACTTGATCATAATCTAAACATGAAGCACACACGTACCAAGACTTAACTTTTCGGCAACTTGGATGTTTAGATTATGAGATGCACACAACAACATACAGCAAGTATATTATGAAACTAAGAAAGTAAAGACATAAATGTAAAAGAGAATACCGACACGATGATTTATAGTGGTTCGGCCACGAAGCTCCTCTTCGCCCTACTCCATTCCTCGAGTACCCAACTCGACAGTTACTTTACTAGTCAACAATGCTCCTTTCAAGGAAGAGAAAACCATACACGTCACTTACACCATTTCTGACACTAAGCTAGATGTCGAGTCCTAATCTTAGGTAAGACCAATCTACACCAATCTCCCCACTAGTTATGTTTTATGGTCCAACATAACAAACCTTGTGTTTTGTGGCCTAAACACATAAACCATCTAGATCTAATCATATACATAACTTAGATATAGGACTCTAACACTATATCCAAGTATTTACATAAGTTGGATCTACACTCCTAACACCTAATCCAAGGATATCCATCACTTGGATCTACTACTCTTACAACACATCCAAGTGTACCCGCAACTTGGATCTTCTACACATACATCAAGTCTAAGTATACACAACACTTGGATCTTCATGTTTACATTGTAGGAAAACTATATTCATGACTTGATCTAGAAGGAGAGTCGTTCATCATGTTATGAACCCAACACTTCATAGTGATGAAAGTGTTATTCTCTTTGCACTTGAGAGGATTGAGGATAGAATCACATCTTAAATAAGATTAATCAAAACTAACTAATCAAGGATCTAGGATGTTTTTAAAGAAACTAAGAGAAATGTGCAAAAAAGGTTGAAAGAAAAGTTGTAAATGATCCACTATTTATAGGAAAGGGAGCAACAGTCAGATTTTCCTACGGCTCATTATAGATATTGAGCCGCGGGCCTCGGAGTCCGCTCCTTTTTGTTATTTAGTGGGGAAAGTCCATTTGCTAAAGAAATTACCCAATGGGAATATTCTTTATCCATTTGGAATATCCTAAATTCAAATTAGAGAATATTCTATCCATTTGGAATATTCTAAATTTAAATTTCCATTTTCTTTTTAATAAAATATTTTCGTAAAAATAAAGTTATTTAAAAAATACTTTGTCACTTTAATTAAAAGTGAGTTTTAAGAAAATATTAATCATTGATCACTTAGTAAGGTTAATGACTTATTTATTCATACCTTGAGTGATTCATGTCGAATGCGATCTTGGAGGTATCGAGAGAAGTATGCAAATGTATTCTTGAGTGATTACGAGTACCTTACACATTTTACATAAGTATTGCGGGTTATATGTTTGTCGTCTCCAAAACACAAAGAAATTATATTGATTAAACATCGTAATGTTTGCACTAACAAAAAAACTTCCCACCTTTAATTAGTGAAAACTTACAAACCATAAGAGTAGTCACAGTAAGGCCTAATGACCATGTGTGAAGTTAGTAATGACGATAAAGACCATATGGTGGCCAATGACGACACGCGAAGATACTAGAAAATGGGTGGTTGAGGGGCTAGATCGACAAACAATTCTTTAATGTTTATGTGCACATATGAGTGTATTGTAAGATATATTTGTCATGAGACACATCAATTGGTTGGATAAGTAAAAAATACGAGAATATGATAATTTATGTGGTGATATGAGATTCGACCACTCACTTTAGATTGGGCATTGTTGTATGATACCGCCAATAAACCCGAAGTTTGAATCGTGGGGTAGAGATCGCTGACTGAATAAAAAAGAAGGTGTTCGGTTTGGAACCGATTTGTGAAAGTAGCGATTTTTCGAAAGAAACAAAGAAGATTTATGTTTTTCAAAGTAATAAAACAAAAATAGAGATATATCATGCATGCATGCATGCATGAGAACGTTTGAATAGTTAAAGTTTTTTTTATTATATAAATAACTTTTTTTGTGTTTTAATTTTGTAAAAGACGACAAGGACATAAGTTACTCGTTGTCGCGGGTAATTTTTTGTGGTTCAAGTTTGATCATAGTTTTCTTGGATTTTAAGTTAACGACCGGGTTGCTTGTTCGTAATCGAGGGTTTAGGGTTATCCTAATTAATTCGATTTGCAAGAAAAGGTTTATAGCAATAATTGGTATTTTGCACACGGCTTGTGAGGTTTTTCGATAAAGTTGGTTAAGAAACAAATTGACAAGGTTTGTAGCAAGGTAAAGAAAAATGGCTAGTTGTTTGAAATCGAAAAATTCGATGAGAAGAATGACTTCGGGTTGTGGCAAATAAAGATGCGTGCTTTAATGGTACAGCAGGGATGCGATGATGCATTAGAGACATTAGCCGCGGACATGAAATCATGTGAAAAGACTGCTTTGATGAGGAAGGCATACAGTTGCTTGATTATATGCTTGGGAAACCGGGTTTTACGGGAAGTTACCAATGAAACATCTGTTGCAGGAATTTGGACGAAGTTGACTAGTCTATATATAACAAAGTCATTAACAAACATAATGTATCTAAAGAAGAAGTTGTACACATACTATATGAGTCCATGTACAAAACTGGGTGATCATATAGATGAGTTTAATAAGTTGATACTTGATTTGGCGAATACTAATACCAAGATTGAGGATGAAGATCAAGCACTTTTGTTACTTACGTCGTTGCCATCATCTTATGAAAAATTTGTGGAGACATTGTTGTATGGGAGGGAATCCTTGACAATGCAGAATGTTTAAAAACTCTGAATTCAAGAGAGTTGAAGAAAATAACCGAATGCACAAAGAAATAGACTGGTGAAAGGCTATATGTAAGGGGAATGTCAGATCATTCAAGGAAAGCTCATTCTGGTGGAAGTTCATGGTTTAAATCAAAGGGTATAATTGGTAAACTCAAGTGCTTCATATGTCATTCAGATGGTCATCTGAAAAGAGACTGTCTATTGAAGAAGTCAAGTGGGTTCGTTAGGAAGGGTAAAAATGATCAGGATTCTTATTCTTCTGATGACGAGGGTAACACCTACTTTGGAGAAGCTCTGGTGGTATTCGGGAATAATGATATGACTGAATTGGCAATGGATTTAGGTGGGTCTTATGATATGACACCTAGGAGAGATTTCTTGTATGACTTCAAGGGTATTGATAGTGGTTCGGTTCAATTAGGTGATAACAGGACATGCAATATCAAAGGGACAGGAAAAATGAAGATACAGTTGGATGATGGATCAAACTTTATACTAGAAGATGTCAGGCATGTTCCAAGGTTAAAAATAAGTTTGATTTCATTAGGTACTCTTGAAAAAGAGGGTTATACTGAGAAGATGCAGATGGGTAGAATCAAGGCGATCAAAAGTTGCCGGGTTATTATGACCGGGATCAGGAAAAAGAACTGTATGTATACTTTAGAAGCAAAAGTGACAAATTTTGATGTACAAAAGCATAGAGGTTCAAAACAAGTTGGATTAAAGCAACTTGGTTCTAAACAAGTTGGGTTCAAACAACTTGGTAATAAGCAAGCTGGGTTCAAACAACTTGGTCATAAACAAGTTGGGTACAAGCAACTTGTTCATAAGCAAGTTGGGTTTAAACAACTTGGCCCTAGTGTTTATTTAGGAGTCCATGGAGTACAGGCTAATAAACGTGTTTGGTTTGAGGTGGAACTACAAGGAGCTTAAGGTTATCGTGAAGCTGAGGTTTTTCAGGTTAGTAACGACCATGTTGTAGTGGCTCAAAGACGGTTGGAGGACAAACAATCTGAAGAAAAAACAAACACGGGCTGCTTGTAAAGGAGCAAGAAAAGGTATACCTTAGTTTAAAGGTGGGGAAAACTTTACGGTAACCAGAGTACCTGGTCAAGAAGGTGGAGAGGGTAATGTTGCTGAAAAAGAAGAAATGGAGGGAGTCTACAAAAGCTAATCTATGGAAATTACTTTAAGTACAATGCATGTTCGACAAGGTGGTTCCCGGTTCGAGGTTCCAACACTGGTAAAAGGTGTTGAGTATCGGTTATGTTTAAGTGGTACCACTTGTTGTATGATAACGACAACAACCAGAAGTACAATCACGGAACGCAAGATCGCGAGTTGTATCGAGCATAAGTAGCGAACACGAGAGACTACAAAGAACCCACAAATATATGCACACGATATACCCTCAAACACCCCTTTATTAATAAGCCTAAAAGTTTACACTGAGGAAGAAGAATTGTTCAATTAGGATCTCCTCATCCTATTTATAAAGATGAGGGGTAGACACCTCCTTAAGTCAAATATGAAACTTCTCATAAACAAACTTAAGGAGGTTAGTCCTTTCTTGCCTTGCAAGACAAACTCAATACTTCATAATTTTAGTATATTTCTAATTTATATTACAAAGTACAATTAAATCCTTAAATTACTCCCTTTATTCATTTAGCGGAAGTAAAAAATAAGAATAAAAAATAATATAAGTTTGTGAGAGAGGTGAATGTGAGCCGTTCAAATTCCCTTATGCCCATACCTTCATTTCATCAAAGTAAAATCTCACCGTTCATAACAAAGTCGCCCATACTTCATCCCATCCCACCCATAACATCTCACTTCTTAGCCACAAAATTCCACACACAAATCTACTTTTTTTCTCTCAAATACTGTAATACATATCACAGACATCTTCTGTAAACAGGTCTACTTTTGATTGGGTTTGATGCTTTTTATCTATTGATTGTTAAAGACGGATCAGAACACCTTTTGTTGCCCCGATCTCTTCATTGCCGCCGTTTGGTGTGTGGTGTTGTTGATCGGCTGGTGATGATGGGTTGATTTCTTACCTTTTATTGAGAGGTTCGATTTCTTGATTGTTGGTAGAAACAAAACAGGTGATTGAAAAGCACTAATTTTTTATGGGTTTTGATTCTTCTATGGTGTTCTTTAATTGGTATTATGTGCTTGATTGAAAGGCCTAATTTCTTGGTTTTGCTGGAAATGCTAAATTCTTAATGAGGTTTTGGGTATTCATGGGTTTGTTGGAAATGCTAAAATTCTTAATGAGGTTTTGGGTATTCAGTGGTATTCTTTACTTCTCGGTTGGTAAGTTTTCACATTCGATCTAAGTTCTGCTACTTTGTTGATTGTTTTTCCTCATTATTAAGCTTGAGAAAAATCCATATGTGCTCCTGTTTGAGTTAATGATTTGGGATATTAAGTAAACGTGTTTATGATTTTTGGGTTTTTATAAACGGTTATCTAAGTTTTTTTTACAAATCAGGGCCATGGCGTATTAACCACATCGAAGTAAGTCATCAACTGCTTATTGATTGTTGGGGACTGAATCGGTATTATTGAAATTGTTGGTTGAAAGCCCTAATTTATAGGGTTTGCTGGAAACCCTCAATTTTATGGGGCTTTGTTCTTGAATGCCGTTCTTTACTTCTGGGTTAGTAAGTTTCCTATTCCGATTCAACGTGGGGCTACTTTTATTCATTAAAATTTTAGGTTATATCAATGGGTATATGGTTGTTGATATATGCTACCAACTGGAATTGTATTTAATCGACGGCTATGGTTAATTTTGAGCCGCGGTCATAGCTTTGTGAGACACACGAATTAGGTTTGTGACATAAATTACTGTCCAACGTTGTTGGTACACTAATTTTGTGGTAACGAATAGTATTTCAACACCCTTCCTTTCGTTGCCGCTATCCATGGCAGGTGACGATACACTAATTTGTGTGGCAACGAATACTATTTCGGAACCCTTCCTTTCGTTGCTGCCATCCGTGGCAGGCGACGATATTGACGGGCGTGTAGGTGTAGTCACAATGTCGCTCCTAAAGTCGTTCAACGTTGTCCGTTCACTAATTTGTGTGGTAGCGTCTGCTGGGGTTTCATGGTGTGGTAATTTGTTACGTTGCCATAGTATGTGTTGATTTTCATGTTGTAAGGTCCTAAAAGGCGATGATGATACTATTTGAGTGTCCCTAACCGGAATCAACCCGAATTTGGATTATGTGCCTCTTGGCGGGGCAAGCTTTGTATGTTTGTAGCCAAAGCGCGCATATCCTAATATTCGATCGCTCATTATCTGAGCCTCGACATACTACAAAAAAAACATACTTTCCCTATTTTTTGCTATATACGATATGTTATCAGCTTTGTGCTACTCCCGTGACATCAGCTTCTAGCACATATCACGTACATTATGGTTTTGTATGCTCCCTTTTCTGTTTGACCTTTCTGTTTGACCTTTCTGTTTGACCTTTCTGTTTGACCTGCATTGTGTCATCGGGTTTACGGATGGATCTGTGACTGCCTTTACATGGTTTGTGCTATGCCTGCGTCATCGACTTTCAGCACATAACATGTACATAAGAATCTCTATGTTTCACCTCTTCATAGTTAACCAACTACATCATACTTGGTTCTTTTGAAATAGCAAGAAAAAGCAAGCAACATAACTAATTAAAATTCTTTTTGTATGTAACAGGATCGAGTACATCGTTTAGATTTATCCCACTGGAATAAGGTACATCATTTAGATTTATTGTTGGTTAAATGCTTTACAAACATATTAATAGGCGTAGGTTATTGAGTGTTACATATTAGACCAGGACATACATCTTTAGTCAGTACGGTATAGTAATTTAGAAGAAAGTTATGTTTTTTTTCTCAACATCTTTAAATATAACTTTGGTATTTGCTTAGCAAATTTATAATATTCGGTCACATTGGAAAATGTAAGCACATTTTTTTTTGATAAATTCTTTTGACGGGGTATTCAGGATTGCTTATTTTGTTGATTATGTGTTTACCTTTAAGCACAAGATGTTGGGTATGTATAACTATGTACTTTCAATTTATGAAATCTCCTAATTTTGGGTTTCTCGGTCGATTACAGGTACACTTTGCAGTTAGCAGCACACCGCCAAACGCGCAGACACACATTGGTCCGCCAGATTTGAAGATGTCGTTTTTGAGCAATTACAGGTACGTCATGCAATTGATAACACATATTGAATGAAATTGCTCGAGAACAGCTAAAATCGGTTATATAAAAACTGCCTAATAATTGCTCAATAAAAATGCAGTATAATTTCTAATTGATTACGCCTATATACGCCTGCATTGAATTGTTCATTTTAAATTACGAGTCCTTTTTTTGTATATTGGATAATCTTTATGTGTCTTTTAGAGGAAAGTTAAAGGAAGATCAAATGCAACTTCATATTTTTGAGCCGCCACGGCAAAAACAGCTTCTTATAATAGAATTAATAATAATTGTTGTCATTTGAGAAAGACGTGGTTTTTTTATAGGCCATAATGCATAACTAGAATTTTTTATCTGACATACTTTGCTATATGGTAGGTTCTGTGCGGCCCGCATATAGCATATACCAGGATCGACCCAAAGTGGATAAGCTATTGTTGAAGGAAAACCGTGTTGGATCATAACTGAAAGCTGAACTCATGGCTACCGACGAAGCAGATATCAAACTTTCAAACGATTACGAAACAGAACCATAATAAGAGAGTCAAAATAAACGTATTAGCCGACACAGAAAGAAAATGTTCCTTTTTTACATAAATGTTCCTTTTTCTGGTCCAGCAGCTCATCTCAGGACACAACTTTTTCGTCTCATTTTCTTTTAATGTATACTCTGTATCCTATCACATTAGTATGTTGAAGGCAATACAGCAGGTGAACATTGATTTACTTTACACACTGCCACTTTCTTGATTTTAGTTGTGTTAATTGCACTTCTAAAGTAATATACCTTTATATATTAAGTACTTATTTGCTTATGCTATGCATGTTTACTTATTTGTAATGTATAGTGTCATCAATATTACTCGCCAAAGGAAACAAACCTGCACAAATGTAAACTTGAACATCTATTCTACGTCGAGCTTTTCTTCCCTGCTTTTCCTTCCTGAACAACGTTTTTACTATACATGTTTTGCTAAAAGCGACCAAAACGCACCGCAGCGGAGCGCGGGCACCATTCCTAGTTATATTTAAATTTGATCCCAAATTCCAACAGGCATTACGGTTGGTGAAAGACCATTACCACCTTCACTCACCACGCGTCATCACCATAATGCACATTCTTAGTCACGCGCAACGATCTGGATTGAACCGAGAACCAAATGGTCCGAAACCCCGGATTGTGACCGGACCGAAATTGTTCGATCCGGCTGGGTTGATCCGGTTCGGTCCGACTTTCTGGTCCGGGTCGATTTTGAGTCTGTTATATTCAATCCTAGTGTTAGGTATAGATATATTTTTATATAAAATGAGATATTTTTTATTTTTATGGTTTGATAGCAATATAAATAAAAAGAAATGAGTTTTATAGTGTGTCAAACGATGATGTATGTAATGTTAACGTAAAAATAATATATTTGATCACCATAATGTGTAGTGTAACGACACGCCATACCAATATTGCTAGTCTCACTAGTCACTAGCAAACTATAAAAAGCAAAAGTTTAAACTTAAAAGCAAATATAAACATAACGAACCTTACTTATATAAAACGTAACAAGCATAAAACAAAAGATATTCGAAATCTTGTTTAAATAAGAAATCCATACGCATCACGTTTGAACGCAAAATAATAGCTAATTGATCCGTTATTTCGTATGAAAGCGTTGAAAATATAATCCAGCACTCCAAACGTGGACTAGAAATTTAATGTATCACAGTCGACACATGTACACCACTTTCTATTTACACTACCATCCCCATTCTTCACTTCACCGGCACTCCTTATTTATATCCACTTCACCCACACATTCTCAATGGACTAGACATTATATACAATTTTTATTCTGTTGAATTTTCAGGTATATCTCATTTTTAGTTTAACATGTTACTATAGTACTTGGTAGTTACTGTATTTAATGATGTGCATATCCATTTTCAACAGTTTGTTGGATTTATTTCTATAATTAAAGGTCTTTTAATCTGCCAATTTAAATGATATATCACTAAAGTAAAAAAAAATTTGGATGTTATGTATGTACTAGTTATTAAATGCAGTATCTGATTTTGATTTATATGTAGTGTAGCATTGATTTCACATTTCCAGTTTAATAAACTGTATTATTGGAGTTTCTACTTTGTAAAGACCATAGTGATTAATTTACTGTGTTGTTATCACCTTAGTTATTTAGATCATATCATTTTGGTTAAATAATTCAGTTTACCCGCGGAAGTAAACCCTTAATTACGCGCCCTAAGTGGCACAGGCGGAGCTAGAAACTATAGTCGAGGGGCACCCTTCGAAATTTTTTAGAAACTATACTACAAATTGGTTCTTATGGGGGCAAATTACAAAAATAGCCGGATCTTATGAAAGATTTGCAGTACATTTTTTTTGCAGCAGGGCACGTGCCCACCATGTCCCCTCGTGTCTTCGCAACTACTAAGTAGTGTTCCCATCCCAAGATATAAATCGAGCGAGTTTTTAGGGACACCTTATATGTTGGAAACTTGTAAATTTAGCAGTGAATATATTTTTTTTGTTAATCTGGTTTTTGGTGACTTGATGGCGTTGCTATGGATGGATACTAAGATTATGTGAAGATGTGTTAAAGATGTCATGGTCTTTATAGGAGGTGTTTGAATATATGTCTTTAATGATAATAATGACTTGAGTTAATATAATGACTGGATTTGGAGAAACAGGTTACATAACTTTTTAATACAACTTTAATCATCTTATCATCATTATTAATTAATCTTATCAAGTGCAGGGACCAGCCACACTTATTAGCTCCTCCTAGGTTCTGTCATTAATTTATTTATGATATTTTTGTTTTTTTATGAGTTGCAGTAATCACGTTGACGTGCACGGAACACCCCCTTAGTATACACACTGAATTTGTACATAATTATTTATAGCGGTCTATGTGAATTAAAATCGTTTCAAACAATATATTTTAATCATCTTTCCTCCAATGCGTGATTTTCAGTGAAGAAAATACCTTCAGACTGCTGGTGGAACTGTGATGGAGTTCTTTCAAGCTGTCATACGGAGACAACGTGCAAGTGCATGGTTTTGGGTGTTAGTAATAGTTTTTGCGCACAGCGCGGAGGAAACTGTATCAGCTTCTAATTACTTAGTTGGGCTTGGAAGCTATGACATCACCGGGCCTGCAGCTGATGTCAATATGATGGGATACGCCAACTCAGGTCAAACTGCATCTGGCATTCACTTTCGCTTGAGATCTCGTGCATTTATTGTTGCCGAGCCACAGGGAAACCGTGTGGTGTTTGTAAATCTCGATGCTTGCATGGGCTCGCAACTTGTAACACTCAAAGTCCTTGAGAGGTTAAAGGCAAGGTACGTTTCTCATTAGTTCTCGGTACCATTATTCTTTATCTTTTAGCGCTTTAAATTTTGACGAATGAGGCAATTGTTTAAAGATGGAGACACTATACATAGAAGGCCTAGACTGATTTGTTGATTTCAAATTTTCAATAGTCTTAATGATGCTTTAATTCTCTATAGAAATATATAAATGAACTTGTTAATTATGATGGCATGTTTCAGGACCCGCTAAGAAAGATTGTTTCTTTTTGTTTATGATAGAAATAAATTTGTTTAGTCATTGTTATTTCAGAAGTAATATATAATTCTACAAGGTGGATCAAAAAGTGTGTCCAGGCAACTACCTGACCAGGTCCAATCCGACCTGTACACAAAATGGCCAATTTCAATCGCAACCTGTTTCTGCCCATTACCCAACCTACTCATCTTGCCACCTTTTATGGCTCTGTAACACAATTTTCCTTATCTCGTATTGAATGTTAGTGAATAAATCAAGTCTTTTGAGGTGCAACTAAAACATCATGTTGTTTTAGGTATGGGAATTTATATACAGAAAATAATGTTGCCATTAGCGGTATACATACCCATGCAGGCCCTGGGGGCTATCTGCAGTATGTAGTCTATATTGTTACGTCGCTGGGATTTGTTCGCCAGTCGTTTGATGCATTAGTTGATGGTATTGAACAAAGCATCATTCTTGCTCACGACAACCTTCATTCAGGATCAGTATATGTAACCAAAGGTAATGCCACCTTCTAGTAAAATAATAGTTTTTTAGATAGTTTTTGGACATTCTAATAAATTCTGGGCTTTCAACTTGCAGGAGAGATCTTAGATGCTGGAGTTAATCGCAGTCCTAGTGCTTATCTCAATAATCCTTCAGCAGAACGGGCAAAATACAAGTATGATGTGGATAAAGAAATGACCCTTTTGAAGTTTGTAGATGATCAATGGGGTCCAGTGGGTAGCTTTAATTGGTTTGCTACTCATGGAACTTCAATGAGTCGTACGAATGAGTTGATTAGTGGGGACAATAAAGGAACTGCTGCTCGCCTTATGGAAGATTGGTTTGATCTGAAAAGTTCTGGAAGAATTGCTAATGTCAACCCACGCAGAGTCTCTAATATTGTTCAGGGTCCCCAAGGAAACCGTAAGTTTATTGAACCTTTCAAAGAGTAGCTTTAGTGAATTGATGAATTAGTGATGTTCTGTAACCATAATTAAACATTTTTTCTGAATATGGGAAAAAAATGACAGCGTCTTAATGTAAGCAACCCTCACTCTTTCGGCTTATACTAAAATTAACCCGGTTCAACCTCAACCTATTTTGACTTGTTGTCCAGCCTGCCCTGCACATCTTGCCAATTAGTATTCAAGTTTTGGTGGTGTTTATAATGCAGATCATGAATTGCTGGAACTTGCTGCTTCTTTCAAGTCCACTTCAGGTAAACCAGTAACCAAATACTTGAGCATTGCAAGACGGGTCAGAAATTCTCTTAGGTCTGCTGATAGGCCTCGCTTCGTATCTGCATTTTGCCAATCAAATTGTGGGGATGTGAGTCCAAATACTCTCGGGGCATTCTGCACAGATACTGGACTACCCTGTGATTTCAATCATAGTACTTGTGGTGGGAAGAATGAGTTATGTTATGGCAGAGGACCAGGGTTCGTATTCTTCAACTTTTTATAAATTTTAATCTTTTGGAAAAATATTCATGTGTGTCTAATTGATGGACAGCTACCCAGATGAATTTGAAAGCACTCGTATTATTGGAGATAAACAGTTCAAAAAAGCTGCTGATCTTTTTAATACTGCTTCCGAGAAGTTGAATGGAAAGATCGATTTTCGTCACACGTATTTGGATTTTACACAGCTTGAGGTGACACTTCCTAAACAAGGAGGAGGGAGTGAAACTGTTAAAACATGTCCTGCTGCCATGGGATTTGGATTTGCAGCTGGTACTACTGATGGACCAGGGGCTTTTGACTTCACGCAAGGAGACACCACTGTAAGTGAAAAATTGTGATGTGGATATCTCTGTATAGTGTCAACGGGTTGATTTGGGTCATATCTTATTTCTGATGGGTCTAATGGGTCAACGGGCGAAACAGGTGGAGAATCGAAGTTTATTTATAATGCATACAACCTACTAAAATGTTTATTAGAAAAATATATTATCCTAGCTGCTATCAGATCATCATATATATCTATATAGTTATCCCAAAGTATGAACCAAAGTGTTTCGACCTGCACAAAAAGTTACCCGTTATTCATCCTCCAGAACAGCCTGATTTCCCAGCTCTACATCTGCGGGTTTTAATTCTGTTTCTGATAATGCTTATTTTGAAACTTTTTTTCTTTTTCCTCACCATTAGGGGAATCCATTCTGGAAGTTGGTGCGAAATGTGCTCAAAACCCCAAGTAAGGAGCAAAAAGACTGTCAACAGCCAAAGCCTATCCTTCTGGATACCGGGGAAATGAAGCAACCATATGACTGGGCGGTGAGTGACATCTTTGTCGCAACATTTTTGTAGTTGATAGGTCTCAACTGGAACAATTGAGACTGTCCTATTAAACAGAACATAACTTCATTAAGTTCATGTCACTTGCTTTCAATATATCCTTATCAGATAACTGGGCAATGGCACATTTGTTGAAAAGTTTAAACCAAAAAGAAATAAAAGTTGAGCAACACGCCAACACCTACTTAGTATAATTTAGTTTTCACATATTATGAATCATGAAAGCCTGATTCTTCTATGTTACATATTATAATATTGATTGACATAGAATATCATTAATTCGCTTCACAGGCATCAATTCTACCGGTTCAGATACTAAAGATAGGGCAGATGGTGATTCTCAGTGTACCTGGAGGTATTTCTTTTTTGATTTCAACAGTTCACTTCGAGCTTAAGAACAGATGATAGATTGGGCAGTTCGTTTATTCTTCAATTTTTCATTTTGGGCTTGGTCTCATTTATATAATGCCATTGGGTTCCATTTACTTTGCTGTGAAGAGACATATAAACATGAGTGACATATGACATAAGTAAAATCTCACAAATGAATGGAACCTGAACTCTTCTATTTATGATTTCACAGTTTCACTTCTTTCTCCACTTGCATCGCATTAATGATTTCTTCAAGTCTATTGTCTTGTAAGTTTTCCATGTATATTGGTCGATTAACATGGTACATGACATGAATGACAGAATTCACAACTATGGCTGGGAGACGTCTTCGTGATGCTGTTAGTGCTGTTTTTAAAGAAAAAGTTCATGTTGTGATAGCTGGTCTAACTAATACCTACTCTCAGTATATTACCACCTATGAGGAGTATGAGATGCAAAGATACGAGGTAAGTTAGTCGATATTTTTTCAAGCAGTTGCAGTTTCTATCAATAGTACAGGGTCAATTTTGGTCGTGTTCTATCTAAAACGGGTCAAACTAACAAGTTAGCTAAATGATCCGTTGGTCGAATAGTTTGTAATAATGCAGACAACCTCCTCAAATGTATCAGATTTAACAGATTATTATTGTAAAAAAAATTAACCTTTTTAATCATAATTATAGAGAACTTATAAAATGGAGAAAAAGTATTTGTGGGTCAATCCCGCACAACCTGTTTCTACTAGTACTATTAAATAAGCAAAAGTGGCATTTTCAACCCGAACCTCTTCTGGCCCGTTACCCGATTCACCCATTTTATCAAATTTACTTTTCTTGATGAATGACTGAACTTAATGTGATGTTGACCAGCTATAATCTAAATGCTAGTGTTTCAATGTTTTATTATCTATCAGGGAGCTTCTACTCTATATGGTCCGCATACTCTCAGTGCCTACATTCAGGAGTTCACAAAGCTCGCAACAGCCATTGTCACAGGAAAACCTGTTGAAGCGGGCCCGCAGCCACCAGATCTACTAAACAAGCAGATAAGCTTGCTACCGGGTGTGGTAGTGGACTCCACCCCACTAGGAGTCAAATTCGGGGATGTCAAAACCGACGTAGCAAAGGATTCCACTTTCAAGAAAGGTGACACAGTGACTGTTGTATTCTGGTCAGCGTGTCCTAGAAATGATCTCATGACTGAAGGCACGTTCGCTCTAGTAGAGTTGCTTCAAGGGCAAGATACGTGGGTTCCAGCCTTTGATGATGATGATATTTGCCTTCGTTTCAAGTGGTCAAGGCCATCAAAACTGAGTGCTCAGAGTCATGCTACTATAGAGTGGCGAATCCCACAATCGACTGCATCTGGGGTTTACAGAGTGACCCATTTTGGCGCATCCAAGAATCTATTCGGGTCGATTAGCCATTTTACTGGCTCATCGAGTGCTTTTGTTGTCAAATAAAATTTTGACTATTCAAACTAGTTTGAGTTAAAAACTTGCTATTGCATAAATTCATTGTACACGAGCTCATGTAATTTATGTGTTTATACAACAGTTAAGTTTAGTAGATATATATTCCACTCGTCAGTTTGTCATCTTCGAACCAACCAGTGAAAATCATCAATGTTCTGTGCTGGTTTTAGTGTGTTAAATTGAAGGTATTACCGAATCAACTTATGCATTGTGATTAGTGCAAGCTTAAGAAAGTGATGGTTTGTTTCAGCATTATTAGTATATTTATATTGTCTACATAAACTTGTTCTTGCTTTCTTATATTGTTTATCATAAGTGCATAACAATGTAACATGTTTCTGGGATCATCTATGTTTTACCTCCTAACTAGGGGTGAGAATATATGACCAGGAAAAAAGATAATGATTATTCCAGTTGGGCAGTAAGACTTTGTTAGCTCAGCCATACAACTTACCAATCAATTACTCACGTGCATCGAGTGCTTCCGTTTTCTTCCAAGTCTGGTTACTATACCAGACGTATGGACCAAGTGCTTATATATAATGTCTTTACAACTTGTATGGATAAAAGATTACCTTGTTCTATCGATGATGAGGGCGGTCTAATATGTATAATCAGAAGATTGTCAGTGGCATTGCTGCTACTAACTTCTGTATAGGAAATGTGTATGATTCATCTTCTATAGTTTATTAGTACACTAAAAATAAAATTATACAGATTACAAGCGAAACAACAAATGATGTTAACTAGTTTTATCAGGATTTTGCTTTACTTAGATAGCTGGATGTTTAAGTATTACCGTTGAAACTGTCTGCAGATAACTATAACGGAAAAAAAATAGTGCAAACTATCATTTATCGTTGTTTCAAAGTAGTTAAAAGCAGCCAACTCAAAACAATGATGAAAATTCTTAAAACAACCATAAAGAAAATTAAAACTGAGGAAAAACATATTTGGCTAGGTTCTTGCGAGTACAGATTACACAATGTACCTTAAACTAAAGACATGCCAGTAACTTTGGCAAACAACTAAAAATAATAATTCTCAGCTTACGATCTGATTCAAGACTTGTTCTCCTCGTCATCTTCTTCAATCTTAGGTGCCAGATAAAACCTGATGTACCCCATCTCAGCTATCTTGTACTCCACCACTACCGGAAGCTCTGAAGACAGGCTGATTGTGACGGTACTCGACAATGGACTAGCCTTCGTAAACGAGTTCATGTATCTTAATGCAAATGTCAAAGATACTGGTTCGTTCATCTCAATGACTGTTGCCTCTTCTGGCTGCATTATTAAACATATAATTGTAAGTCAGCTTTAGTCAAAATGAACATAAATCACGATAAAATCTATCAAAGAATCCTGGTCTTAGTCCACACATCAACGATTTTTCAAGCAAATTGATAAACTGTCCACTAGCATACTAAATTAACATTGACCCACTTCTTTCCCCTATTTATTGTTATTAAGAGGTAGTTTAGAAAATCAACCAGTAGCAACCATACCTTATCAACTGTAGTGTTCTGCCTACAAACAACGTTTGCAGTTCCAATATCACCTCTTGTTGAGAACTTGACACCTTCTTTGGTAACAGAGATCACAACTGCAAGAAACAACCAACCCGTAAAATTAATATGTCTAAACCATGATTAATGAAAGAGACAGAAGTGCAGCAAACCGTGAAACCAATGATATCAAGTCATATCCAATAGAGAACTACCTGTATCACCAATGCTACTGAGATCTTTACAGATCCTTGCAAACTCGGCTGAAGGCATCCGGACAATGGCATGGTACTCTGCTTCTGGAATTCCAAGATGCTCGCTATCAATGTCCATCAGTTTCATCTCAAAATCAGCAATCTTATCTTGAGCTGCACAAAACAATCCCCGTTAATTACAAACCAAACTCAGAAAGCACAAAAATCCATATAAACTATCTAATCACTGCATCTAGCCTGATAACTAACTTATCTCTTATCGAGTCTAAATCTAACAGAATGTAAATCATGAGCCCAATAACATTCCCAAAACCTTCAGTTTATCAGCTACACAGCATCAAATAAACCCATAATCATATAAACTATTAACGCTGAGTAGCACTTGTTAACATCCCAAATATTAATATGCAGCATATCATTGTACATGTCGCCATCTCAAACTCTTAAATCTCGATATTTACTAAAATACATATAACAAAAATCCAAAGATTCACAAATCCTTTTAATATTCCTAGTAGCCACACCAACCTCCTGAAAAAGGAGAGCTTTGCCTAGTTTGAGCCTGTGTGGCAGTGTCAGAAACCATGTTTACCCCCATCAAAATGGTCAATTGTCATCCTAAACTAAACAAAACAGCTGAACACAGCAGTGCCAACTATTAGCTTCATAAGTCAGTTCACACTTGACAATCAAAACCCACATAAGCAAATTCAAAATTCTTTTGTTTCAGCTTATATTGCGGGCTTATTGCTTACTGGGTTTTCGGCTTATGTTTAATAAGCTCACATTTTGTATCTTATTTTGACACTTCTCGGCATATATAAGCTTACCATGTAATGATAACCTTATACGAGCGGAAAATCAAACAAGTCATAAGGCCGTTATATAAGCCAAAAAAAACACCCATATGGCCTTAATTTTTGACTTATTTTGAGACTCGGTAGGCTTATATGATTTTTTATGATATGATAAAGTTATATAAGCCCATAAGTCTCAAAATAAGGCTTATGAAATATAAACTTGAAATGAAATAAGGGGTGTCTGTTTCAGCTTATATGTGGGCTTATTAGCTTATTTCATGTCGGCTTATATTTCATAATCCCCAATTTTCTAGCTTATTTTGAGACTTGCGGGCTTATATAAGTTTATTAAGATATAATAAACTTATTAAAAGTCTAAAAAAAGCCAGAAAATTATATATATATATATAACTATGAGACGGCCCTGCTCGTAAGTCATACTAATAAACATTTATATCAACAAAAGCATAATAATCATCAAATAACTATTAAAAAGACTTACTGGGTGATTCAAACATGAAAGTAACAGTATCACTCCCATCATCAGCCTTAATGGTAATAATATCATCATTACCAGCACACTTCAACATCTTACTCATATTCCCCAGATTCATCCCCATGCTTATATTCCTATCACATCTGTAGTGCTCAAACCCTTCCGACCTCAAAAGGAGCGAAACGAGTGCCACGTGGCTTGAATCCATTGCCTGGAGTGAGAACCCAGTTGACGAGCAGTCGAAGTTGGCGTCGTTGACTAGGTCTTTTATTGACTCCATTACTTTCTTCAGGAGGCTGCCTTGGACTAGACGGAGTTCCAACATTTTGTTGATTTGGGTGGGTGTGTGTGTGTGTGTTTTTGGGGGAATTAGGGTTAGGGTTAGGGTTTCAGGAATGTGGGAGAGACGGAGGGAATGAGGGGTTTTATTGGGCGATTCTTCCCGCCAAAATGATTTTGGGTGGGCTTTTTTGGGCTTTAAAGTGTTAGTGTTGGATGATATGGGCTTAGTAACATGGGTTGAGATATTGGAGGTGAAATAGAACTATCAATTGGAATGTGCTCGCGCGTTACGACGAGGCGTATTTTCAGTAACTATAGTCTTCGATTTTTTGGTTGATTAATTCGGAAGATTTATTTGACCATTTATTGTTTGTGCGACTATTTAAAATTGAGCTCTAATTGTAAGTCTATTGTTTATGATTGCTACCGTATTATTTTCACTAGGATTAATGTCCGCGCTCCGCAGCGGAGCATTTACGATGATGTTTGTAGACTGAGAGGGTAGAAGGAGGTAGTAAGGAGTTGTATGGCAGCGACTAATATGCGGTAAGTGAATCATGTGTTGTTTTAAACATGCGATCAAGTGTTTACGGTGTGTTTTGTATAGAGGAGCTTTTATTATACATGTCAAGTCTAAAATGTCATTTAGATTATACCAGAAAGTAGTATTGTCCCACTTTAAATATTTGACGATTGCATAAGTAATAGAAAGAAAGATATACATGGATATTAACTAAGAGAAAATAAATGACCAAGATTCTTGAATGAAGCAGCAGTCTCATACACCATCAGGATTAGAGTTATTAAGGTCTTGAATGAAGCATTCATGTGCTTACTTTGTGGTCCAGATTCTGCTGCAACTTTATTGCTCGACTTTCCGGCACTCTCAGCTCTTGTGGTCTAGCTTTTACTGCAACTTTATTGCTCGATTCCTCGAAATTCACAGCTCTTACCGCTGCAACTACATACTCAATGAACCTACATTAGAAAAAGACTATAACTGAATAACAAAAACTTTAATACTATTGCAATGAAAGGCGAATAAAAACCTTGCAAGCAATGCATTTCTGGTAAGAGCAACATCTGCCAAAAGCTCGGGCATTTGGCCGTTTCAGTTACTCTCATCCCACACTCTCTACTAGATATTAAAACGTGATCATATTTTATAAATCATGATCATATTTTGAAATGATAGTGATAGTTATGCTACGATTTGTGACATGATTATGATATTAAAGTATAATGATTTATAATAGTGGAAGTCAATTAACCACAGTTTGACCAACTTGATACTTTCTGTGTTTTGGACTTTTGGCAAGAGTAGTGACCTCAACACTTTTAAATATCCCAGACAGCAATCAATATAGCAGTACATTCGGACTGGCTGGTGAAGTTGACAATTACTTGAATGATTTTACATCACAATGTAAAATCTTTCCTGGTGACCTTCCACAAGTTTCTACATTATCGAGTTTTTTTACGACCGCCTAATTTAAATGACATAAATAGTTCTTATGCAAACATATGAGTAGATTACCTAGCATTCGAGTGTAATTGTATGTATATTAAAAATCCATGGGTTCAACAAAATAATTGCGGTCCATGAGAACATGTGACGTGAGAACTATAATGATCCAAAGTATATACATGTATTGAAGTCTTTAAATAAACGACATAATAAGTTTTATTGTTGTTTTTCACAGAGTCAAGTCTAAACATGTATTTTTCTCATGTGCTATTTTCCGATTCAAAATTTTTCATCTCACCAAAAATTTGTATACACCCAATATCTAGTGGTTTTTTAAGTGTTTATAAAATAAGTTGTTATGAATGCTCATGAAACACAAAAAACCTCAAATGTAGCAGAATATTGAAAGGGATTCATGAAAGAAAGTAGTCACTAACCGAACAGAAATTCGATGACAAATGATATACCAGATCCATACAGCCCCTTAGGTGCTTATAATCCCGTCTCCGGTATTAATCTTGGAATATTGCACATCAATTCCTACCACCTGTAATTTTAACACCAAGAGCTGTGACATTAACAAATTGCTTATAGTTACATTGTTATAAAGGAATGTTATTCAAATTTCTACTATTAAAAACAACAAAAATTCTCTTCCTTATGTCACATTGGATGGTGTTTGTGTGTTTTCCTTGTTTGGCTTTAGATTCAGAATAGAAGAACTAATCGATTAAGATTTGAATCCATCATAGTTGAAAATATGAAGCTTTATAAAAGGATCATTTGTACCAACCTGGATTATGATCTCTAAATACCACTTGACCACCGCGTGTACCACTGCTACATCATATGTGTCACGTCCCTGATCGTAATTTATTTTCACAGTTCAGTTTATAGTTAGGAGGGGGTATTAACACCGTCAATGCTGTTTCAGTCCCCAAAAACCTATTGATTGGATAAAAGACAATGTCAACACTGGAGCAACAAATAAGCTATAAATAAAATGAATCGCACCACCTAAACGATTGATCATCAAAGTGACACATAAACCAAATAATATGAGACTACTGTAAACCATAAACCAATTCATTTTAAGCCTAAAAACAAAGGTAAAAAAACAGAGTGTTGATGACTTTCAAGAACCATAGAAATGATAAACCAATAAAGGCAACCCTAAAAAGCATGAAATCAGACAAAAAAACACATGAATTGATCCAATTAGCAGAAAGAAAATAGAGTCATGAACATAAATCAAAGCAATAAAAAAAATAAACTTTATTACTGTTTTATTAAAAACTTGGACTTATGAACCGATATGAGCCTAGTATGGGATAGGTTCGCATCAGAAACTAAACATAAAACAATCAAAAAAGATGCGTAACACTGATTAATAACTAGACTTACAATCTAATAACCTAACAAAGTCAGTACTTTCTTTTTTACTTGGCCATGTCCCTTGTCAATAACACCATAGAGTAGTAGTCTACTTTGTAACGATGCAGTTTAAGCCAATGTTCTCAGACCCGGGTCAACTGGTTGACCTGTTTCCCGTAAAAAAAAGTCATTTTGACCCGGGTTTCATATTTTCGAAACCCGGCTTAACCCGGCGGGTTTGGGGTGACCCGGGTCAACCCGGTTCTTGAGACCCGCCCGGGTTTTGATTTTTTTGGGTTTTTTTGAAAAAAAATGTAAATTTTACGTATTTACGACGAAATTTTATTTTTACATATTATATTAGTTGGTAAACAATTTATATCCTCAATATTCGGAAGTTTTTATAGTTTTTATATATAACTTTTATTAATTATTAAAAATATAAAAAAAATATTTTTTTATAAAACCGGGTTGGCCCGGACCCGATGACTCGACTAAGTCGATTTAAAACCCAGGTTTTAAAAAATTGGTTTAAGCATCTATAAATATAGGAGTATATAGATTGCGAGATAGTTAATAGCAATAGAAAGAACACATACATTCACGAACATCTATACATATCGTCTTTGCATTATTTTCCGTTTCCTTTTCAAACTAAACTAAAATCTTTATCATTGTATGAATAAAATATATTAAGACTAATAAACAAACCTAATAGATCAAACTAAACAATCTGTAAAAATAAGTAACACCACAAAGTATTTGCACACAACCAATCTCCCCACGTGCTATAGTAACTTATAATCCAAATCAGATAGTCCCTAATCGGGTGCTATCAACATACAAGAGAAAAGAGTTGTCCTCAAAATGGATGCAACCCAACAATACAAGAGAATAACAACCTAAATCTACTAATACTACTAACAGAATCAAACGTTTGAATGTTTACATCTTTTTGGTTTAGTGAGAGAGAATAAAGAAGAAGAACGACGATGATATGTGTGTTATCCAACCCTCGCAACTGAGAAGCGACGAATATGTACTCCAACAACTATGTAGGTTTGGCACAAACACCCCTTGGAAATCTGCACAATTGACAAACAAATAAACATAGCTAAAAAGTTACAAAAGTAACCCTTCAACTATTAGAAAGTTTGCACAATAGGTTAATACATTCAACACCCCTCCTAAAACTTTTTCTCCAAACAGATTACTCAATTTTAAAAGATGAAACAACTTGTTATGCTGAAAAGAACCTAAACCTGTGGTCAAAATGTCAACAATTTGATTTTCAGAATCAACTTTGACAGTTTTAATTAAACCTGAGGCAACCTTTTATCTGATAAGGTGAACATCAAGATCAAAATGTTTGGTTTTCTCATGCATAACAGGATTGGCAGCAATCTGTATGGCAGAGCTTTTGTCACAAAACAAGGAAACAGGAATAACATTCTCAACCTTAAGATCCTTCAAGATCATAACAAGCCACATTATCTCACAAGTAATAGAGGCCATAGACCTATATTCTGCTTCAGCAGAAGATCTAGACAAGGTACTATGTTTCTTACTTTTTCAGGAGACAAGATTACCACACACAAAAACACAGTAACCTGTAACAAACCTTCTTGTGAGCTTACACTTAGCCCAATCAGAATCAGCATAAGCTTTAACAAATTTAGTGTTAGTATTGGTAAAGGCAAGACCAACACCAAGAGCACCTTTAAAGTACTTGAGCACTCTAAGAGCAGCCTCAAGATGAGATTGTAAGGGGACATGCATATGTTGACTCAAACAATGCACAGAACAGGAAATATCAGGCCTGATATTACACAGGTAAATCAGTTTTCCAACAAGCTTTTGATAAGCAGTGATATTCTTAAGGTATCTATCATCAACAATTTATTTATGGTTAAGAATAGCATTTTCAGGCATAGGAGTAGGAACAGGCTTGCAAGTAAGGAGCCCATACTCATGCAACAATTCAATACAATATTTCCTTTGATTAATACTTAAACCATTTTGAACATTTAATACCTCAATACCAAGAAAATACTTCAGTTCACCAAGATCTTTGATTTTAAATTTATCATTTAGAAGGGCTTTGACTTTAGAAATCTCATGCAAGTTGTTACCAGTCAAAACAATATCATCAACATACACAAGTAAAGCAATAAAAGTATTGTCATTACGTTTAACAAACAAAGAATAATCATTTTGGCTTTGAGTAAAACCATCATCACAAAGAACTTCAACAAGCTTCTTATTCCACTGTCTAGGAGCTTGTTTCAAACCATAGAGGGATTCGGTTAACTTGCAAACCCTTTTTTCATTTTTATCAAAGAAACCTGGAGGAGGAATCATATAGACATCCTCAAAGTTCACCAAACAAGAAGGCATTGTTGACATCTAATTGAAAAAGTTTCCAACCCTTTTGAACAGCTAGATTAATAAGGCATCCAACTGTTCCCATTCTAATAGTTGGGATAAAAATTTCATCATAGTCAATGCCCTCTTTCTGACCACAACCCTTGGCAACAAGCCTGGCCTTGTATCTCTCAGTCTCACCATAAGATCTATACTTAATCTTATAGACCCACTTGCTAGCAATAGCCTTTCTGTGTGGGGGCAAGAAAGTGAGAGTCCAAGTATCATTAGAGATAAAGGGCTTCCATTTCATTGTTCATGGCTTGAACCCAATTAATATCTTTAACAGCCTCACTAAAGCAACTAGGTTCATATGTCTTGTTCAAATTGGAAATAAAGCAAGCATTATAAGAAGACAACCTAGTATGATTAGCAAATCTATTCAAGCCATATTTAACTTTTTTATCAAGCACAAACTCATTCAGTTTAGTAGGTAACTTAGAAGTCCTATTAGACCTTCTAATAGAGGGTTGAACATCCTCATTATCTGTCCCATGGCTGGTATCAAAGATAGGAATAGGAACCTGATTTTGAAAAAGGTTGTTTCCCTCAGAACAAGATGTCTCACCTATTGATGAAGCAATATGAATACAATCAGATGGTTGCTCCTCTGCAGTATCATCTGAGTGTTCCATATTCACCTCCCCTACTTCATCAGGTGACCCCCTTCCATCATCATAGGGACTTTGGTCATTTTGATTGTCAGACTCATAAAAATTAAAAAAGTATTTATTTTCAAAATCATTTTTAGCAAAAACAGAAAGAGGCTGTTTATGGAAGTATGATAATCTTTGATTTATCAAGAGGGTTGTTGTTTCTAGAGAGAGAAAGTAGTGAGAGAGATGAGAGAAAATGTATGTGTATTATATGAGAAACTGAAACAACCAACACCCCTTTCCATGGTGGAAACGGGTTTATATACCCAAGTCCCTTAGTGGACTTGGGCCTCCGGCCCATGAACATGCTCATGGGTCGGGCTAAATATAAACTTTAATAAAACTTATACTACGAGCCTATAACCATATTGTTGGAGTGACCGAGACTTTCTAAACACTAAAAACGTATTTCTAACAATCTCCCCCAAAGGGAGGTCACTCCAAATTACAAAGTCCTAATCTAGCATGTTAGATCTTCGTTCTCGTGCTCGTAGTCCACTTTCTCTTTTCTTCTTTTACTTTTCTTCATTTTTGTGAATATGTGTTGAATATCAGCAGGCTTTGGCTTAGAACATGTTCTTTTGGCCTTTCACGTGCAATCTTTGTTTTTCTTGTGTTGTTCGCCTCTTCGTGACTTCATGTCCCACATACCTATCCTTTATTGAATTCTTGAAAGTTTCAGAGTTGATACAGCGGAAGACTTTTAGGTCATACTTTCTTGAATTTGCTGAAATATTTGATGCAGAAGGAATAAGTATGTGAGGACGACTTCAGCTGGTACACCGCAACGCCACCGTCTTCAAATGAAGCAACATACTAAGACACGAATAAAATGGCTTTGACATTTTATTCTAATTCGGTAGCTTTTTACCTCCGGTCGGTGAAGACCGTTGGATGATAATAAATATCGTACTTGTGACAGGTAGCTCTAATTAAAGATCTCCTTGACAAGATTTCGCGGGTAAACCCGTTCTCTTTATTCGATCGTCCAAAGCTGACTGCGAACATAAAGAGTGAATCCTAGAAGCCGTCAATTCATGAATCCTAGAACAAGGGAATTTCAATTAAGATATTCACCATCGTTGCTTTCCAGTTGTCACGAGCTTGATTCTGATAGAATCTTGCTTGTCACCTACCGCAGTGCTGTTTGAGGTTGACACTGGAAGGATTTCCACTCTTCACTGTGAACACTAAAGAGTGTCACTCTGAGTGTTCTGGCAAGATCACTTGGATAATGCGTAGAGGCCCTGGAACAAGTTTAATCTCAATTAAGAGTTAAACCATCGTTTCTTTCCAGTTATCACAAGATTAGTTCTTAGAGAACTGCACGTGTCACCTACCATGAGCTTGTTTGATGTTGGCTCAAGCAGGATTTCCATCTTCATTGTAATACTTTCGTATTGATGACGTATAGTCCCCAGCCGGGTCATGGACCCGGCCCATGGGTACTACCCGTGTCCGGCCCATCACAGATGGGTGGACTAATGGCAGTCAGGCTTATGGGCTTGGATGAACAGTAACCGCACGCATGTGTGCGGCCCACGGCCCGGTACGGCCGACATAGGGTTAGACAGAATAATATTCTGTCTAGGAATATCTTAATCCCAATAAGAGGAGATATTCACTACCAGAATTAGAAGATAACAATCATTCTAATTCTGGTGCTTATCTCTTCCTTGGGGCCGAAGGATCAGTGAAAGCCCACTAGGGTTTTACTGCCTATAAAAGGAACCCCCAAGGGTTCCACAAAGGTATTACGACTTATACTCTAAACTCACATAAACCTTAAACCGATTACTTACTCTCACGCCGGAGTCTAATCGTGGGAAACATTCCCACGGTAAGCCTAACGCGTGCTGTTTAGTGTGCAGGATCCCAACCAAACGATTCACTTGGTGCAGGAGCCGGAGCCCAGCCAACCCGAATTAAGCCTAATTCGGGTCTAGCAAGGATCAACCAACTTTTGCATCAACAAGTTGGCGCCATCCGTGGGACCCATAACACTAAGCTAGAACAAAATCTCATCTCGAATTTCCAATGACGAAGGGGCATCCGCCAACTAACCCCAGGAATGTGAATCCGGGGAACCAGAAGTCCCAAGAGGAAGGGATTCTCATCCCCAACCAATCACCTAACCGCCTCGCAGGCGGGCTGGGTAACCGTAGCGGTTTTCAGCCCGCGGGGGTGACGAGCACGATCTCGGTGACACCCCCGCCTACTTCAACCTTGGACAACCCTGATCCAGGGAGTGCGCCCGACCCTCCTAACAAGGAACTGCGTAGACCCTCGACGGAGGAAGAAGTGGAAGCCCTACCACTCAGTGAGGAGGATCTCACTCGAGTTCTCACTCAGAATTTCGAAAGGATCGTCCCAGGGATCGCATCAAGATTGAATCTGGGGAGGAACCTCCAAGCCAGACTCAACTTTGGTGACAGTGGACCAACCACCCCCTCCCAAAACCGGAGGAAAAGGAGAACTCGGCCTCAGGAGCAGGGAACCTTTGAGGAAACCCCTCAACCCCGGAATGTGTTTGAGCGCATAGGAGATCGCCTTATACAGGAATTAACGCAGTCTCAAGAAGGAGAAAGGTCGGATGGCTCACCCGAGCGGCCAGATCGAGAGCTGACCAGAACCACACGTCGCCCGAGTGTGTGGGACAGAATGAACACTGGAAAAAAGGCTCCTGGCTCATCCCAAAAAAGTGGTCCCTATGCAAAGAATGGGGCACCACCGCCATCCCCGGATCCGTCCGAAGAGGATTCAGATGACCATCCGCCTAAGCGTCGCCGACCTAGGCGCACCCCTCCACCACCACCAAACAATGATAGGTATTATGATAGTCCTTATTATCGAGACACGGAAGCGGAGGATCTCTCGCGTCCATGGTGTGAACCATGGGATGACCCTAGGCTCACCCGACCATGGGCGGATCCCAGGGAAGACCCGTTTACCCTCCGCATACAGAACTATTCTGAGGACACCAAACGTCGCATGCCGGCGTGTATTAAGACTTATGATGGGTCCGGTGATCCTGTGGATCACCTCAAAATATTTGATACGCAGGCTAAGATTGAGCGATGACCCATGCCCATATGGTGCCAAATGTTCAATTCGACCTTGATTGGAAACGCCCGTGACTGGTTCGAGGCACTCCCCCCACGGAGCATTGATAGTTTCACGGAACTACGCACTGCGTTTGAGAACAATTATACTCAAAGGAAGAAGTATAATAGGGATCCGGTCTCATTGGCAACCGTCAAGCAACGGCCGGGGGAGTCCACAGAAGCCTTCACTGAGCGCTTCAATGATGAGTACACACGCACAAGAACCATGCCAGAGCTCCTGAAAATCTCTGACTACATGCATGCCATAACAGACAGAGAACTGATCAGGCGTCTCAACGACAAGCGTCCAGAGAGATATGATGACCTCATGGAAAGGGTCAGAAATTTCATAGAGGGAGAAACAGCTGTTGCCGCGGCCTACCCATCCCGAGGAAATGGGTACCGGTCAAATGACCAGTCCCGGAGACAGTCGAGCGGTCAAGGTAACCAGAACAATAACAAGGGCTCGGACTATAAGAGCCAAAGCAAAGTCGGACGGTCGGATGATAAGTTCACCCCCTAAAGATGTCCTACCGGGAGATCTTGTTGACTGAAGGGGCGAACTTTCCAAGGCCTCCCCCAATGACCACTCCCCCGGAACGTCGGCAAGGAAGTCGCTTCTGCGAGTTCCATAATGACAAAGGACACGGCACGGAGGAGTGTATCCAGCTCAAGAAGCATATTGAGTCGCTAATCAAATCAGGCAAACTCAAGCACCTAGTTAAGGATTGGAAGGACGGAAAAGACAACAACAAGAAGTACGATAAGAAGGATCCCCAAAAGGACAAGCCTTCGACCATATACATGATCCAATCCAGACAGCGCCGCACGAGACAGAAAGTTGGCCAAAAATTTTCACGCGGCAGGGAAATCTCATTCCCTCCCATCACAGCAAGCGATGTGATTGATGCGCCTCTCACTATTGAGATAAGCATTGGAACACACAATGTTCGTCGCATGTATGTGGATGGAGGATCGTCAGCAGAGGTACTGTATGAACACTGCTTTGTGCAGTTATGCCCAGAAATAAGAAGCCAATTAGTACCGGCCACGTCGCCGCTTACTGGCTTTAGTGGAGACACTATCTGGCCGATAGGGCAATTGCGTTTGCTTGTAACCATTGGGAATGAGGAACATTCCACTACGACGTGGATGAACTTCATGGTGATACGTTCACACTCTCCGTATAATGGAATCATAGGCAGACCAGGTATTTTGGCTATCCGGGCAGTACCCTCTACGGCACACGGAATGATCAAATTCCCCGTTGAGGGGGGAATCGTTACTATTTACAACACAGTCGTGCCAACATCCGAGTGTCACACCGTAACAACGCCGGCTCCACCTGTCCCACCCAAGGATGGGGCACCACCACCCAATTGGGAGGTGGCCATTCACCCTGACTATCCGGAACAGGAGGTATCCATAGGAGGGGCGCTCTCGGATAGCGGCAAAAGGGCCATGTGCTCTCTTTTAAGTGCAAACCTGGACATATTCGCATGGGAGCCAAAACATATGACGGGTGTGCCACGTGCGATAGCAGAGCATAAGCTCTAGATCCGCCAAGGGTACCAGCCCGTTAAGCAAAAGAAGCGCGGCCAGGCGCCCGAGCGCAGCCAAGTGATACTGGAGGAAGTACGGAAACTAGTGGACGCAGGCATCATGCGCGAGGTATACTACCACGAGTGGCTATCTAATCCGGTCATGGTCAAGAAACATGACGGAAGTTGGCGCATGTGTGTAGATTTCACGGATCTAAACAAGGCCTGCCCACAGGACTGTTACCCGTTACCAGAAATCGACTGGAAGGTGGAGTCCTTGTGTGGGTATCCTTTCAAATGCTTCTTGGATGCATATAAAGGGTATCACCAAATCCAGATGGCGGAGGAGGATGCAGAAAAAACGGCGTTCCATACGAGCCAGGGCGTATATTGCTATACGAAAATGCCGTTTGGATTGAAGAACGCCGGCGCTACATATCAGCGGTTGGTAGATAAGGCTTTTGAATCACAAATAGGACGCAACCTGGAAGTATATGTTGATGACTTGGTGATAAAAAGCCACACGGAGGAGGCACTTCTCCAGGATGTCCAGGAGACATTCGACACGCTGAGAAGGATTAACATGAAGTTAAATCCAAAGAAATGTACGTTTGGAGCAACTGAGGGAATGTTCCTGGGATATTTGATTGACCCAAACGGCATCAAACCTTGTCCAGAGAAGACGGACGCAGTGATACGACTACCGTCCCCTCAGACACGGAAGGAGGTGCAGTCCCTGAATGGGAAACTAGCCGGGCTGAATAGATTCCTATCTAAATCCGCGGAGAAGTCATTACCTCTATTTAAGACACTCAAGAAGTGTATTAGAAAGGGAGACTTCCGCTGGACGAAGGAAGCCGAGGAAGCTTTTGGCCAACTCAAGCAGCATCTCGCATCTCTCCCTATGCTCGTAGCTCCCCGGCCAAAGGAGGAACTAGTTATGTATCTCTCAGCTACTCATGGCGCAATAAGCGCGGTACTTATGACGGATAGAGATACAATACAAACTCCGGTCTACTTTATAAGTAGAACACTACAAGGGGCGGAATTGAATTATTCCTCCATGGAAAAATTGGTGTTAGCACTAGTATTTGCTACAAAGCGGCTGCGCCGGTACTTTCAGGCGCACCCAATTGTGGTGATTACGGATTAGCCAATCAAGCAGGTTATTTCTAGACCGGACGTGGCAGGGAGGCTAGAGAAATGGAGCATCCTATTGGGAGGCCACAATATATCTTACAGACCAAGGACGGCTGTTAAAGGCCAGATCTTGGCAGATTTCCTGATCGAGAAGCCGGATGAGGACGAACCAATCATTAAGCAAGACGAGATCCCAACAGAACCTTGGGTGCTATTCACGGACGGATCCTCATGTACAGACGGGTCCGGGGCAGGTCTCATCCTCACGAATCCAGAAGGAATGGAATTCACATACGCCCTCCGTTTTGAGTTCACGGCCACCAATAACGAAGCGGAATATGAAGCATTAATTGCGGGTTTAAAAATCGCCGCTAGAATGGGAGTCCGCAACCTTGAGGCCTACGTGGACTCACGGCTTGTCGCGAACCATATTCTAGGTGGGTATGTGGCTAAGGAGGACAACATGGTCAAGTACTTGGAAAAAGTCAAGTCGTTAATCGCGACTTTCAGTAAGTTTTCCATCAAGCAGGTGCCAAGGGGCGAGAACAAGAAAGCGGACGCTCTTAGTAAGATCGCATCCACGAGCTTCGCCCACTTGTCTAAGCAGGTTTTGGTGGAAATACTCAAGGAGAAATCTATCACGGAAGGGGAGGTAGCCGCTATAGTTGAGGAGGAGGGACCTACGTGGATAACCCCAATCATCAACTATTTGACTAATGAAACCCTTCCAGACGAGGAAAAAGCAGCAAGACGCATCAAAAGGAAGTCACAACATTTTGAACTCCGAGAAGGCATCCTTTACAAGCGCTCGTTCTTGCAGCCGTGGCTGCGGTGTGTTGGACCACGCCAGGCGGCTTACGTCATTAGTGACATACACGAGGGGTTGTGCGGCATGCACGCAGGCCCAAGATCCGTGGTAGCCCGAGCCTTACGAACAGGTTATTATTGGCCCACCATGCACAGAGACGCGCGCGACATGATTCGCAAGTGCAATGATTGCCAAGTGCATAGGCCATTACCGCGACACCCGCAGCAGGAGCTTACACCTATCACGTCCCCATTGCCATTTTACAAGTGGGGAATTGACATTGCAGGACCATTTCCTGTAGCTGCGGGGGGGGGGGGGGGGGGGGGGTTAAATTCTTGATTGTTGCAATGGACTACTTCACACGATGGATAGAAGCCAAGGCAGTCAAGTCTATCACAGGTAAGCAGGTCAAGAAGTTTGTGTGGGAACACATCGTGTGCCATTTCGGTCTACCAGGAGAAATTATCTCGGACAACGGCAAGCAGTTCACGGACAACCCATTCAAAGATTGGTGTACATCATTGAACATCAAACGGCGCTTCGCGTCTGTTAAGCATCCACAAACGAACGGCCTTGTCGAACGAGCAAATAGGAGCTTGGGGAATGGAATCAAGGCGCGGCTGGATGAACGACAGGGCAAATTGGTCGATGAGTTGTCACACGTGCTATGGGCACATAGAACCATGATCAAAACAGCCAACGGAGATACTCCATTTGCATTGGCTTACGGCACTGAAGCCGTTATACCAGCAGAAATAGGGATGCCTACCATCCGCACGGCGGAGGTTAACGTCGTCACAAACGATGAACAACTGTGAATCAACCTGGATCTGTTGGAAGAAAAAAGGGAAATAGCAGCCATCAATGAGGCTAAGTCCAAGGCTAAGATGAAGGCTTATTATGACGCCAAGGTCAAGGGTGTTTCTTTTCGACCGGGAGACTACGTCTATCGTGCTAACGAAGCGAGTCGAGTGGAGAATACAGGAAAACTGGGCCCTAAATGGGAAGGACCGTATGAAGTCACTGAAACCTTGGGACGAGGCGCGTACAAGTTACGTGACATGGATGGCCGCGACCTAGAGCGCACATGGAATATCTCCAATCTCAAAAGGTGCTATCTTTGAAAGCTACGGCTTCCGCATGGGTACTTCGCTATAGGCGGTCTTAATAAAGAACCATGCGGGTTATTTGTTTTGTTTGTTTTTTTTTCTTATGTTTGTTTAAGTTTCCTTTCTTGTTTTTTAGGACTTGTCGTCATTATTCAAACAAAAGTGTAAACGTTCTAATAAAATGCCGTGGTGCCTAGCTAGCTCCACGGCCTGTTTCGTGCAAATTATTTTCCTTTCTTTGTTAGATTCTTTGTTAGTCGTATGAATTTTACTTGTATTATAATATGCCATGTTTCATTCATATGCATTCTTACTGTACATGTACTATACGCCTCCAGGCGGGGTAAGAGGATTAAGTGAACCTACTAATTCAACTTGCCGCGTAAGAGGGATGCAACCCCAGCCGCACGGATCATGTATCCTTACTAGACACCTTACTCACAAGACGTTGGGGTAAGTTTCATATGCTATAGTCACACGGTGCTCCGCATAGCAAAGACGCACGTCGCATGTCTAGTGAATTATAGACTTGTATGTATTTTCTTTCCTTGTGTGTAAGACGTGATATGTCATGCAGTATTGGGCTACAATATTTCAACACAAGTAAAAATACACAGGTTTCCAAAAATATCAAATTTGCCGTGGTCACTCACGGACTTATATACAAAACACAAATATTGTTAGCCGTGTACATGCATGGACGAATAGAAACAATACATATTCATAGATTACAAAACAAAAGTGTCTGAAAGGGATCATAAAGAAGGAGCATCCTAAATAGAGGGGAGAAATCTACCCATTTCTGCTTGCTCTTCGATCAGACGCGACAACCATCCATCACTTTCTCCCTGCTTCTGGGCTTGAGCCGCAGTTCTTTCCAACACCACACCTAAGGGTTCTTCGTCAAGCACGACCCTGGTTACATCCTCGTATATAGGAAGGGTCAGAGTAAAGGTAGCATTGGAAGGCGCACTAGGACTGAGCTTTTCCATAATTTCAGTGTTTGGGGCATCTTTGGTGGCCTCCAGCTCATCCAGGAATGGGTAGTGTAGATCTTGCATCGCGGCCATGGAGGCAGTCATCTTGCTGGCAGTTTCAGGTTTAAAGAAGGTATGACGGGCGATGTCTCCTCCCTTCGTGATCAGCTCAGCGGCCTCAACCATTCCCTCGTGTCGTCCGTGGTCAATACCATCAGACACAAGGTTGGCGAATTGTTGTACAAAGGACGGGGCCTCTAACACCTTCATGACGGCTAGGCGTGCTCCATGCCCAACCATCCACCTACGGCCGGCAATGGCTGTTAGCAGTTGGGGGCATAATACATTGTCACGCTCAGCAGTGAGGGCATCAATCATCAAATCTTTTTGGGCAAGTGCCTCTTTCAGTTCTTGGATGACGACCCTCTCCTCAGCAAGGTCTGTTTGTACTTTCTCCATGTTTTGGACGGCCAAGTGCGCGTCCTCTAGTTTCTGGGTAAGCACTTCTACCTGGCTGGAGTACGAGTGGGCAGAAGCTTCCGCCGTGGCTACCTATAAGGAAAAAACGTGTTAGCACATTCATTTTTTAAATATGGGTGGCGCGTCACAGATATGTACCTTGGTGTTTGCAGCATCTAGTTGAGACTCAAGGTTGGATACTTGCTGGTCGTATTCACTCGCGCGGGCTGACTGTCTTTTGATGGTCGCCTCGGCATTGACTAGTTGGGATTGGAGGTCAGCGATCTGAGCTTCATTATCTTCAATCATTTTCTCCCTCCGTCTAACTTTCCTCTTGAGAGAGTCAACATGCCCAAGCGCGGCTTCAAACCTGACCCTCATTGAGGTTCCCATCGCCATTTGGTGCACCAGAGTGCCATTATACTCATCCGCCAAATCCGCGTGACTGAGTGAGTTTACCTCTTGCACCAAGCTTGGTGGTATGCAGTTGTTGAGGTACTCTCGGCACTCATCAGCGCTCCTCAATCGTGACGTCGTGGTAATAGTCCATACTGGGTTAAATGGTTGGGGGGCGCCAGACGTGGGGAAGTCTTGGGAGGCTATGGGTGAACCATCTTCAAATACGGGGCCAGACCTTGTGGGGGCCGTGGGGTTTTCTTCCATTGCTTGTCCTTTTCCCTTATCAACTTGGGTGTCAGAAGGAGGCGTGACACCAGCCTGGTTGTCCCTGTGAAACAAATATTACGAAATATCTTAAGTATTGCTTACGAGAAAACTTGTCATTCTTACATATTAAGATGGGGCCTTACATATTGCTTCTTTCTACTTCGGATGCGGTTGGGGCAATTTGAGTTACGGGATCGACATGAGCGGCCCGGTTAGCCTCGGAACCCTGGGTAGCACTCCCGACAGATTGATACAAGGGGTGGTCTTCTCGAAGTCTCTTGACAGGGGCGTTGTGTTCGCCAATCTCGACTGAGGCAGTCCCTCTCGCACGGTTGCTTCTTTTTCGGGTACGCCTGACGAGGGGCTGCGTTATTGCTTCGTTGATTTCCTCCTCGACTTCTTCCTCCTCTTCTTCCAGGTTGACATATTGTTGCACTTCATCATCATCATCGCCCATCAGTCGGCGAATGCTTGAGTCGGTTCGTTCAATATTGTCCCCCTGTTGTTCCCTATGTGGTGAGGAGGGCGCGGCCCCTCCTTCGTTCATCTGATTGTCACCATCGCCGTTGTCTCCATGCTCCTCGTTAGAATGGGGATCAGGCACGGCTTCCAAGGCAACCGTCACGGGTCGGGTGTGCTCGAGAAGGGGTTGTTTATTTTCACGGAGAGGACGGAGACCCTCCGGCACTAGCCTTGGATCGCCCTGGCGCAACAGTCCAAAAAAGTTCATTTCTGTCCAGCACAAAACAACGTATGTTAGTTATTACTCGAATACGTGTACACATTCTTTTTGGCGTACGGATGATTAGCCTACCTTCGCCCTGCCTTCTCCAAAAAACGGGATACCTATTGGAAGGACCAAAGTAATTGCGGCTAATTCCTAGCAAGCATAGGAATGATTCGGGTAGGTTTTTGTGGAATCCAATCCTATTTAGATCTAAATCTTGGGAGTGACGAGGATTGTATGTACTTGTGTGCGGCTTGGGGTCGTGCGGAATCCTAGTTCTAATGGCATAATCACCCGGCCATACCACTGCGTCAATGAAAAAGTAGTGATCATACCAATTTTTCAGTGAATCCATTGGTTTGTTGTGTGATTGGGGACTGTTGGAGGCTCGTTTTTTGAAAGATACCCAACCGTTCACCAAGTTGGGGGTATAAAACAACCTAAATAACTCTACGCTTGGGGGGATTCTCCTAGCACGGCAAAGAATCTCGAATTGGCTAATCTTACAGGAACCTATGCAGTGGAGCTGACTAATGTGTACATCATAATATCCTAGCAGATCTACGAGAAAATGGGTGAAAGGGATGCGGTAATTAGCCGCATCAAACAGGCGAGTATAAAGGCCTATCTTACCCGCTGGAGCCTCAGTTATGAGGTCTCCGGCTCCAGGAAGTGAGGGGTGTAGGTTGGTAGGGATGAAGTAATTTGTACAAAAATGGTTTAATTGGTCTTGGGTCATGACATTTAGCACGGATCCAATGGTAGGGCTGTTTCTATGAGCCATTACTATAAAAGAGTGAAAGGACGTGGTGTTCTAACCTGCGTGTGAAGGGATCCGTGCGTATTTGGTTCAAGCTAAGAGGAAAGCTTTAATGGCAGAAATGGAGGTTGTAAACTGTGTGTTTCACACAGTCGTGGGGGTGGCTTATTTATAGGGTTGCCTCATGGGTCACAACCTGTTGGATGTGTGACACGTGTCTGCCACTATTCTTAATCGTGTGGCTAGGGGGCAAGTGGCAAGTGAAACGTCAGGTGGGACCCAAGGGTTTCTTCTGACTCACACGTTTGCACTGCTCGAGGTTCTGACGGTTTGCACTTTTGTCAGTCAAACAAGTCAGATGAACAGTTGTTCATGTCGGGTTATGCGGCTCTTACGTAAGACTTGACATTTAATGACATATTTAATTTGTCTCGGTTGTTATATGCGGCTGAGATATTGAGAAGATAACTTCTTAAAACAGGTAGCCATGTGCGGCTAATATGAATTCTTGGACAAATTGTCCTTTTCTATGGTTTCCTTGGTACGTTCGGGAGCATCTTTGTAGTCTAGAGGTTCCACCTACGGTTGTAACAACTAGACTGGGGGGACATGATGACGTATAGTCCCCAGCCAGGTCATGGACCCGGCCCATGGGTACTACCCGTGTCCGGCCCATCACAGATGGGTGGACTAATGTCAGTCAGGCTTATGGGCTTGGATGAACAGTAACCGCACGCATGTGTGCGGCCCACGGCCCGGTACGGCCGACACGGCCGACATAGGGTTAGACAGAATAATATTCTGTCTAGGAATATCTTAATCCCAATAAGAGGAGATATTCACTACCAGAATTAGAAGATAACAATCATTCTAATTCTGGTGCTTATCTCTTCCTTGGGGCCGAAGGATCAGTGAAAGCCCACTAGGGTTTTACTGCCTATAAAAGGAACCCCCAAGGGTTCCACAAAGGTATTACGACTTATACTCTAAACTCACATAAACCTTAAACCGATTACTTACTCTCACGCTGGAGTCTAATCGTGGGAAACATTCCCACGGTAAGCCTAACGCGTGCTGTTTAGTGTGCAGGATCCCAACCAAACGATTCACTTGGTGCAGGAGCCGGAGCCCAGCCAACCCGAATTAAGCCTAATTCGGGTCTAGCAAGGATCAACCAACTTTTGCATCAACACGTATCACTCAGATGTTCTGGCAATATTGCAATAATATTGTGTAGGACTCATAAAAATCTTTTTTTTTTTTAAATTGTGTCCTAATGAGACTCTTGATGATCTCGTGGCTCTAGACTCAATAGTGCATTTTGTTTTAGTGAGCGGAGGCTGGAGGGGATTGCCACATTTTCAATATCAATTTATTCGGAGTGAATAAACCGATAGACAACGTGTTGAACTCCGTGACATTAAAACAAATATCTTTTGAGAGATATTTGAGTTGGTTGGGAGGGGTTGTGCATCGCACCACTGGGTCCATGATACTTTTGTCTTCAAGATGAGTTGACCCGGTTTCTGCCTAAGTTGTAAGGAGGGCTTCTTTCTTTACACCCTTTATCTTTACATTTCTTTTTCATTCTTCAACCCCTTTAATTCTTACCAATACCTCATCACTAGCACCTTGTTGTGATTGTTCCAGTGCTAGCATCAATACTTGGTCGACATTCAGCTTCGTTCACAATCCATTCTCCATCTTTCCTAAGGACTTCTATTTTCTAACTATGAAATTGTCCTTGGTAAGATTCCTCCGATTCTGGAAGAATCATTGGACTAATACCTAATCCTACCACCCTTTTCTCACCACATTCGTCGTGAGTTAAGTGTGTTTTGGGTAAGTATTCGTCTTCATGAAAAATTACTTAAAATCACTAAGATATTTGTGATATAAATATCAAGAGTTTTTTGTACCTTCAGTGTTTTTGAGAACAAAATACTCCCCCTTAACATATGCGTAGCATATATCAAGTTGGATTTTCTATTAAGCCCTTTTTTAATTTTTAGCCACATATGTTGTACAAGTCTCTTTAATCCCATTTTCTCCCCTTATCCAAAATGTTAACCATTAATGTTTTGGATTTTAATGGGTTAACCGGTCTTTGGGTTAAAAATAAAATTGATTGATGGCCATAGAACATATTAATGCTCCCCCTCAAATTAATGAGGGTTACTTGTAGTGCTTAAGTATGATATGTTTGAAAGATTTTGAATCTCGTGAGAAATTCTTGAAAAATTTCATACTCTTGCACTACACTATGTCACAAAAGCCTATTTAAACATATTCACAATATAAATACATATGGAGTTGACCTGAGAGAAAACGATCCATATTAAATAGATCGTTTCGCAAGCCTGTGGTGTGCTCCATATGGTCTTCCACCTACGAATTGTTCCAGACTTCGTATCAACCGACGCTTCCTTAATGTTTCCTCGATCTTCTTAATTGCGTACTTAGCACCTTTCTTGCATTGGTCTGTTCATCTATACTTAACTGCTGGAAGCGGTAGTCTGGCATTGAGAACAGTCAGGTCATCACGAACATGTTTGAGTGTGCCATCACTGAATTCATGCAGTTCTGAAAATCTCATAAATTACGTGACTCCTGTCTCGTTCGGATAAAATATCTCTGCTTCCGGTTTCAGAGTCCCCATGTATGGCAATTTGTCTTTGTGGTATTGACCGAGCGGAGTTGTATGAGGACGTTGCAAGTTTAGCTTCTGTTGGTAACTCTCCACACCAAGTTGAAAGTCTTCAACTCGACTTTTGATGATGATCCTTCGAGTAAACTGGCGAAGATTTAAGCTTAATGCAATTACCATTTCAGGAGATAAGTTATCGACCTTTTCTTGAACCAATATCAGTAGAAGATCTTGAATGTCTTCAAGGCGAAGGTACTGGAGGTCACTTTCATCGATTTGGTATTCTTTTTTGTCGGTGCGTTTGAAACGAATGACATTCAAATAGTCATAACCAAATACCGTGTGAGTGGTGGCTCCTTGTATGCTTTTAATTCTACGATCTGATTGAACATGAGAACTTGGTTGTTGATAGGTGTGAAAACACCCATCTTTTCTACCACTTAATTACATTAAAATGGGACCTAAACGTATATTTTATGTCGTAAATGGCGGAATTATGCGTGGTTTGTGTTTTTATTGTGTTTCAGGGTTAAAATGTGAAAAGGAAAGAAAACACGGTCTTTCACGAGCGTTTATTGAAGAAAAAGACAAAAGACGAAGTCAAAAGATCAAGAATGCAAATAGAACGGAAGTCCAAGGCTTATTCTGAAGATTTATCGAAGAAAATGACCAAAGACGAAAGTTTAATAAAGCCGAAGAACTCAAGTCTAATTTATGAAGAAATTACAAGACGAGTTCAAAGAAACCCCGAGACGAAGTCTTAAAAGTCGAAGAATTTTAGAAGACTGAAAGACTGAGGACCAAGAAAGAAAGAAAGAAAGAGGAAGCCACCAACCACTCCCCTCTCCTATAAATACCGCCCTCACTTGTTGTGAGGGAGGTGGTTAGTTTTAGGATTAGATTAGGAGTAGTGTAGCTTCTCTCTCTAGATTTATGCTTTCTCTCTCTAGATTAATTTGTGTTTAAGCTTTTGTTATTGAATCCTTACTTTTTAATTAAGCTTTTAATTTATCATCTTCTTCCTTTCTTGTTTGATTTGTTCTTTATCTTCATTGTTCATGTTCTTGAATTTTTATGATTTTGATCAAGTGGGTTTTGATTGATTTGGTTATGTTTGTTAGTTTTGATGATTTGTTTTGATTGATTATCGTTAGTTGATGCTTATTGGTAGTTTTGGTTTAATCTTTTGTTGAATTTGATTAACTTGTGGATCGATTCTTTGTTATTGTATGTCCTTGTTCTTCGTTTTGTTAGTTTCTGTTACTGTATTCCCAGAAGTTCCGGATCAATGGTTCTTCATTCGGAAGTCTAGAAGTTCCGGATCAAGGGTGCTTCATTCGGAAGTCTTGAAGTTCCGGATCAAGGGTTCTTCATTCGGAAGTCTAGAAGTTCCGGATCAGGTGCTTCATTCGGAAGTCTATAAACTTCCGGATCAAGATTGTTTCATTCGGAACTTTGAAAGTTCCGGATCAAGGGTTCTTCATTCGGAAGTCTAGAAGTTCCGGATCAAGCGCTTCATTCGGAAGTCTATAAACTTCCGGATCAAGATTGTTTCATTCGGAACTTTAGAAGTTCCGGATCAAGCCTGTTCATTCGGAAGTTTTAAACTTCCGAATCAAGGTTTCTGTCAGTTTCCCTTTTGGTTTTTCTTTTTAAGTTTTTGTCTTTTATTTTCTAGTTTTATTTTTCCCGCCTTTTTCTTTATTTGAATTTTTATTGACTTTCCTTTTAGTTTAAGTTTTGGTTTGCATCATTTACTTTATTTACCTTTTAATTTTCTCACAATTTACTTTTCGCCAAGATTTTATCTTTCATTGTTTCTTTTTACTGTCTTTACTTTATTTTTTATTTGTTTCAAGTTTTCATTTTAAATTAGTTTTAGACAACGACAACTCTTTTATTTGATTCACCAAGAACAACTGAGTCGCTCAATTAGCCAGAGATCAATTCGATTAGACACTGAGAACAATAATTGAACCTAGCAAAAATCTTGTTATTAAAATGGCGCCGCTGCCGGCTCTTTTCGTGAAGATTAACGGTTTTTTTGTGAGAGACGCGTTGGCTTTTGGGACCCGTTCACTTGTGAACGTTATTTTTCGTATTCAAAAATTTTCAAAAATCCAAAAACATTTGAAAAATCATAAAAGCATTTCTTTTTCAAAGTTTTGCACCAAAAATATTGTTCTTGCTTATCTATCTTTCTTTATGGATTTTTATGTCCATTGCGTCCGGTGTGGGAAACAATTATCTGGGAACAACTCTTGTCAATGGTGTACATGTGAGCGGTGTGGAAACGATCTCGACAATACACAATTCCTATTCGGATTTTGTCCTTTGTGCAACTCGACTAATTCGTCCTTTTTGAACCCACCTCCTCTTGTTCCTCCGTGCATCTATTGTGGAAGCGATTCTCATTGGCATGTTTCGTGCCCGGTTCGATACCCGTATGGTCACGGGCAAGAACCGGGGTACAATTATGACAATGGTAATAGCTATCCACAAGAAGCACCCAGTTTTTCTCCACACCCAATTTGCAACAACTGTGGGGGTCCTCACGATACCTATTATTGTCAACCAATGAATTATTATGAACAAACTCCGGGTCCTCAGTTTTCTTTACCTATGGATTATTATGAACCAAACCCGGTTTCTAATTATTCTCAACCGATGAACAACTATGAACCACAACCTTGCTATAATTCAGGTTTTCAACACTTTGAGCCCCTACATCACACCCTCAATCATCAATCCTCTCAGCAAATTAATCTTGACCCACAACTCACTACCTTGAATGAAGAAACACACTCCATTGTTTTGCAACTTCAAGAAGCCGTTGTTTTGCTTAAAGAACTTAGGGACGAGGAAAAGCGACTGCAACAAGAGCAAGTATCTAATCTTAGTGATTATACCCCTCCGCTTGTGCGTCAATACTATTATGATGATAATGACGATGATGTAGTATGCACCTTCAACTCATCTTCTACAGTTATTGCTCCTACCATCGATGTTCCTCCTGCATCTAAGGATCTAGATTCGTTGAATGAGCTTAGTGATGTTGGTCTCGACAATTTATTGGATGATGAGGTTTGTGACTCACCTGCTATGGAGCTTGAGGACGACGTTGCTCTCACAGAAGAGGTCGATCCTAATGATGTCGATTTTTCTCAAAGCTATGAGAATTTCACTTTTGAAATTTCTCAATCTCCACCGGGCGATGCAGACAATGACGATTTATTCTCTCCGGTTTACGAGCAGTTCACCGATGAACATGATCTTGTGGATGAGGTGGAAGACGTGCTTCTTCGCGATGGATTACGAAAAGTGCACTTTCTTATTGCTCAAATCGAAGCGTTGACTTCTCCTTCCAAGTCTTTAGCTCCATCTATTCCTCCCGTTGAAGATAATGACCCATTGCTGGCAGAAATCGATATCCACTCCATCCCTCCAGGTATTGATGACTCTGACACGGAGGGGGACATTATTTTTGATAATTTGCTACAGGAAAGTATTGACCCAAGTCCCCCTCCCGAGCACCTTCCATCCTCCCTTTTAGCCACTATCACGGAGGATGAGTGCTTTGATCCAGGAGGTGACATTGATTACGCTATGATTGATACCATTACGGCTTTGCCGTTTGCTCAGCATCCATTGTCTTTGGGGGAGGACAATATGCTTACTTTACCCACCCCACCTCCCGTGGATCTTGAATTCACATACTTTTCGTATGTTGAACGGGTTTTTCTCCTATTCAAGACTTATCCCCCCGCCTCTCCTTTGTTGATGTCAACCGGGAACGAGGACAAGGTCTTTGATCCTGGTATCACATTCGAGGCTTCCCCATGGACAATTTAATTCGGGGACGAGTCAGGCTCGTGACTCGGTCAACAAAAACAAGCGCTTTTTGGGAGGCAACCCAATTATCTATCTATTTTCATCATAAGTGTAGGGGGAGCCCCGTTGGTGTTTCTTGTTCTCTTTCTTATCATGTGCAGGGATTAGAGCTTCAAAGACACACTCTTGATGACTTTTGACGAACCGTGATTTCGTGTTCCCTTCTTCCCGGTTCTATCCTAAACTCTTTTCGATTCACTATTTTATATTTCTCAATATTAAAATAGGAATCTCTTTAGTTGTCTTTTCCTTAACGAGATTTAAACAAAGTGCACAATGTCCTAAGTGTAGGGGAGTTTACTTCCACATGCTTAAACATTGAGGACAATGTTTATCTTAAGTGTAGGGGGACTTCTATCGAAGTTAAGTGGCCTTTTCCTTGTATTTGTCCTCATTTTAACCGGAAAATTCAATTTTTCGACATTTTTCAAAATTTTTAATCTATTTTGGCCTAGTTGTAGTCTCCTTTATTTTTGTTACTTTCTAGCATTTTAATAAAATGGTTTAGCAAGTTTAGATATCTTAGATATATTAGGCCCGTTGTGAATATTTTGACTCAACCCGAGTTTACTTATCCAAGTTCACTCTAGCTAGTATCCTTAACTATGTAGACCTTAATTAGTTTATTGGGCTAAGCATCCTCGAGTCTCATTCCTTGAGATTTTAAATTGTGGAGGACGAGAAATGATAGAGTTGGTTACAAGTTTGGTATTCTCTCATTAACTTATGTGAGTTAATTATGATCTTTTTCTCCCATCACTTGCTAATAAATTTTCTGCAATAAGTAAGGTCGTACGATTTGAAAAGTTACTTAGCTTCTAGCCCAAGATCGTTTAAAAGTTGCTCGATAATGATAAGAGTTCATAGCCAAGGCATAACTTATGAAGCGGGGCGCGAAGATTGGCGAGTCCGAAAAGGCCCTAACAAGGCATGAGGATTCAATTTTATTGCTGAAGATCCAAAGTGATGTGAAAAGCATTATTCCTAAAGTCAATATGAAGGATCAAGACTCACGACGAAAAGCAATCAACTCCCATAAAGATGATGGAGAAGTCTATCCGAAAAGACCCTAGCAAGGTATGAGGATAAATAGATCCAAGTCCGAAAAGGAGGCAGATCGTTGTATCTCAAAATCCCAAATAGAGATTGAAGAAATAATCATGAAGTCGTGGTCAACAAAGTTGGAGTACCTCTCAAAAGTCTCCAAGTGAAGAAACTCTATTAACGATGAGAAGACCATTATCTCAAGCACGTCTCTCAAGATATGAAGTATGAAGTACATGCCAAATATCGGCCTGAGAAAGGTCTCAAATCGTGAACCGAGTTATGCCAAGATATGAACTTTTTGATATCCCGAGAAGCAGTTTTAAGAGATTTTGTCCTTTAGCTAACTATTGATCAAATCGTCCTACTTTGCTTTCAGCCTAAATAAATTATCGAAATAAGTCAACATTGCATCCTCGTGATCATTCAAGACATCAATAAAATATAAGAGATACCCATAGGAATAAGGGAGTTTAAGTGATTAATTGAACCGCATGGGTAAATGATTGTTATGCTAACTTGTACTAACATGATCTTGTTTTTAAGCTTGGCATGGGGAACGTGAAACGTGAGGGTGATAAACATTCATGACATACAAGCCCTAATGTAAGTCTTAGATTTCTTTACAAGTTTCTTCCTTGTTGCATCTTTTTATTTTCTATCTTTTTGATTTTCCTTAGTTGTTTAATAAAGGCCAAGGTAGGTTGATTATGATGGAAAGGTGTAAACCTTGCTTTATTGCTAAGCATTGCATGAGGGCATTGCAATGGTTAAGTGTAGGGGATTTGATAGGTGTGAAAACACCCCATCTTTTCTACCACTTAATTACATTAAAACGGGACCTAAACGTATATTTTATGTCGTAAATGGCGGAATTATGCGTGGTTTGTGTTTTTTTTATTGTGTTTCAGGGTTAAAATGTGAAAAGGAAAGAAAACACGGTCCTTTCACGAGCGTTTATTGAAGAAAAAGACAAAAGACGAAGTCAAAAGATCAAGAATGAAAAAAGAACGGAAGTCCAAGGCTTATTCTGAAGATTTATCGAAGAAAATGACCAAAGACGAAAGTTTAATAAAGCCGAAGAACTCAAGTCTAATTTATGAAGAAATTACAAGACGAGTTCAAAGAAACCCCGAGACGAAGTCTTAAAAGTCGAAGAATTTTAGAAGACTGAAAGACTGAGGACCAAGAAAGAAAGAAAGAAAGAGGAAGCCACCAACCACTCCCCTCTCCTATAAATACCACCCTCACTTGTTGTGAGGGAGGTGGTTAGTTTTAGGATTAGATTAGGAGTAGTGTAGCTTCTCTCTCTAGATTTATGCTTTCTCTCTCTAGATTAATTTGTGTTTAAGCTTTTGTTATTGAATCCTTACTTTTTAATTAAGCTTTTAATTTATCATCTTCTTCCTTTCTTGTTTGATTTGTTCTTTATCTTCATTGTTCATGTTCTAGAATTTTTATGATTTTGATCAAGTGGGTTTTGATTGATTTGGTTATGTTTGTTAGTTTTGATGATTTGTTTTGATTGATTATCGTTAGTTGATGCTTATTGGTAGTTTTGGTTTAATCTTTTGTTGAATTTGATTAACTTGTGGATCGATTCTTTGTTACTGTATGTCCTTGTTCTTCGTTTTGTTAGTTTCTGTTACTGTATTCCCAGAAGTTCCGGATCAATGGTTCTTCATTCGGAGAGTCTCGAAGTTCCGGATCAAGGGTGCTTCATTCGGAAGTCCTTGAAGTTCCGGATCAAGGGTTCTTCATTCGGAAGTCTAGAAGTTCCGGATCAAGTGCTTCATTCGGAAGTCTATAACTTCCGGATCAAGATTGTTTCATTCGGAACTTTGAAAGTTCCGGATCAAGGGTTCTTCATTCGGAAGTCTAGAAGTTCCGGATCAAGCGCTTCATTCAGAAGTCTATAAACTTCCGGATCATGATTGTTTCATTCGGAACTTTGGAAGTTCCGGATCAAGCCTGTTCATTCGGAAGTTTAAACTTCCGAATCAAGGTTTCTGTCAGTTTCCCTTTTGGTTTTTCTTTTTAAGTTTTTGTCTGTTATTTTCTAGTTCTTATTTTTCCCGCCTTTTTCTTTATTTGAATTTTTATTGACTTTCCTTTTAGTTTAAGTTTTGGTTTGCATCATTTACTTTATTTACCTTTTAATTTTCTCACAATTTACTTTTCGCCAAGATTTATCTTCATGTTTCTTTTTACTGTCTTTACTTTATTTTTTATTTGTTTCAAGTTTTCATTTTAAATTAGTTTTAGACAACGACAACTCTTTTATTTGATTCACCAAGAACAACTGAGTCGCTCAATTAGCCAGAGATCAATTCGATTAGACACCGAGAACAACAATTGAACCTAGCAAAAATCTTGTTATTAGTTGTGCACGATGGAAGTGGTTGTAAGCTAACCTCTTCTTTGTATTCCAGTGAGAAGTTCCAAGTGTTGCGTGAGGGTCGTAAAATTTTAGCAACTTCTTTCGCCATAGAGCATCAGGTACTTTGTCTTTAATCCAAGGTACATTTTCCAAATTTATAGCTTTGACCATGGTGAGTGATGTAGCATATTTATTCGCATCGTTTTCTAGATACTCGAGATCATGACAAACAAAATATTCCTTGGAATAGTTTTAGAACCGGCAATGACTGTAGGTGTGAGGGGCTTTAACACTAGAGTCTGAATCCCCTAAAGTCGTCTCTTTCATGGCCTTTGCAAGCTCATTGATGTGATATTCAGCCTTATTGTGGCTGACCTTCATGGTATCAAAGAAATCCACATCTACGGCTGACATTTGAGAAGATCTGGAGTCATAGTGGTTTTCCCGTGAGTATACATAAGGAAAGCTGAAAAAGTCGATCGGATTGTTGAGGAAGTTAGTCAGCTCGATTTATGTTGCCGTTGAGAAAGGATGTTGTGGTGCGGACATTGGTAATCCATTGTTGCTCTTGTACACTCTCTTCTATGATAAGAGATTCAACAAATGTTGGTTTCGGGTACATTTAGGTCTTCGAATTCCATGTCAGAAGCAGGCTGATCCATTGTAGGAGTGGAGAGAATGTTGTTCCTCTGAGATCAGATGTGTCGTCTTCAACCATTGGTACTGTGTCAGACACGTTAGTAAGAACCGGTTTAGTGAACTTACATGTATTGTCTACTTCGTTCGTTACCTCACCTACGAATTTGTCGACGTGTTGATCCTTACTTGCATCCTTATCATTGTCATTCGTGTCGATTTTCCCTTCATCAACGTTTTTTCCAGTATCGGTTTTCGCATGGGCATTATTGTCATTGTTCTCATCATCATTCTTGTCTTCGTCATCATCATTCTCGTCTTCGTCATCATCATCTTCATCATCATCTTCATCATCATCGTATTCTCCACCGTCATCATCATCTTCATCTTCATTATCGTCCTCATCTTCATCTTCCTCATCATCATCCCCATTACTATCATTTTTATCATCACCATCCTCATCATCGTCCTCATCTTCATCGTCTCATCATCATCCTCATTACTATCAGTTTTAGCATCATCTCCATCCTATAACCCGATCCTCATTATCTTCATTCGTGACATCGTCATCATCCTCATTCTCATATTGTTCAACGTCTTCAGGTGTGTCTTCGATGATATCCTTTTT